>JAZAYU010000001.1:6346194-6837190 GCA_038501625.1 Corbicula japonica | reverse complement strand
TAACAACTGTAACCAAGTACCTTGTGTAATGCCGAAAGGTTGTTAAATGTAGTGATATTGTACATTTGCTGATGCCCATGCTTGAAAAAATATGTCATATAACATTTTCTTACCTACCACTTTTTACAGCCATAAAACACACCTCTTTTCACATTTGCCAATGTCATCTACAGATTTACTTTCATGATAGTGTTGCAATTAACACATAATCAAATTAATTCATAACCCTTCAATGATGGTAAAAGTTTTATCACTACCACCAAAGCAGAGATTAATAATTTGATACGTGCTTATTTTTTCATTCATTTGCCTCTAAAAAAGTCCGAGATCGTAATCGCCTTGCGCCATAATTCAATGACTTCGCTTTTACATCGTATCACGTGTGCATCTTAAGTCGAAACCTTAATCTATCTGCTTCCGTAATTCTTCAATGAAATCGTCGGCATAACAAAAAGATTAAATATTTTTATCAGTTCCTCTAACGTTGTCCGCCATGATTGTTTACTACGGCGATTTGAATTATGGGAATTATTGCGACCTTTGACCCGAAAGCTTTTTCGAATATTTAAAGAAACGTCACGTTATGGGGTTTACATTTAGTGACACACGGATAAAAACGTGCAGAAAAATTATGATATTTCAGTTAAAAATAGCACTGGACATGAAACTGAAAGGTAATTTTCCAAAAATGAAACGGCGCTAGATTTAATTTTGTACCGGACATTGTGTCCGACAATAACAGAAGTTTTCGTCGGTCAACAAGCAAAATTACCGGACATGTCCGGCTGACCGACGGACATTCGCATTGACTGTTTTAAAAAAGAACATGCATGCTAACATAAGACATATTCTAAGAGCTACAAATGACAAGAGAAACATGGAGAAATTGTACATACCTGCGGACAACCAAGAACAAAAAGCACTGTATTTCCAGAATCATCAATCATGTTCCTTCATATTTCCTTTAGGCCTATTATTCTTTGAAACAAGATATACCTATTAGATATTTGTTGAATTGAAGCTTACAGCAACGTTATGAGAATGAAACACTCACAAATAACAGCCTTTACATACCCATACCGCTGTAAAACACTTCCAGAATTCACTTTTTCACAATCTCATTCCTTGCACAATTTTATCAAATCGTTCGCAGACATTATCACTTAAAACAAAATAAAACTAAAAATCAACTGATAGCAACTAGCTCTCAGTGTTACAGTTTGAAAATGTAAACAATCTTTAATTACGTCACAAAACTCTAAATGACGTAGTCTACTTAGCGAAAGCATTCATCGTGACGTAGTTAATTGATAAATAGACGAGTGCTCAGTAAATTTATGAATTACAGAGCATGAAAATGGCAGACATTGATAACAGCCCGCACATGTAATAAAATGGTTATAAACCGGTGTTCAAGTGCCGGGAGGTGATATCGGCCCGGCAGAGCAACATAGGTCCTCGAGCTAAAGCTCCGGGCCAATATTGCTCTTCCGGGCCGATATCACCTCCGGCCCTTGAACACCGGTTAATAACCTCTTAATATTTATTTAAGTACTTATAATGTATACGTAAATATAAAACTGATGAATAGGCTGTATCTAGTTTTTTTAAGAATACTGATTCACATCTTGTTTGTTATCAACACAGCACAAAAAGTTTAAGTACAATACAAATACACCTGATATATCGATTATTGAAAAACAGTTTGTTCAAATTTCCAAGACTTGCTGTGAGTCTGGCGGTTATACTTTGTCTAACAAATGTATGAGATATTTGTAAAAGTGTGTTTGACCTTGTTATTTCCTGGTCGCATAAATCGATGACAAAATATAAATGCTGATTTCTTTCTTCATTACTAACTTTCTTTTAAAGGACCTAAAATAATTTTGTCAGTAAATGAAAAAGGAACTTTGAAAGCCATCGAACACGACAAATATGAAAATATTGCAGGCTCGGTTTGATTGAGCCTGTTCATGGACTGTAATGGAAATGCATATTACTGCCCATGCCGCCTAGCCCCGGGTTGAGCGCAATTCAATATTTACACCAATAAACAGTACAATTTTGACCATCCCAAACGATGGTGTGCATATGGCGGTAGACATGGAACCTTCAATGCGGTATTTTCAGATTAATACAATTCCATGTTCAGCGGCGTATGGTCTCCAGATAAAAGAATGGGTTGCCCTAAACGAAAAAACAATGGGCGGAAATAAACAGAATAGAATTTAGACAGGGGATCTTAGAATATAAATCCTGCATATCACAGACAACGCCAAAGGCAAAATTTAAAAAGAAGAAAGTATATCCATGGGGTGATTGAACAATGTATATTGGCCGGGAAGTTGAAACCACCCATCTCAAAATTGGCCGAAATATTAAAACAAAGGCAACTTTAGAAGTACTATAAACATAGAACATAAAAATCGTGCTCAACGACCTTAAAGGACGTAATTGATAACAGCACTGATTGAATGCACGGGAAGACGTTTTACAGCCGCCACACGGCACAAACAACGCTACTGTGATATTGAAATAGATGAAAGGGGAACTTTGAAAGCCATCGAACACGACAAATATGAAAATATTGCAGGCTCGGTTTGATTTAGCCTGCTCATGGACAGTAATGGAAAAATGCATATTACTGCCCATGCCGCCTAGCCCCGGGTTGAGCGCAATTTAATATTTACACCAATAAACAGTACAATTTTGACCATCCCATATGAGGGTGTAAGCTGTCGATTCGTGTTCCTTAGTTATTGTGTTTCTATGTAAATAGAATTGTAGGGAATTTTTAGTTTTATTTCTTTATTGTTCTAACTTTTTAAACGTATGTAAAATAAAGATACATTAATAACTTTTTATTAGACAAAGTTTTATTTTACCACACTTTGCCGTTAGGGAGATTTTGATATGTTTTTATCGAGGAGAGTGCAATGAAGACTGCCAAAGCACCGTAAAGTTGAAACTTCGCTATGTGCTTGATTAAACCAAATCTATACTTTTAGACTGTGGTCATGTATCAGTTGACGACGGTATTGTGGATACAACAAATGGAACGACATATTCAAGCAGTGTGACATACAGCTGCAATGTTGGCTTCAATCTTGTTGGTAACAACAAGAGAACATGTACAGACAACGGAACATGGTCCGGCAATGAACCAGTTTGTGTCATTCGAGGTTCATAAACAATGTTCATATTTCTAACAGATTCTTAATTGTTTTGCCACTGACCGTTTCGAGGCGGTATTCCCGTAACTCCGACTGTCTGTCTCAAAATAATTGAAATGTCCACATTTTTCTGAATGTACAAGTTGTCATATATTAACGAATCAGTAAAAGGCATTGCCTACTTAAGAGGTAATCATATATCTTGACGAGAAAAGGTTATATGAACAAATTTTAATGAAGACCGTTTGGATAAATAATAAAAGAAAAAAAGTTAAACTTTTTATCAGTGAACATAAATTAAAGGTTTTTTTTGCTCATTTTGCACTTTTAAATGTCTTATTTTAATTATTTTTGGCAATCAAATTTTAAAAAGTCGAAGAAACGAAACAAATCTACTACATGTCGTTTTTTTTTTTTGCTGAAAAGGTATTTTCGTAATTTGTGTTTGGTAACTATCAGTAAATTCCCAATGTTAAACTTAATTTTTTTAAATAATAATATGTTAGACTGTGGATCCGTTGCCGATCCGGAAAACGGTAGAGCACAGCTGTCTGGAACTGTTTATGGATCAGAAGCAACATTCACGTGCAATACTGGCTTTGATCTTGTTGGCGCACGGACGACAATATGCTTATCGGATGGGAATTGGAGCAGTGACTCGCCATTTTGTAAAATAAAAGGTAAAATGTTGAATACAAAAGTGATTTTATTTTCTTTTGTAACGTTTATATAATGTAACAGCGAACAAAAGCATCCAAAAGTTTTCTTCTGTGTAATCAATTTTTCCTTATTTCCCTTGCTTCTAATTGATGAACAACGTAAATAGAAATCATTAAGCAAAATTGTGAACATATATATAATGTACTTTTCGTATGTAACATTTGTAATATAACAACAAGAAGATGCAGATGAACATTTTCTTTCACTTTCGAACAATTCCAAATAAAACTATCATTTTATGCTGTACAATAAGTCCCCCCCCCCCCCCCATTTCTTGAAATAACTGGTATTAGATTATTTAATATTATACGATGTACAACTCGATGTCTCTAATATGAAAATATTTTAGACTGTGGATCAGTTGGTGATCCGGAAAACGGTACAGCAGTGCTGTCTGGAACTGTTTATAGATCTGAAGCAACTTTCACATGCAATACTGGATATGATCTTGTTGGTGCAATAACGGCAATATGCTTATCCGATGGAAGTTGGAGCAGCTACTCAACATTTTGTAAAATCAAAGGTAAAGTTTTGCGTATATGTGTCATGTATCGTTTGTAAAAGGTTTTAAAAACGGATTTTTGTCATTTGTACCTTTATGTCAGTTATGTAACTATACCTGGCAAGTAACTGCTTGTTTGATTAAGTCAGCACGACAATTTTCCAGTAATTTATTGCCGCTGTAAAAAGTCTTCCAGTACCTCACTTCAGTAGTTTTAATCACCTTCCTGTATAGTAATATGTTAATTTCAAACCATGCACTGCAGAATAATCATTGTGGGCGACACTATATAGGCATACTTGAACAATCCTTTATCTTGGGGATATAGATGGTAGGTACTGTGTCTGCCTCTTGCATGGTTGGCTAGGCGCTGCTGCTGTATTTGTATGGCGTTGGGGATATCTATACATTTTATGTCTTTATATGATAATATTTTAGATTGTGGACCCGTTGCTGATCCGGAAAACGGTAGGGCAATTCTGTCTGGAACGGTTTATGGATCAGAAGCAACTTTCACGTGCAGTACTGGATATGATCTTGTTGGCGCCATGAAGACAATGTGCTTATCGGATGGGAATTGGAGCAGCGACTCGCCACGATGTAAAATCAAAGGTAAAATGTTGAATACATTCGTTGTTGTTTTTTTCGTTTGTCATCTTTAAATATAACAATAAGAAGGAGAAGTGTATAGCGTACTTCTTCGTAATCAGTTCTTGACGTATAGCTTTCTTCCATCTAATTAATGTATGTCGTCACATAAACCTTCACAAAATTTAATTTGGTCAATAATATGTTTTTAAAGTAAGATTTTTATATACTACTGTAGAAGAACATCCGCTAGTACTACGTTCATTACGTTTAAGATTGTGGTGATCTGCTAGTAACCAACGGCGTTGTTGATGCACCAAATGGCACGATATATCCGAACAGTGTGACATACAGGTGTAACACTGGATTCTATCTAGTTGGTAACAACACAAGAACATGCACAGCCAATGGAACATGGACCGGAATTGAGCTATATTGTCAGATCCGAGGTTTGTAAAATTTAGAATATCCGGCCGGGTGTGCATTTTTTATTTGAAATACTAAATATTTAAAGTACAACCCAGGCCGCAATGCTAATTGATGCTAAGCTGCATGTAAAATAACTGCGATTATACTATGGAAGTTTTATATGATTTATCATTACATCACAAATTGATAAAACATTTGGGACATTAAACTGCCTTCAACACTTTTGCCGAAACAAGCTTTCATGAGGTGCTGCAAAGGCAGAAATGTATGAGACTAAGAAATTTCTTTGCCACCAATATCTTAGAAAAACCAGAAAATTCACTTCCAATTAACAAGTTAGTTATTGTGTTTGAATGTCAACAGAATTGTAGGGATTCTTTTGTTTTTGATCTTTACTGTTCTAACTTTTTTTAACTTAAAATAAAGATACCTTCATAACATTTTATTGGACAAAGTTCTATTGAACTGCACTCAACCGTTAGGGAGATTTTGATATTTTTATCAAGGACAGTGCAATGACGACTGCCAGAGCACCTTAAAAATGGCATGTGTTATATTAAACACGATCTTTTCTTTTAGACTGCGGTCATTTATTAATTGACGACGGTGTTGTGTATACAGAAAATGGAACGACATATTCAAGCAGTGTGACATACAGCTGCAACGTTGGATTCAATCTTGTTGGTAACAACAATAGAACATGTACAGACAACGGAACATGGTCTGGCAATGAACCAGTTTGTGTCATTCGAGGTTCATAAACAATGTTCATATTTCTAACAGATTCTAAATTGTTTTGCCATTGACCGTTTCGAGGCGTAACTCCGACTGTCTGTCTCAAAATAATTGAAATGTCCACATTTTTCTGAATGTACAAGTTGTCATATATTAAAGACCAGAAAAGGTTATATGAAAAAAGAAAACAGTTTGGATAAATAATGAAAGAAAAAAGATAAACTTTTTATCAGTGAACATAAATTAAAAGTTTTTTTGCTTATTTTGAACTTTTAAATGCCTTATTTTAATTATTTTTGACAGTCAAATTTTAAAAGTCGAAGTATCTAAACAAATCTTCTACATATTTTTGTTGGTTTTTTTTGTTGTTTTTTTGTGTTTTTTTTGCTGAAAAGTTATTTTCCAATTTGTGTTTGGTAACAATCTGTAACTTCCCCATGTTAAACTTAATTTTTTAAATAATAATATTTTAGACTGTGGATCCGTTGCCGATCCGGAAAACGGTAGAGCACAGCTGTCTGGAACTGTTTATGGATCAGAAGCAACTTTCACGTGCAATACTGGCTTTGATCTTGTTGGCGCAAGGACGACAATATGCTTATCGGATGGGAATTGGAGCAGTGACTCGCCAGTTTGTAAAATAAAAGGTAATATGTTGAATACAAAAGTGATTTTATTTTCTTTTGTAACGTTTGTGATGTAACAGCAAACAAAAGCATCCAAAAGTTTTCTTCTATTTTATCAATTTTTACTTATTTCCCTTGCTTCTAATTGATGAACAACGTCGAATTAACGTAAATAGAAATCATTCAGCAAAATTGTGAATATATATATATATATATATTGTACTTTTCGTATGTAACATTTGCAATATAACAACAAGAAGATGCAGATGAACATTTTCTTTCACTTTCGAACAATTCCAAATAAAATTTTCATTTTATGCTGTACGACAAGCCAGCCCCCCCCCCCCCCCCCCACAATTTCTTGAAATAACTGGTATTAGATTATTTAATATTACCCAATGTACAACTCGATGTCTCTAATATGAAAATATTTTATATTTTAGACTGTGGATCAGTTGGTGATCCGGAAAATGGTACAGCAGTGCTGTCTGGAACTGTTTATAGATCTGAAGCAACTTTCACATGCAATACTGGATATGATCTTGTTGGTGCAATAACGGCAATATGCTTATCCGATGGAAATTGGAGCAGCTACTCGACATTTTGTAAAATCAAAGGTAAAGTTTTGCGTATATTTGTCATGTATTGTTTGTAAAAAGAAAAATTCAAAAATGGATTTTTGTCACTTGTACTTTTATGTAAGTTATGTAACTCTACCTGGCAAATAATTGCTCGCTTGATTAAGTCAGCACGACAATTTTCCAGTCAATTATGGCCGCTGTAAAAAGTCTTCCCGTACCTCACTTCAGTAGTTATAAGTTTTAATCACCTCTCTGGATAGAAATGTTAATTTTAAACCATGCACTGCAGAATAATGTAACACAACAAACTCAATATTGTTAGAGTAAGCAAGAAACATCATAGGTAAATGTTAAGTTCATCTAGGTATATAGGTTAACATGTATAGTATGATAGTATTTCCTGATGTTGTTCGGACGATTCCGTCGAATAATTTATGAATTACTCATCTTTAGTACATTTGAGCACGTTCTAGTATACGATTCGTTGTTCTGGAGCGCTTTGGACTTATTTGGCTATGAGTTAGAAGTAACGTTGGAGATTTGTAAGAATATACCTTCATCTTTTGATCCGAGAGTTCCGATTAGTCCAAAGGTCTAAAGTTTAGAATAATATACCGCGCACGGCAGCGGTGTAGTCAGTAGAGAATTGAATCAGCCGCAGTCCAGATCGGTCGCATTGAACACCACTTATTCTAGGACGTGCGAAGGTGATTTTGTTATATTAATATTGAAAATTATTGTGGACATGTAAAACAAATTAAACTTACTTTCGAAATTAAACAATGTAAGAACCAATTAATTTTCGTCATTTATCAACATTATAACACGGAGTATATGTTTCCAGTATGTTGGGATCCCGGACGTTAAATTAACCTCTCACAAACGTTAGTGTAGACAACATTAACAATTTATTTACATGAAACATGCTGGTTACATCAACAATCGTTGTGGGCGACACTATATAGGCATACTTGAACAATCCTTTATCTTGGGGATATAGATGGTGGGTACTGTGTCTGCCTCTTGCATGGTTGGCTAGGCGCTGCTGCTGTATTTGTATGGCTTTGGGGTTATCTATACATTTTATGTCTTTATATGATAATATTTAAGATTGTGGATCTGTTGCTGATCCGGAAAACGGCCGAGCACAGCTGGCTGGAACTGTTTATGGATCAGAAGCAACTTTCACGTGCAATACTGGCTTTGATCTTGTTGGCGCAAGGACGGCAATATGCTTATCGGATGGGAATTGGAGCAGTGACTCGCCATTTTGTAAAATAAAAGGTAGAATTTTGAATACATTAGTGATTTTTTTTTCGTTCGCAATGTTTGTTATATAACGGTAGCAAGGAGCTTCAAACGGTGTTCTTCTGTGTAATCAGTTTTTGACTTCTTGTAATTGCTTATAATTAAAGAATGACTTAGCATTAACCTTAAAAAACATCATTGATTAAAATTTGAATAGATATTTAAAGGTGAAATTTTGAATACATTTGTAACTGTAATTGTAATTGTAAATGTTTTAATATAACGACAAGAAAGTGCAGGGTGTGCTGCTTTCTTCTGTGTTATCGCTTCTTGACTTATTGCCTATTCTGCTTAATAAATGTATGTCGTCGCATAAATCTTATAATAAATTATTTAGGAATAGTTTATCAGAACATCCGCATCTACTGTGTTTATTACGTTTCAGATTGTGGTGAACTGCTCGTCGACAATGGTGTTGTTGATGCTCCAAATGGCACGATATATCCTAACGCTGTGACATACAGGTGTAACACTGGGTTCGATCTGGTTGGTAACAACACGAGAACATGTACAGCCAATGGAACCTGGACCAGCAATGAGCCATATTGTCAAATTCAAGGTTTGTAAACTTTACAATATTGGTATGCCTTTCTTATTTTCAATAAGTTTCCATTTCAGCCAATTAGATCTTTATTTTAGCAGATCAGATGCTTGAGATTCAAGACTGGTCTCCAATATTAGGTTTATTATCTTGGGTCTTGACCTGCATTTAAATTTGTTTCAACAATTCATTAGTTTATTTTGAGCTTATAACGAAACACGATCAGTATCAACTAATAAATAGTCATTTGTTAAAATTTAAATGAGTTTTATACAACAGAAAATGTTATTAAAACTTACTGTTTCAGAGAAACCGGAAACCGGACTTGTTGTTGGTGTAGCCAGTGGAGCAGTTATAACTGCTACAATACTATCGGTCGTGGGTGTAAAACTTATGTGCCGTAGACGAGGTAACCACGTGATTAAATTACTGTCATTATTTCATGGGTGAAACATTTAGCGACACAATGGCCTAAGATCACAAAACTAAATCTGGAGATCAGTCTAAAATCTCAAGCGTCAGATTGGCTGAAATGGCGACGGTCGCCATTTCAGCCAATCAGATTCTTGAGATTTTAGACTGGTCTCCAATATCAGTTTTATGTTTTTTGGCCAATATCTATATCAAGGACTAGATTTTATTTTACGCTTTTCAGTGAATTATAGAATTTTCCCGGTGAAATAAAAGTGGTCTTTCACTCTTTTCAAACATTGGAATATCATTTTTATTTTCACTGTTTTTCACGTTGGTACCCAAACGTACATAACGTTCCGAATGAGAACGTTTACAAAACGGGCTCGTTTGGGTATATGACGTCATGACGTCACGTCCTACACAAACGTTTTTGGCGCCATTCCTTGGAATTTCTCTGTCAAATTCACATAATTTGTGCAATAAAAGCATAAAAAAAAAGAAAATTTGTTTTTACCCGTACGAATTCCGGAGCTCACTCGGTGAAATATATTTCTATCTGACGCTAGTAAAAACAAATATCCGCTATGCAATTATTTTCTTGCAGTACAATGCAACTAAGAAACCATGAAAATAACTGTATTAGTTTTATTTAATAAAGCTTATGCCCGATTAATGATAATTTAAGGTGGCACTGACATTGAAAATGGCGAAAACTTACTAAAATTTAAAAAAAATATTAGGAAAATACTCATTTCAATCAAGATTTTAGTAAAGAAATGTATTTTTATCTAAGGATGTATTAATGTTTATTCTAATTACTAAGCACATACTAAAACAGAGAAAATCCGTTTGCATGACAACTCTGAAGTTCATGGACAATATACCAAAACTACTCATACCTGAAATAAGTAGATGCTGATTTACAATAAGTTGTGGCAATTCGTTCAAATAATGTTAGAGTTTTCAAGAAGTTTAAGAAAAACTTACTTCCTGGTCTACTTTCGGTTTGAAGGTCAACACATTCCCCCCTTAAACAGTAATTGTAATATAACAATTCAACTTGAATTGCATATTTTTATCATATATTATAAAACGAAAGCCAACATTTCAACTTTTTGCAACCAATGACACGTGTTCCTTTGAACCAAATTCTAGTTTGAATATTTATTCGACCTGAGCGTGCAAGTATCTATACGTGACGTCCAAATATATACATTTCATTTTTTAAGGCTTGCTAGCAATAAGTTGTTTTCTTTTTTTAAAAGATATTTTAACCAGTTTTTAAGATTTTCAATCCCCGACCCCCTTAGGGGACACAAAAAGACAGTCAGTATAGTTATGTCATCACATTTAGGTGCATATACAAAAATGTGCATACTTCACATTAGGTAATTTCATTTCATCGTATTTCGCTTTATTGTACATGTAAAATATAATTTTCGTCTTTCATTCTATACGACAGGGTATTCAGTCAACTGACGACTGGCTCTTGATTTCTACATGGATCGTATTGAAAAAGTGATGACAAAACCACAGGGGCACGAAGTGATCTGATCTACTGTGTTCGTGCAAAAAAATACTAATTCTTGCATTTGCAATGACATTTTTAAAACCACTTTTAATTATATTAAATTTTACAACATTATAAGACGAATTCAGCTGTTTTACACGAAATATTATTTCACCACCTTGTTGTATTATTGTTCCCTTTTAGTTCCGTTGTTATTAAATAAATTCAACTGAATTATAACTGTTTAGTGCAGACGAATTAATAAACAGTTAAACTTTGAGTGATTCACTTTATAATTTAAATTACCGGTATAACTACAACCTTTTTGCATGGGGAATTATAAACAAATATTAAATGTTTATTATTTTATTTAGTATACAACAGATTTTATGTCGAAATGATACCATATATTTTGTCACATTAGTCAGATTGTGTACTCTCCTGAAAACATGTTTGTGCTGTAAATGTTGGTGCTTTTCTTTAGGTATCAATTAATATAAATATTAACTAGGGAAGGGAGAAAAAAATCTATTCTAGTGTACCTCTATGTCTACTTTACCATAGATCTTAAATGTTCAAGACTTTCACGTAGCAGTGTGGCGATCAAGTTGTCCTTGGTGCTTACCATCAGACAATTTACAATTTTGGCTCCGATAAAAAATACAATTTCATAACATTTGCAGAACAACTCATTTTGAGTACACGGTTCAAACTGTTGGCGACATGTCTAAAATACTTAAATTTTTATAATATGACGAATTAACTACGGGAGTTTTTGTTGGTAACAAACTAGTTTCGGGTTAATATCGGTTTCGCAAACTGTCTATTTGTTGTAAAAGTTTCACATTAAACGGAAACCAGTTTTTTTCACTTGTTTTGCAAAAACCGAACCTGGTTTTTGAAACTATCGAAACCACCTCCGGAGGCGGTTTGGTCGGTTCGTCTCATCCGAATAATAGTTCACCAGCGAGAATCAATGGCGGCCGAAGGTAAAGCACGTGTATTGAAACTCCGAAGACAACACATTTTGTCTCCAGTTAGTCAAAACAGGCAAAAGATCATATGTATCACGAGCTTCTTCTAATATTTCTGAAATGGCAGCTAAATGCACTGCAAGCGCCATATTGATGGAAACTGTGAAGAAAACAATGCATTTGTTACTTCAAACAAAACTACTGAAACCAGTTTCAGTTTTTCGCAAAACTGTTAAAACCCTTGAAACCGAAACCGAAACTAGTTTGTAACCAACAAAAACGCCATACAAAACAGTCACGGTTTCTGTCAGAAAACTCAACTCGTTTCACTGGATTTAAAGGAATCAGAATTTAATACCTGAAGCAGGTCAGGCTGGTAGCAAGAACATGTTACTATCCTATGTCATTGGGCAATTTTAAATTACGGTCTCTGCATCAAGGAATTTCAAAACACAAACAATGATTATTATCTTTGCTAGGATTCATATTTGTCGTTGGTGCGATCACGGAAATGTGATTGGTGTCGTTTTTATAGTGCACCAAAATGTGATCGTCCCAATGTTTCCTAGCGGCTTTCACAGAGATGTACTGTATGCCAGAATCAGTGCATAGTTCAGAGTATTTGTGATGGTTAAATGCATTCTGAATCATTGTAACTTGCAAGTCAGTAACATCTGGCTGTATGTGTTAAGAAAAAATGTCTGTTATTTTAGTTACTTACTATACACAGTTAAAAAATACAAACTTATTAAAATGATTTGTTTTGATGTGTAGCATCCCAATAATGATAAAAGTCCTAATTTAACATGAAATACAGCACATATCAGAGATATTTTGAGAAATATTTAACATTAATATATTACCAAATGTTAAGATCCCTGAAAAAATATGTGTTCATTGTTGTCACTGCTTTCTGGAAAAAAGTTTAGCCGTATTGCGAATGGAACTTTAGCCATGACTCGTCCAGGTATATGATAATAAGTAAACAGTTACAAAGCTGTTATACCTATAGTGTAAAGGTTACGAGCTGTTTGCATGCACTTCTAAGTCCAAAAAGTGTAATAATTTATTCAAAAAGCAAGGTGGATGATGTACTTTGTATATCAGCCCAGGATCTGTTGAAGAAGTGTTCAAAGTTTCAAAGCTTTAGTATAAGTAGAATGAACGTAGTAAACTTGTACACCTGCAGCATGCATAAAAACTTTAAACTTTATTTCTAATTTGAAAAGGCAATAGTTTGATCAAAATGGAAAATAGCGAACAAATGTACTAAGTTTGAAATCTGTAGCTATAGTGCTTTGTAAAGTATAATAAAATGAGGTGTAACCAAAAGTAGGAAGGCGACGCTGAGCAGAATAGCTCGACATTCTTCTATAAGCCTAGCCTAACACAATGTGAATGATGTTACGGAAAAAGAATATGGATACATGGTATTAGTTAAATAAGTCTTTGATGCCTGTTACAGAAATATGTTACAGAAACGTATGCGCTTAATAAATCATTACTTATTGAGCGATGTTGGTATACCTTGAAACCAGGCGTGGCTGCATTTTTTTACAAAACCCGGTGAAATGTAGGCTTCACTTATACGTCTTGTACATAAAAAAGGTGAAATATGCATATCAGGAATCGCCACATTCAGAAAAACAGCCTCCCCACACAGTCAAGAAGAAGAGAGAGGGAGAGAGCATGGTTAATAAAATGATCAGTTTCAAAAAAGATACCACTAACAATTAACAAAAATGAGATCCCGAGGGGTTACCGCCTTGGAACGGTCAGTGGCAAATCAAATCGCCACTGGGGGTTTAAGACAGGTTCTAGGGTGCACCAACCTCACACTTGCCCCAACAGGTTCTCATATCACTAAAAAGTACAAGTGGTCTTGGTGAAACAACTCCAACCCACTTATCGGCTCAACAATGTTGCATGCTAAAGCAAACAAACATATAAAACACAAGAAGCTAATAGCATTGCAAAGTCATAAGGTCTGCAGATCTGTATTGATTGCTCTCTTACAACGACTAAGAAGCTGTCACGGCGATCATTGCGCTCCCAAGACACTTCTGTCGATGTACGCCAGAAAGCCGGGCTACTGCTTGCCTATAATATTATGCAGGTTCGTCAGAGAAACAATGATTCAGAAGTGCCTATCAAACTTGGACAACCACAATAGTTTCAACTGTCCGAGAACAAATAAACATTTGATGAAGATGTGTGTGTACATGTATACACTTTATAGAAAATGCTAACCCGAATATCTTTAACACGCCTTCAGCTCAGTGTTAGCGAAGTAAGCGAAGTGAGGCGCCAACATGAACTCCATATGAAAACAACAGAATGCTAAGGGACCATCGTAGTAACGCCTTTATTGCTGTGAGGATGTTGTGGCATCTCCATTTTCACGAAAAAACATCAGATTTTTCTTGCGATCTAACGGCGCTTTAGAAAGTTAAACAACGCCTTACCAACGCAGTGAAAACGCGGAATATTGTGGCAGGGTCTTTACTTTTTATAGTTGCTTTACAGAAAAAAAGACGTTGTTAACTTCCAAGCTATTTCAAAAACGAACTTGGACAGTTTTATGCCACATTTCTGTCTTTGGAAAATTATCTGAGAGGGGAAATATTCAAATACTGTTCATTCACGGTACATGCAGTTATCATTCTTGTTATCAGATACAGCTTTCTTTGTGCAAATAAAATAGTTCAATTTTAGTGTACAGCTTTAAAGGTTATCAGCAAACGTTTTTAAAAGGGGCATAACTAAAACAGTTTATCAGAAGTTATCATTCTTGTTTTCAGAAATAAATGCTTTCGTCATGTAGATAATATAAATTATAAAGCCAATACGACGTCGATTGTAGTGATCGTTCTTGTTGTCATAGATGGCAATATATTCCAGGCACCATGTGAATATGACATGTGCTTTCAAAATTATAAAGCAACATTTCATTTTATATTAAAGTCAGGTGCAATAAAAAAAAGTCAAACAGGAGTTGTCATTTTTGTTGTCACACGTGACAATGTTTAGTCACCGGTCTCAAAATAGTTAGTAACACCGGTGTATACACATTGTGCAAATAATATATATTTCACTATTAAGTTAATATGACAAGTATTTTCAAACTAATAAGCAAAATTACGTTTCATATTAAAGTCTTTTGAAAGGGGCTAAACTCAAAAAATAGTCGAAACGGAGTGATCATTCTTGTTGTCATAAGTGGCTTTTATCCTGCAGAAGATGTATTACAAGTAATACGCACGTAAACAGGGCAAGTACTTTTAAACTAATAAGCAACATTAAGTTTCATATTTAAGTCATATTTCATATTTAAGAGAAAGGACCATAACTCAAAAATAAGTCACACAGGAGTTATCATTCTTGTTGCCGTAGCTGCCGGTGGACGCGTGTATAATTGTATACATAGAATATGCAATTTTTTTTAAAAAATACGATTTCAAATGACTGTGTATTTTCGTATATTTTGATAGAATGGAATAATATTAGTGACTTGACACCATTCATTTTTACAAGAAAACAATGGCGTTCGCAGGGTATGAGGCGGCTTGTCAAGCGCCAGTGATCTGCCCCAAACGAACACCATTTCTGGAAATATTGCATGAAACTATGTTTTATACCGAAATCAACTTGCATATAATTATGTTAAAAATACATATGAGCTTATCCTTTAAAGATATCCTTACAAGTATGAATATTATGCATGCTTCAAATACACTATCATTTTTTAAGTACAGTGTTAACGATTCTTCTAATTAGTATATTTAAGAAAATCTCCAGTCGTTTCATTAAAACGAGATTTGTTTAACTTTTTTTCTAATCAGTACATTTAGTAAAATCTACAGTCATTAAACAAAATAAAACAAAATTAAACAAATAAAGATGTGGAAACATGAAAACTAGTTTGTCCGCAAAATATCAATTGTTGGGTGGTAAAGATGAACCCCTATGTCTTCTTGCCAATGGCTGATATTTGTATTGCATTTAAGCTATGTTAATGTGGCATGGTTGGCAAAATGCCGGCAAATATGAGGATTTTCCATGCCAGAGCTCAATCTCCTTCGCAGAGTTGTCGTTCCTTACACTCACTTTACATCTCTGCGAAAGGCTCAATGTCAAGATTTTTGACATAACTCGACAGCCTTATTTTATACAGTCATAATTATGAATATGAAATCTTGTGGATAAACAAATGACAGATATATTCACTATCTCTCATTCAAACCAAAGAAACCTAAGCAATTTTAAATGTAATTGGCGAACTATTTTTGAGTTAAAGTAAAAGTAGTTGAAAGTACTCCTATCCTATAACAGAGGTGAATGTAATGACCCGGGAGAGTGGCCAGCGTTATTAACCGGTAAATACCTGCAAATACTGGCAAATACCTGCAAATACTGGCAAATGCTGGTCTGTTGAATTGACCACCGTGGAATTAATATGATATCCCCAATAATCAACAGTCAGGATATATTAAACTGTTATCAACTTTGTTTATGAAATAGATATTGAATAATATATACAATTTAGAACTGGCAAATACTGTCGACTTAACTTACCACAATGGAATTTAAACAATAACCTGTAGTCAGCACTTTTATAATTTCAATTTTACTGGTCATTTGAAATGTTTTCCTTTAGTTTACCAGTTACTTGCACAAATTGTCTACTTTAGGCTTTTAACAGAAAAACGTTTATGACATTTAACTGTTGCCACTTTTGCCCCTAGATGTTGCAGTCCCCTTGTAGAAGCATGTTCATGATTTTCTCTCATTTATTGATTTCCAGAAATGTTTTGATTTGTTATATCGTAATGGTATTTGGTATTAATTAAATCAATCTGGAATATCTTCAAAAATAGTAAAAATAGTAAAAATGTTACGCAGTACGTAGTGTTGTAAAGAGCTGTGTCAGAGTAAATGGGGAGTTAACTGACTATTTTGATAGCTATATGGGTGTAAAACAAGGCGAATCATTATCTCCGTTTTTATTTTCTCTCTTTTTTAATGATATGTATGAATGTATAGAAGTTGATAATTTTGATGCATTTACCATGAGGCGAACTACAAATCTTTCTATTGTTATTGTATTTGCTGATGATACCGTTTTATTTTCTTATAGCAGTGAAGGATTGCAGATGTTGCTTAACAAATTAAATGACTATTGTAAATCTTGGTGTATAACGGTATAACGGTAAATGTTGAAAAAAGTGCTATCATGGTATTTAAGAAAGGAAATACGAATATTATAAGCATGCAATTTCAATATGAAGGCAAAAATCTGAATGTTGTAAAATCATTTACTTATTTATGAGTAAAGTTAGTACAACTTTTTGTGCGCGACAATGACTTTTCTATATATGTGATGATCGTCCTTCGCGCACAACCCAGTTACTATTCAAATCAATGCGGAACATTTTTCTTCTATTTCTATATGCCGCCGATCGGAATTTGAATCGCAACTTTGGCGGCTCCATAAAGCATCTTAAACCATATGTATCTTTATAAAATTTACATACCTGAAAAGCCACATTCAAGTAAAATCAATATATGTTATCCTTTATAAATAACGGTTTCGTTTTTTATGCAAAACTCTTTTAAACCTCCACCCATCATCCCATGTCAACAAATTTCGATTTCGGCGCTTAAAGTTTACCTGACTCGCGTTTATCGATAAATAACAGAATTTAAATCGGGTCGATTTCCACCACAGTTTTGATAGTAACTGCCTGAGACGTAAAGGACAGACATCTGTAAAAAGTCAGTATGATACTGGGTCTGTGCTTGCAGTCGAATTATTGAGACTAAAGTTGTCTTCAAATGGAAATATGTTCCAAGCACAAAAGGTTTTATCTGAACAAGCTATGAAAGCACTATTTTCCTTAAACTTCCTTTTTGATTCAATGCCACTAGGTATTACAGAAAAAAAAAAGTTTGATTCAATGATTTCACCGATATTACTTTACGGCTCTGAAACTTGGGGTTTTCATAAAGCAGCAGAAATAGAGAGGGTTCATCTTAAATTTCTTAAACAATTGCTTGGAGTTTAACAACAAACGCCTAATGCAGCAGTATAAGGCGAATTTGGAAGGTTTCCTATGGACGTCATGCGAAAAATTAGAATTATTAAAAATTGGTTATAAAAACACCTAATTAACTTGTTTATAAAATTATGTTTGCAAAAGATTATTGGTAATTTCTTAAATGAATGGACTGTAAATGTCAATAAGCTATTGCATGAACTAGGTTTTGCATATAATATTGTGTAACCATGATAACATAAGTGTAAACCATATAAATATGATCATTCAGAGAATCTATGATTATAACCTATGAAATAATGGAGCTCAGATTTGGAATTATCTCCTAAACTAGATTCATACAATTTTTTTAAGAATGATTTTGAACACGAACAATATCTCGATTGTGTTGTTAACGACCTTCATCGTACATCATTTTCCAGATTTCGCTGTTCTGCTCACAGATTAGCAATAGAGGAAGGCCGTTTTAGAAATATCTAAGTCGATATTCATATTGAAGAAATTAGCAAAATTTATATATATTTGGCTACTGAAAAAAGGAATGCCTAATCCATGTTTACGGTCACTAATGTATATCAGTTTTTTTTTTCAGTTTCTATTATTATTATTACAATGTACCACACACAATATTTCATACTTTTCTGAGCGTAAATGTATAGGCCTACTATTTGTGTGTTGTTTTTTATTGTTGTTGCGTTTTTTTCTTGTTGTAATATGTGTTGTGTCATTTTTTCCTTTTCGATTTCAATTAATATCGCCAACTTGTATATTTTGTATGGCCAAAGACCTATATTATACATATTATATATAGATCTCTGGTATGGCTATGAACATTAAATATTATGTTTAATGCCGATAAATATTTGACATGACTTTACTTGACTTGAAACTTGTTAATTCAGTGATGTAGAGAATATAAACTACCTTGTTTAGTGGCAGTGACCAGGTGCACATGTGAATTAGCATTACTTTCTCACTTGTTTTATAGGTTACAAGTTACAATAATAAGGATTAATCTTACGTTTGATTTCTGAGTGCAAATCCAAACTCTAACATCAAAAGGTATTTACAAGTTTAAAGAAAACTAATATATCCAAAACATACATTTCACTTTTTACTAAATAATTGTGAATACCTCTCCACCCTGCTGGATGCCTCTCTGGTGTAAATAGCTACCAATTGAAATAGTTTATTTCATTTTCCCGTTGCATAATAATAGCATACGAGTATTATTTACAACATTTCATTCGTCGAAAAATTAGGTCATAAGTGAGCTTAGACAGCTAACGCCGAAAAAAGCGTATATTTACTATATTATTTTCTAATTCACTGCGTTCAAACGAAAATAAATTATTTATCCCATATTCAAGTAATTCATAGGTAGGAAAAGAAATAAAAACACCAAGTACAATAGGAATGGTCGTATTGCATTGCTATATACTATATTTCAACGTCAACATTTCATTAACGTCTATTAGCCCATCTTTCCTGCATCCTCGTCTTGGTTCGTGTCAAGCCGCACAACCGGAATTCTCGAGCCTGCTGCAATGAATGTCTATTATCATCCAGAACCTACTTGAATAGAAAAATAACATCATCTTATACATATGCAAAAGAAAAACAGCCAGTATTGTTTGCTAATAATCTGCGCCCAAAGTTAAAATAATGAAACAGAAAACGCCAAAATTTAACTAAACGTCTTTGTGTAGATTCCTATCATCTTATTCAACTTTTTACATTCGACTTAACTCGCTTACATTAAGAACAATTAAAGTCAGACAATCCAGCGCCAAGTGGCACTCACTTTCAAGCCAGTCAGCTAGTCTTCCACAAAAACAACTTCATTCCATCACAGCGCCAATCGGCACTTCAATTTTACGCCACGTGGCGAGGTTCGTTCCCAGGAGGGGCAATATCTGATAATCAAACTAAACACTACCAATGCAGCGCCAAACGGCACTCACTTTCAAGCCAGTCGGCTAGTCTTTCACAAAACAATTACATTCCAACACAGCGCCAATCGGCACTACAGCGCCAATCGGCACTTCAATTTTACGCCACGTGGCGAGGTTCGTTCCCAGGAGGGGCAATATCTGATAAACTAAACACTACCAATGCAGCGCCAAATGGCATTCACTTTCAAGCCAATCGGCTAGTCTTTCACAAAACAATAAAATTCCAACACAGCGCCAATCGGCACTACAGCGCCACTCAGCGCTTCAATTTTACGCCACGTGGCGAGGTTCGCTCCCAGGAGGGGCAATATCATCTGATAATCAAACTGAACTCAACCAAAGCTTCACCAAATGGCATTCACTTTCAAGCCATTCGGCTAGTCTTCAAAAAACTATTCCATAACACAGCGCCAATCGGCACTTCAATTTCACGCCACATGGCGAGTTATCACTCAAATCGTTAACCTGATAATCGAGTTAAATACAACCAATGCCGCGCCAAGTGGCACTCACTTTCATGCCAATCGGCTAGTCTTCAAAACGCAATTCCATTTAAATACAGCGCCAATCGGCACTACTTCGCCAATCGGCATAACAATTTCCCAACACAGCCAAGCGGCTACACAGCGCCAAGTGACACCTCAATCTAATTCCAATCGGCTATTCTCTTAGCAAATCAATTACAAACAGCACCATGCTACACTTCAATTTTAAGCCAATTTGCGGGTTTAAAGCAACTCCTTATTTAAGTTAATGCAATCAAGCACTTCTAAGTCAAATTAACAGCGCTAAGTGGTTAAATTTGCAGTCCAAAAATCATCATGCTTATCAATTTATGTTAAGCGTTTTTCGATTATTTTTAAATGAAGTGGCTAATCTTTTCTCTAAATCGAATCGCATATAGCGTTCACATTTTGTCAGGTTATGGGAGATCAGTCCATTAAAATCAAATATTTTGGCCAAATCAATTAAAATGCTACATTCTCCGCTAAGAAGTTTTCTTCGTCCTTATCGTTTTAATCGTAGAAAATATATCCAATTCCACGTGTAAATCGTGTCAAATTATTCTTCCAATAACTACTGATCTTAATCAAGATAAAATTTAAATTATACAATTTCTAATTTTCACGGTAACTTAAAATCAAGACGCATTTAAGCAAATGCAATGAAATATGCTGAAATGTTAGTCAAGTTGCTTTTCTTGTTTCGAACAAATGCCATTCTTGGCAAGTGACACTTAAATTTAAGACTAAGTGGCGATTTCGGAATTCGTTATACACCATGAGAATCGAACCAAACACATCCACGCTAATACAGCGCCAAGTGGAAACGTAATATTGATGCAAATGAATATAATTAAACGCCAAGTGCGCATAAAATTTTACTCCAGTAGCGAGATTAAGGCCACATCAGCCTCTAATGAAAACAAAATACATCCGGTTCAATGCAATGTTATGTTAAACTACTGATTTAGTAAAGTGATTGTTTTGTCTAAACAAACACAATAGGATATATCGCACACTTTCGCCAAGAGGCGATTGATCAGAATCGAAGCAAACATACCCAAACACAAAATAACAGAACGCACAATCTAACTTTCAGCCAAGTGGCTTGTTCACATAAAATTGTAGAAAATGTTCTCAGTCCAATGCAGCTTCTGAAAAGCGTTTGATATATACGTCAAAAATTACGAACCATTCTAATTGCGAAAAGAATCATTTGAAATTTATCTTTCATAACTTCTAAGTGACTTTTAATGCAAACTACCAAATCTTGATAACAATCGTAGAAACAAAATGAGACAAATAAGGTAATTAAGCTGCCACCTATCAACTAAAAGTGTACAAAAGTGTTAACAGAGTTCTAACCGTCTTCGCAAATGGTGAAATCAAACACATAAAATGAGGGTGGGTGGGACGGGAAATTAGAAATATTTAATATGTCTGAACAATAGCAATGCGACGACTCGAATGAATTTTATCCAAGGTTTACACCATATATAATGACACTGCACGAGAATTTCGTGAATCCTCACAACCAATAACCTTGAAGCATATATGAGATGAATTACATAGAAACGTGGATAAATACATTTATTTTCTAATTCACTGCGTTCAAACGAAAATAAATTATTTATCCCATATTCAAGTAATTCATAGGTAGGAAAAGAAATAAAAACACCAAGTACAATAGGAATGGTCGTATTGCATTGCTATATACTATCGAAAAACACAAAGAACGGGAAAATTCTATTCTTAGACCTTTATGAATTGGTAGTATCTCAGAATTAAGTAAAAGTTTGTAAAATTCACTATTAGCGCGAATGTTTTTGTTTTTTCTTTAGATTTTTATTACGTAATTTTTTGAACATTTTAATTTCTATCGACTATATCATAAAACCATATCAATACATGCACGTGCAAATCCAACTCGACAAAACCTTCAAGGAAACACACTTATCAATCTAACGTAGCGTAATACGCAACGACAAGTTATTCTGAGCCAATATACTAAGGAACTTAGCGTGAGAACTATATGTTTCTGGTATGAGTAAATGAAATTCATGCATACTGGAATATTTAAAAAATATAGTATTCCTTGTTATTCAGCGCAACTGTGGCAATGTTACCGATAATTTCCCGTAAAATCTACAGATTGATGTCATATTATATGTACAAATTATAATATTAAAACGCAAACAATCATAACTTGGGAACATGGCGATCTTCCCATTGTGGTAATGGGCTAAAGCTCGCACTCAAATATACATCCCATCATATATGAACATTCTCGTAGAAAACTCAAAAATGACTGAAAATATACGAACCCATAAATGCCAGATTTTAATATACTTTCCACTTGCCTATCCAACCATCGTTTCAGAACACCTGACAAAGCAATCTCTCCGATTCTTGGCTTACGTTGACCAACTGCATTAATGCCGAACTTGCCATAGTAATGATTATGTTGGGCTCAAACCAGCATCCCGTCATAAAAGATCAACAAATTGTTTGTCCTGAAATTACTAAGCATACTCTTTCTTAATTAATTAAAACTGTTAGAATTATAATAAAAACAGTATAAATCATGGAAAAGAAAACAAATATCCGCGGATTTCAATAAACATTCTATTTTCTACCGAACCAATCGACAAGTCACATGTAAAGCAATAGAATTTGCTTGAAATCTTAATTGTATTAAACACTAAAATATTATAATAAATAACTGTTTTAATTATTTCTATACTTCTAAAAGTCTAACTACCGTAAGTAAACTATAGGAAAACACAAGGCTCTTTGATCAGTTTATTCTCTCCAAAACAAGAGCCACTCATTTCATTTGGATAGAAAAGTACAGTTAGCGTCTTATACTGTATAAAATATACACACTTTCCATGTTTTCCACGTGCTAATGTACATACAATGCATAACTTATTATATATGACCTATCTGATTGTTTTGCAGCAAGCCTAAATAAACGCAGTAAAATGATATTATCACCATCACACTCATTGTTACTGCTGTTTGTTTTTTAAATACATGTGTAACAATATTTTTCATCGTTATGAAATTAACTTGTCAAATTATTATCTATTACACAGAGATTAAGCGGCCAGACTAAAATTGCAACACTAATGCAAATGCAATAACAGCTGATTAACGTTCTCGTCCCTCTAGCATCACATGAACCTTCAACGAAAATAACCGAAGTCTTTAAATAAGGCCTCAAACTCTCGATTTAAAAAAAATCAAACATTTATACCAATATCTAGAATTCAATATTTGAAAAACTAAATAAAAACAAAAATACAAAAGCATTTCCGAAAAATGCAAACCACTCTCAGGACGCTGACTAGATACGCCTTTTATTCATCATCCAGCAATCATCACGAGACTGTCAAATTCATCAGTGACAAAATAATTTGTCAATGGTTCCGACTATCGCTGTTATTGCCGACTCCGAGCTCAAGTTGTATCCATGCCCTAGGATATTTGAAGAAAGTTGCCGAACATGAACTCCATCAGAAAATTTAATTGTCCTTCTCACAGTCAAGTAATGACCTTCTCAAATACGTCCTTTACAATTTATGGATTAGAAATATTTAATATGTCTGTACAATAGCAATGCGACGACTCGAATGAATTTTATCCAAGGTTTACACCATATATAATGACACTGCACGAGAATTTCGTGAATCCTCACAACCAATAACCTTGAAGCAAATATGAGATGAATTACATAGAAACGTGGATAAATACATTTACTTAGCATCAACTGACAGCATATTTCTCCAATCAGATTTGATTTCAGTTTTGCAAACTTCCAATCAACAATCGCATTTCAATATAATTACTCAAAAAACAAAATCAAATAAATCGCCGACAAGAGACACGTTGTACTTAAAACATTCAGGTGCTAATTTTTATGATTGCGAATTATTTGTGTAACTGGTGTATCTACGGCATCAAACAAAAGCGTCAATTAGGCGCCAGTTATCGGATAACTGTCAACTTGTTTATTGGATACCAGGTGCGAGGTGTTTACAATCAACTGTCAGTCGGCGATTTTTAAGATTCAATATAGACGACTGTCATAAAATTTTGTTGATTTTTTTTTATTTTGTATCGAGTACCCGAATACTTAATGAACTACTCGGGTACTCGAACATTAATCGAGTACCCGAGTACTCGGGTACTCGTGCCCATCCCTACTAAATACTATAACATGTTTTTATTAAGGGATTGCCACACTCCTCCCAACTTTGTTCATCGATAAAAAGAAAATTATCAAAATCTCAATAATGGCAAAATGCCGTTTAATGAAACTTTGCACAAATGAATGTTACTAATGTATCTTTATTTTGCATACAGTAAGATACGTTAGAAAAGTAAAGAAAAAAAGCTAGATCTAAAAATTACTTAAAATTCTATTTGCATAAATTCACAAATACTACGCGATACAAAACATAATTTTGAATTCCCAAGTGAGCGCAATGATACTGACAAGAAAATGTTGTGTACTTTGTAAAAAATTGTCAACTACTAAAAGAGAAATCAGTGATTGTCATCCGTTTACGCGACCAGGAAGCGTCCAGAAAATTGAAGGTCAAACACACTTTTACTAAAATCTCGTGAAGTTTACATATGTAAGTCACGAGGACACAATAAATTGTTGTCAGCATCATATTACTCATGTGGGCATTTAAAATGATGTTTTGTTTTGTTTAGTTTTTGTGAATTTATGTAAATAGAAGTTTAGGGAATTTTTAGATCTCGCTATTTTTCTTTACTCTTATAACGTGTCTTACCATCTGCAAAATAAAGATACATTAATAACATACATTTGTGCAAAGTTTCGTTTAACGGCATTTTGCCGTTATTGAGATTTTGACAATTTTCTTTTTATCGATGAACAAAGTTGGGAGGAGTGAGGCAATCCCTTAAGGTATGAATCGTAATTTACTTTGCTTGTCCGGTTTGTACCGCATATCGTATGTTAAAACGTAATTTAAACTTGCCCTGTTGCTATTAATAATTGTGGGATAGCCGTTTTTTGGTCTAAAAATAGAAATGTTGGGAACCAATGTGGGAAGCCATGTTGAAATACCAAGTTTCAAAGATTTTCATGCATATAAAATAAGAATCAACAAAATGGACTTCATGTCTGAATAAAGTAAGACGAAAGCTTGTTGCAGAGAAGTAATGTGAACAATACCACTGCTTTAATCGGATCTAGCATTCATTTTTGCCGTTCTGGTAATTTTGCGCCATTTTTCTGTTTATGTTGGGATTTTATTTGGTGTGTTGGGATTTTATGAAAATTTATCTAAATTTTGGATCTTACATATCTGTTTAATTTAATTCTCTATATGACTGTAACATATTTTTAGTCTTAGGCGAAGAGTTTCACTACTTTTATTTCAATGAAGCATATTGTTCTCTGAGAAAAAATGATAATTTGGGCTTGGTGCAGTTATTGTGCGTTTTGATCGGCCTTGCCACGAACATAACACCAACATAAAAATTTTTAATTCATACCCGCACCTTTATCAGCATGTAGCTGTAGACACATAAATAAGAATTCATAGAGTGGATAATTAGCTCAGTGGCTTGCATGTCTCAGTCTACGCGAAAACTTTTTTCCCTTCACAGGACATTGCGACAGGTAAACACAAAAATTTTACCTGTCGCAACAAATTTTTGCTTGTCACAATTTTATCGACTGTATTTCGTGACAACGACTTAAAGATGTATTTAAATTACTGTTTTGTTATAAGTATATTTATTTACTATATCTAGCTTTAACTAATAGATATTTTAACATATTATTTTCATTAAGGCCTGGTCACACTACAGCGCGTTTCACTGCGTTGTTTAATTTTCCAGAACGCCGTGAGATCGCAAGAAAAATCTGACTTTTATCGTGAAGATGGAGACTGCACGGTGTCCTCACTGCGACCATGGCGTTGCTACGTAGTTTACATGGCGTTCTATCGCGTTCCTACGGAGTTCTGTTTGGCGATTGCCTGCTCTCTTATGCCGCCTTCACTGCTTGCACTGCGCTTTCACATAGCTCGCGCTGCGCTGACAGCGTGTTGATGACGTTCTAAGTATAAAACGAATCTTCCTCATTTGCTTGTTAGTTCTTGAGCAGTTAAGACTATGCCTGCAAAAAGACTCTTTCGTCGTATTACAATCATATGCAAAACGTCTTCATCTTGGTATGTTTGCTTGACATGCATGAAGTTCAGCAATAGCCCGACTTGCTGCTGTACTTCAGTCATGGTGGAATGAATGTTTTTTGCCAATCTTGTACATTATGTCATACAAACAGGCTTCGCGAAACTGCTGAAAACTTTGTCTGACATCCGGTCAGACAAACTTCCAATTCTTGTCTGACCGAAAGAAATTCTGTCTGACCGAATTTTTTTTCAAATACATGTAAACTTTTGTTTGTGTATTTAATTAAATACACATCATCCTTTAAAGGTTTCTTTAACATTTTTATTCTCTTACATTAAACATCAGTTTATCCAGATTGATGGACTCTATCTGGAAATCAAAACATTCATAATTATCTAAACAGCCACAAAACATGTAAATAGAGTATGTGGAAAAAAAAATAGAATGGTCTGGATTCCACTGGACGTAGATCTGAACTGGGTACGATTTCTTCAGTGATATCAAATACTGTCTCATCAAAACTATTCTCATCGAAAAGTAACAACAGGCGTCCATTTCTCCATTTTTTTAAACCAATTTTCGCTGCGGGCGCTTGGACTCGTATTCCTTTTGTTTTGCTTTTCTATTTTCATCAATTTTTTCCGTGTTTTTTTTCCTGTTGTATCGCCATCGTTATACCGCGAGAACGACATTTTCTTTGTATATAGTCAAAGATCGCATATGGTAATTAATCTGAATCCTGAATATGAAACTTAAAAAGAAACGGCGAATCACGTTTGACATTTTCTTTTATTCAAGGGAGAAAACTCGGTGTTTGTCTTAATCGGACTTGATAAATCCCGGTACTCGTGCCAGACGGATAGACTGTCACTCTGTCGTTATCAGAAAATAAACGACTGAATTGTGCCGGACATAAGGTTTGGAATTCGGAAAAAAATTCTCGGACCGGTCTGATTTTTGCCGGACATGTCCGACGGTCCGGCAACTTTCGCAAAGCCTGTACAAACATCCATGAACGTAGAAGAAGCTTACTGGGAGCGCAATTTTCGCTGTGACAACGCGTTAGAAGCTTATTGAGAGTGCAACGATCGCTGTGACAATGGATAGAAGCGCACTGGGAGCGCAATGATCGCTGTGACAACGCTGTAGAAGCGCATTGGAAGCGCATTGATCGCCGTGACAGCTCCGTACAGTCGTTGAAAGAGCGCAGTGAAAAAATTAACACTCCCTAAAAGCGCCGTAGACGTGCCATAAAGCGCTGTAAAGTTGCAGCGACATCTCTGACAACGCTGTGCGATCTCCGTGCAAGCGCCACAGATAACCACAGCATTAGCACTGCGAACTCTGTGCGCGCCTACGGAGCTCCTGCGGCGTTGTAGGAGACCTTTCCGCGTTGCTACAGCGACCATACGGCGATCCCACTGCGCTCTTATCAGAACGCCGAGGGTATTTAATTTTAGATTTTCTAAATGATCACCTTGCTTATTCCCAATGTTTTTAATGTATGGATATTGTAGATTGATTTATGGCCATGTTTGTAAAAATGTGTGTTGGATTTACTTACAATAAGTTTTATGCACCTACCACTTCTCATAGGCTGCCATAATTATATCACACCACACTTTAAATGGTATAAAAATCATCTTCAGATATCCTTTCATGACATTGTTGCAATTAACACATAATCAAATTAATTCAAAACCCTTCAATGATGGTAAAAAATTATCACTACCACCAAAGCAGTGTTTTATCATTTGATGTGCTTTTTAGCTCACCTGAGCACGAAGTGCTCATGGTGAGCTTTTGTGATCGCCTGATGTCCGTCGTCCGTCGTCCGTCGTCCGTGCGTGCGTGCGTGCGTCGTCAACTTTTTCTTCAAACGACTTCTTCTCCTGAACTCCTGGGCCAATCTTGCTGAAACTTGGCAGGAATGTTACTTGCATGAAGCTTTACCAAAATTGTTCAAATGGTTCCGGTCCATTGCCTATCTAGGTCACAGAGGATAAAAATAGATTTTGAACATAAAATTTTTAAAAATCTTCTTCTCTGAAACCGCAAGGCCTAGAACTTTGATATTTGTTGTGTAGCATCACCTAGTGGTCCTCTACCAAGATTGTTCAAATTATAGCCCTGGGGTCAAAATTGGCCCCGCCCCAGGGGTCACTTCATTTTACATAGACTTATATAGGAAAAACTTTAAAAATCTTCTTCTCTGAAACCACAAGGCCTAGAGCTTAGATATTTGGCATTTAGCATCCTCTAGTGGATCTCTACAAAGTTTGTTCAAATTATTTCCATGGGGTCAAAATTGGCCCCGCCCCAGGGGTCACTTCATTTTGCATAGACTTCTATATTAAGAAAAACTTTAAAAGTCTTCTTGTCTGAAACCACAAGGCCTAGAGCTTAGATATTTGGCATTTAGCATCCTCTAGTGGAACTCTACAAAGTTTGTTCAAATTATTTCCCTGGGGTCAAAATTGGCCCCGCCCCAGGGGTCACTTCATTTTGCATAGACTTATATAAGAAAAACTTTAAAAATCTTCTTGTCTGAAACCACAAGGCCTAGAGTTTAGATATTTGGCATTTAGCACTCTCTAGTGGAACTCTACAAAGATTGTTCAAATTATTTCCCTGGGGTCAAAATTGGCCCTGCCCCAGGGGTCACTTCATTTGACATAGACTTATATAGGAAAAACTTTAAAAATCTTCTTGTCTGAAACCACAAGGCCTAGAGCTTAGATATTTGGCATTTAGCATCCTCTAGTGGAACTCTACAAAGTTTGTTCAAATTATTTCCCTGGGGTCAAAATTTGCCCCGCCCCAGGGGTCACTTCATTTTGCATAGACTTCTATATTAAGAAAAACTTTAAAAGTCTTCTTGTCTGAAACCACAAGGCCTAGAGCTTAGATATTTGGCATTTAGCACCCTCTAGTGGAACTCTACAAAGTTTGTTCAAATTATTTCCCTGGGGTCAAAATTGGCCCTGCCCCAGGGGTCACTTCATTTTGCATAGACTTATATAAGAAAAACTTTAAAAATCTTCTTCTCTGAAACCACAAGGCCTAGAGCTTAGATATTTGGCATTTAGCACCCTCTAGTGGAACTCTACAAAGATTGTTCAAATTATTTCCCTGGGGTCAAAATTGGCCCTGCCCCAGGGGTCACTTCATTTGACATAGACGTATATAGGAAAAACTTTAAAAATCTTCTTGTCTGAAACCACAAGGCCTAGAGCTTAGATATTTGGCATTTAGCATCCTCTAGTAGAACTCTACAAAGATTGTTCAAATTATTTCCCAGGGGTCAAAATTGGCCCTGCCCCAGGGGTCACTTCATTTTATATAGACTTGTATAGGAAAAACTTTAAAAATCTTCTTGTCTGAAACCACAAGCTGAGAGTACTTTTGTTCTCAGGTGAGCGATATAGGGCCATCATGGCCCTCTTGTTTCTTACATTTGCCGTTTGATTCACCAAAAGTCCGTCATTGTAGTCTCCTTGTGCCATCATTCAATGATTTGACATTTACATGGTATCACGTAGCCACATTGAACAGAAACCTTAATCTATTTGCTTCAGTAATTTTTGAATGAAATCGTCGGCAGATCAAAAAAGGCCAAATATTTCAGTCGATTCTTCAAACGTTGACCGCCATGATTGTTTACTACGGCGAACTGAATTATGGGAGAATTAGCAACCTTGACCCGAAAGCTTTTTGAATCATGCTGGAGTAGCCAAAAACAGCGTACTCTGGTTTACATATAGAGTGACTCACAGACAAAAACACGCAGAACAACCATGATATTTCAGTTAAAAATAGCACTGGAATTGAAACTGAAAGTAAACTTTCCAAAAATGAAACGGTGCTGACTGTAATTTTTCATCGGACATTTTGTCTGACAATAGCAGAAGTTTTCGTCGGTCAACCTGCAAAATTACCGGACATTCGCATTGTCTGATGTCTTCCTCCGAGTCCACGTCCACGGGTTGCTGGTTTGATCCCCGTGTACTCCAACTAAAATAACTAGCAGTCTTTCTGATATGAGACTTTAAATTGAGGTCCAGCATATTAGTGCTATACATTGGACACTTAAAATTTGCTTAGAATTTGCTTCTTTAAGTGAAAGTGTGATTAATCTTATGTTCGTCATGTATGGCAATGTCTACCAGCAAGTCTGTATTAGGTGAAATCTGGATGATTTTTACACTTTGATCGTTAAGTGATTTGAATCTGATAAAGCTTTGGGACAATAGCAAACTCTTGTTGGACTGGAATCAGAAATATTTTACTCTGACATGTCGTCACCTTAATCCAAAAACAGTACTTGAAATAAGGAGTTGTATTAACTTGTACAGATTTTGCACACAGGCGATGAATTGATGTACGTTAATATCAAGTGAAATATTTGTCTGAGATATATTGCAAATAAACAGTAAACCAAAACTTCTAGAAAAAGAAGGGGTTAAAGTTTGGACATAGTGATTTTCAATGGGGAAAATGCTGATATTTATGTACAGTACACACTGTTGTGTCAAAATCGGTTATCTCGAATTAATTTCACGATCCCACCAAAATATGTACTTTTTACATATAATATTATGCCGCTTAAGAAGTTAAGTTGAATTTGACTTAAAATATGTTTATATAAATCGAAGTAAATTTGAAACGTGCTAAAATATCCTATGTAAAGTCATCAGATAAGCCGAAGTGTGAAACTTGCTGAGGTCGAACAATGCAGGCGGCTTCTTCTAAGTGAGAACAAGATAAATTATTTAATTATAATTAATGATGATTGGGTGTAAGGTAAAATATTCGCTTATTTAATACAGATGTACATGCAATTAACTTCAGTTTAAAACAAAAAAAGGCATCAGGCTTATAAAATATTAGTTCATCCGTTTAGGACAACAAATGCAAAAACATGACCGATCTAAATGTAGTAAATTCTCCCTAACAAGACTGAGGAACAAAAAGTAAGCTCCGAGTTAACGATTATGAGGTGAATATTACTTTCAATTTGAATAAGTTGGCCTTATAAAAGTTTAACTAACAAAAGATGACTTTAGCACACAGTAAAGATGACAATGTTACACAAACATCAAAACTTTATGATGATTTTAGTGACTTAGTGCACTGAAATATGCGGGACCAGGATGATGTAGAGATAACAAGATTTTGAGTATCCACTTTTATCTGTTGATTATTTCCTTTTTCAGGTGAAACACATAATTTGACAGAAATAAAGATATTTACGTAAGTGATATATCAAGATGTTTGGATCAGGAAAACCTACCGGATTCGGAACACCATTTGGTGCTTCCACAGGTATGTCTGAAAATTAAAAATTATATGAGCATTTTTAATACCTTAGTTTACATTATTTTGCCATTTTAAATAACATCTTTGATTTATCTGGACTGCAACATAACGCAAGGTATGATCACACTTAATTTCTTGCATGTCATATTGTCCTATAATTGCTGAAAGACAAATCTCAAAGAGACTTATAGCTACATGTACAAGTAAAACATTCAAAATGATTTTGGATGACTTAACCCTTAACTCCATAATTATAGAAGCATTCTATCGCATGTTCAACCAGTGAAGAAATAGATCAGCCAGTACATTCATGCTATCTGATCAGGATCTGCACTGTTTACTTTTTGATCAGGAATTACTTAATAAAATCAAAACGGCAACAGTGCAGATCCTGATCAGATAGCACATAATTATGTGCCGGCTGACTTTGATTTACACTGTTTGCCCAAGGATGCCAAAAAGGCATATATATAAATATGGAGGAAGGGATTAATAAAAATGTGCAGTTTTTTTATGCAACTGTTATTGCTTGAGTATCATTTGTTGGATGTTAACCTTATCAACAGGTAGTACCTCTGGATTTGGAAGCACAGCATTTGGTCAGTCAACACCTTCTGCAGGAGGATTATTTGGACAGAATCCATCCGCTGGAACAGGAACTGGACTGTTTGGTAGTGGTGGAGGATCGGCATTTGGAACTCAGTCTTCTGGATTTAGTATGATGTTTTCTTTATTAGGAAAATCTCTTGATGACATTTTTAATACCCCAGTGGTTTCCGACAGAAAAAATTAAGGAGATAGATTCATCGAAACTTAAAATATTTAAAAAAGAATGCCTGAATTAAAAATTGCACTATTGATCCACTATAAGTTAACCTGTCCACTAGATCACCACTTACAGTCCATCACTAATTATATTCCCACCACCACTAACATTTCATGTTGAAACAGTGAAATCAAAGTTTCAACAGTTTCATTCAAGTTTATTTTGTCTTTCTGATATTGAGTTTTAATGACTTGTTTTTACGTTTTGTATCTTTAAATAAATTTATAACTTAGACTGTTTCTCTTGTTGTAGATTTTGGTGCAACTCCCAGCGCTGGTGGTGGTCTGTTTGGTCAGAAGACTACAGCTAACACAGGTCTCTTCGGTACACCAGCTGCTAGCTCTACCACTAATGCCTTCAGCTTTGGCTCAACAGGTAAAATTGCAATCTTTGTTTGATTTAGCCTTTCTGTAATGGACGTCTTATGTTTCTTAAAAAATAAAAAGCATAGCAAAAATTATTTTATTCTGTTGTTAGTATTCAGGAAGCTGGCACTGTTGTTAAATTTACCAGAAATTGTATTTGAAAACTTTACCAGATTATCAGATCAGTGTTAAATGTTATCTTCTTGAACAGTCAGAACTCACCTAACTTCTAATGTAGCGCCTCACATTTCTGTGCTCTATGCTATGTTTCATGTTTAACTCAAATTAAAGTCTTTACTAGCTAAACCATTTACCTGATCATCACCAAGTAACAGTTTTGCAGTTTATACCTGCAAAACCTAACCAAGTAACAGTTTACCAGTTTATACCTGCAAAACCTGTATTTTGTCAGACCTGCCGACTCCTCTGAATATTGATCAATTCAACCAAAACCGTTTAGAAGTGTGCATTTTGCACAGTGTGTGTTACACAGATTAAATTAGTAATGGAGGCCAAGAAAGTCCTTTTTTACCTCTTAAGTCAATTTTGCCCAATATGAAACTAAGTCACCACTTACTGATAATAAGGAATATTACTCTTAATGGGGTTTGAAAACATTGACAGGACTGTTTAAACTAATTGTGTTACGAAATTTCACCAAAAAATAATAGTATAAAACCAGTACTGCACACATTTTTTGTGATTAATGAATATGTTACTATGCCCAAGGTTATAAAACTGAGCATGGAAACCAGTCTTAAATCTCAAGCATCTGATTGGCTGAAATGGCGACCATTTCAGCCAATCAGATGCTTGAGATTAGAGACTGGTTTCCAATCTCAGCTTTATAACCTTCGACTCTGTATTGTTCTTGCAGGTGGGTTTGGTACAACATCCTCCACAGCGAGCACAGGTGGTCTCTTTGGCAGCACCAACAACACAGGGACCAGCCTGTTTGGAAATTCAGGTAGGTTCTTGTCTGTTATGTCAATATATTAGCTAAAAGAATTTTGTAAAACAGATCTAAGAAAAAAATGAATTGGGTTTTTCAGTTAGAAATTATTGTTGATCCTTTACAATAATTTATTGTGTTTATTGTTAAGCTCTTACAAACATCTTGTGTACCAGTTTTCTTTGGGTCTTTGTGCATGAATATTAAGAAACAAGTAAGATATTTCATCATGTATATAATACATGTAGCATTGTTTGGATTTTCAGGGTTTGGACAGCCACAGTCTGGTACGACTGTAAAATTTAATCCTCCCCAGGGTCAAGATACCATGGTGAAAAATGGAGTGACACAAAATATCAATACTAAACACCAGTGTATTACTGCCATGAAGGAGTATGAAAACAAAAGTTTAGAGGTGAGTTAAACATTGATAGCTCATAGGATAAGTTATATTCATGGAATAACAAGATAATTTTTTTCATTTTTCAAATCATTTTTTTTTCACATTTGTATCCATAATATTCCAAATGAGAACATTATGAAAATAGGTTCAAGTTTGGGTATATGAAGTCATGATATATCACCATAAAAGTATTTGGCATACAAAAGAGTTCACAAGGATATGATCTGTCAATTAGACTGCTAGTATCTAAACAGTGACAGGTGTTCTTTATTTTCACCTGTCATTGATCACTTTGAATAGCAGGAGAAATTCATTGCAAGCTTAACAGAAGTGGGACACAATTGTTCAAATTTTCTGTATACTGTTTCCTTTTTATAAGTTCAAGTATTGTTTTATCTTAAGAATAATAAAATGAAACATGGACAACTGTACTGGTGTCAATTCCTTTCACTTTTGTATGTTTTATCTTAGAATAACACTCTTAAATAGAAACATACCTGGGTTTAATACAGCAGTCACCTGGAAATTATTTTTTTTTCTGTTTTGTTCTTTCAGGAGTTGAGAGTGGAAGATTATATTGCTGGTAGAAAGGGCAAGCAGCAAGCCACCACAGGGTTTGGGTTTGCCAGCCCAGCCCCTTCATCCACACAGGTCCAGGCATTTGCCTTTGGCCAGGCCAAACCAACAGGATTTGGTGCTTCAAGTAAGATCTTTGCCCAAGGTTATAAAACTGAGCATAGAAACCAGTCTCAAATCTCAATCAGATGTTTGAGATTTGAGACTGGTTTCTAATCTCAATTTCATTACCTTCAGCCCTTAGCAGCAATAATTAAATGTGTCATTGAATGGATTGTCCTACAGAGTGAATTAAAGATTGGGGTTCTAGTTGTGAGCAGTATTGGTTAGCAAGAAAAATTGAAATAAGAACACAGTTATGTTATCCATTCTAATTCTGTTGAAGACTTGAAATTTAATAAATGATAATATAAATAATATATTAGATGAGTTACTTTCTTGGTTGACTTTTAATAAAAGGTTATGACCTCATGTTTAATAAAATCTATTGTATATTTTATTGTAGCTGGATTTGGCACCAGCACTTCCACTGGTACTACTGGTTTGTTTGGTCAGCCTAACACCCAGGCTTCTACTGGTCTGTTTGGACAAAGCAAGACCCTGTTTGGAACTCCTGCCACAACAGCCTCAACTGGGTTTGGGTTTGGAACCAACACAAGCACAGGAACTGGATTGTTTGGAACTACCACACAAAACAAGGTAAGTGAAATCATTATGGTTGGTTTATTGTTTGGATAAGTGGGAGTGGGTTAACCCTTCATATCACATAATATAGTTTTACACCTGTGCGACCAGTGTAGATCTAGATCTAGATATTTGCTCTCAGATGTGGATCTGCAGTGGTCACATTGTGGTCAGAAATAACCTAATGAATATAAAAGCGAACAGTGTACATTGTGATAGGACCGCAGATGTGCTGGCTGATCTGGATCTACACTGTTTGCCCAAGCAATAAGTGTGTATCGATGAAATAAAGGGTTAAGTAAGTGAGTGGAGTCAAATTGAGTCAAGGTGAGTGATTGATTTCAACTGATAAAAAATGGTGATGTTAATTTCATTAGAAATTGTAAAAACATTTTTTTAAAACCATATCGGGTTATTTCTGTTAATTTGAACTTCTTAAGTTGCTCCCCAAACATTCACTGTTTATTGACCGTACATAAATTTCTTTTTTTCATGGGGAATCGGTTGTACTCCTGAAATAGAAAAAAAAACTAAACATTTCAATCTTTTCCCTATTTGATTAATTTTAAAGGTCTGTTTCAATTTGCAGCCATTATTTGGAACTACTACTACAACTGCATCTGGTGGCCTGTTTGGAACCACAGGTAGCACATTTGGTCAAACTGCAAGCACTGGGTTTGGAGGATTTGGAGCAACAACACAGTCGGTAAGAAACAATTTTTGATCTTATGGCAGCCACAGGAGATCTTTTGATTAAAAGGGATACAGTAAAATTTTAGAACAAAACAGGCTCTAGACTCTATTTTCCATATTGTCTATTCGTTAAGAAATTCACCTTTTTTGATTAACTACATGTACTTCCTTAACCAACAAGCCAACAAGCTTGTTGTCTTGTATGCTTCAAGCATACATGTAACTTGTAAGTGAGGGGTTTGTCTTTGTTAAGTGAGAAGTAAATTTAACCCTTTCCTCCATAGAAACATCTTTATTGCGAGGGCAAACAGTATAGATCCAGACCAGCCGGCACATCTGTTTCCTTCATGATTTGTTAGGTTATATCAGACCAAAATGCGACCAGTGCAGATCCTGATCAGACGGCACGGATGTGCTGGCTGATCTGGATCTACACTGGTTGCACATGAGTAAAAATTTGTATATATGAAGGAAAGGGTTAAGTCACTTGCTGTTTGGTCACGATGGAAAATTTAGTATACAATTATTTCATATGTGATTTGGGAACAGTTAATCTGTTGGCCCGAGGTGGAGGGGATAGCGTTTTGAACTGTTGCCCGAGGCCATAGGCCGCGGGCAACAGTTCAAAACACTATCCCCGACACTGAGGGACAACTGTTTGACTGTTCCCAGATCACATATGAAATAACTGTTTTATTACCTGATCAATTCAATGGGGGAATCCTCTATGACTTTAGAGCGCGCGAGGGAAACAGTCAAAACTATTGACCAGTCAACAGTTCACACAACAAACCGCTCGCTCAAAGGGTGGAATCATCTATGACGTCGGAGCACGCGAGGGAAACAGTCGAAACTATTGACCGGTCAACAGTTCGCGAACGTAGACGTTTTAAGAATTTCAGAAAACAGTAAGAAATACCAAATTACATTTATATAAGGTATCAGGTAATAAATAGCATTTAGCTTATCCTACTTAACCTGTTACTCCATGATACACCTTTTATCCCACATGGGACCAGTGTAGATTCTGATGAGCGTGCACATCTGTGCAGTCTGATCAGAATCTACATTTTTAGTCACTTAAAGATCATTAGACTGCACACATATACAGGCTGTTAAGTCTGTACTGGTCGCCCATTAGATATATCCCACGGTTTAAAGGGTTAAGAGAAAAGCATTTTAGTTCTACCGCAAAACTGGTCCGACACTTGGCAGCGTACATTAGCGTATTTAAATAGCAGTAGATCAAAGTGTTTGTAAATGTACGAGAGAATAATAAGTACTACTCCAGGTTCGATCCTTTTAATTATACATAAGTCTAATCGCATCTACAAAACAACAACAACGGAAGTGACGTTACGTCACATATAGCGCTTTAACGTTGCACATATAATTGCGTTGGCGTTATTCTCAACAGTGTTACTGCAGAACATTAATTTTTATTCATGATTTAATCAAAATGTACATGCAGTATGCATGAAATATTGTTTCTTTTGTCAATCACAGTATTATGTTTTTCCTTCCAGGGTGGTTTATTTGCGAGCAAGCCAGCCTTTGGAGCTCAGACTAGTACAAGCACTGGGTTCGGAGGGTTTGGCTCAAACTCCAACACTGGAGCCAACCTGTTTGCTAAGCCATTTGCTCAACCCAGTTCTACTGGGTTTGGATTCAACACGTCAACTGCCTCCACAGGGTTTGGTTCAAGTAAGTTTTTCTTTTAATTTCACAGCTGTGCCCAAGGTTATAAAACTGAGCATGGAAACCAGTCTCAAATCTCAAGCATCTGATTGGCTGAAATGGCGACTGGTCTCAGATTTATAACCTTCAGCCCTGATGTATAAATCCATCAAGCTCAGCTTGGAAATAGTGTCATTTGACGGGTTTCACTTTGCTACAGTATGATCAGCATTCTTGTTGTTAAATAATAAAAAAATCTTAGAAACTTTCATAATGACTTTTTGATGAGAAGAAAAGATAAACTTTTGACTGATATACCTACATTTCAAGTCCTTATTTTTTATACGCCCGTTAGAAAAACGGGACGTATTATGGGAACACCTGCGGCGGGCGGGCGGATTGGCGGGCGGGCGGCGTCCACAATGTTTCCGCTCTCTAAGTCAGAGTTTTCATCAGGTCTTTATCAAACTTGGTGAATATGTTGGTGTGCATAATGTCTCGACCAAGTTCTATAACCAGCCAAATACCCCCAGGCACTCCTGAATTATGACCCTTTTATTGTCCAAAATTTGGGTTTCCGCTCTCTAAGTGAAAGAGTTTTTGTCCTGTCTTTATCAAACTTGGTGAATATGTTGGTGGGCGTAATATCTGGACCAAGTTCTATTACCAGCCAAATCACCCCTTGCACTCCTGAATTATGGCCCTTGAATTGTCCAAAATAAGGGTTTACGCTCTCTAAGTCAAAGAGTTTTCATCCGGTCTTTATCAAACTTGGTGAATATGTTGGTGGGCATAATATCTCGACCAAGTTCTATAACCAGCCAAATCCCCCCAGGCACTCCTGAATTATGGCCCTTGAATTGTCCCAAAAATGTTGTCATTACCATTGAATTTACCACAAATATGACGGGCGTATTTTGTGTCAGTTTGGCACTCTTGTTTTTAAATGTTATACTTTTTTAGGGTCCATATTTCAATCCCCCAAAAAATATGTGTACAAATTGTTTAAATTCCTATCTAACAGCATTAATCATTGAAAATAAATGTAGACAATTTTCTACTATTAATAATGATTGAACTTAATTATTGGGAAATATTCTTGTTTTTAGCTCAGCCATTTGGTGCCAAACCTGGTGGATTTGGTTTAACAACAACAACAGCAGCACCATCATTTAACTTTGGTGGAGGGCCTAGCACAGGGACAAGTTTATTTGGCACATCAGGTCTAGCCAAACCCGGAGTTCTTGGTGGATTTGGTACCACTGGAACTACAGGTATGTGGAACAAGGCCCAAGGTCATAAACCTGAGAATGGAGACCAGTCTCAAATCTCAAGCATCTGATTCACTGAAATGGTGACTGGTTGCCATTTTAGCCAATCAGATGTTTGAGATTTGAGACTGATTTTCAATTTTATGATCTTGGGCCAAAGTTGCATGTGTATTTTATTGGTGAAATTCATGAAATTGAATATGGATAAGAGTTGCGAGATAACACAGTTACAAACCTCTTCGTGTAGACCTATGGAGGGCAGATAATAATATAAGGTCAAAAACTAACTTATGATTTTATAAATGTGTCAAAAAATCCAACTGAAAATATCGTTTCAATGAATTAACTAAATAACATATTCTTTAACACTTTACCCTATAGATATATCTTTATCGAGGGGTGAAAAGTGTAGATCCAGGTCAGCCGGCACATCTGTGCCTTCTGATCAGCATCTTCACTGTTTGCTTTAAGATTCATTAGATTATTTATGACCAAGAAGTGTGCATGCTGATCTGGATGTAAACTGTTTGCCCATGTGAAAAACAGGCATGTTAATGGAGTAGAGGGTTTAAGACTTGAACCCTTAATCTGCTAAATGAGGGTTATGTACCTGGCTTTATAAGAATGTTAGTCTGTCCATTCATTGATCATAGTGGTGCTTTTCAGAAATTTATTTATTGAAAAATGAACAATGTAGACCCCTAATCAGACAGGGTGGATGTGTTGGCAGATCTGAGTCTACACTGCTACAAATTTGACAAATACTGTACTTACTGCTAAGGTTTACTATTCTATAAACAAAATATTGTACATGATCAGAATTGTTCCCTTTACTATATATAATTAGGGTATAAATATAATACATTTCGATGTATTTTAGGATTTGGAGGTTTTGGAACTACAGCAACCAATCTTGCAACAGCACCTGCTCTTGGAGGGTAAGTCAGTGATTTTGTAAATTTATGATTGTTGAAGTATAAAAGCCATGGTTTCTTTTGAGGTAAAAATGGTACTTTTTATTTCGAGTGAAAGTATTTTATTTTCTGCAAGTTTTTTTTCTCTTGTTTTATCATATGGTAGAATATAAATATAGAAGATAGCTAGAATTCTAATTCTCAAAGAATTGCATGAGTTTGTGTCAGTGATGAATAGGTAGTGGCAATAGACAGAAATAAAGTCCGAGCCATATTTAATGATGCTGTTGTGGCTACATTATAAGCACACATAATAGCCTGTTAGTAGCTTTGAAGCTGGATTATTTTTTACCTGCAGATCAGATACCTGAAACAAGCATAATTAGCCCATAAGAGATCTAGATTCACTGAAATGTAATGTTTTGTTTTTTAACTAGCAGGAGAATTGGAGGATCATGTAGGTATGCCTTTGAAACAGGTCAGTTTATTACATATTGATAGCAAATCTGTTGTCATGTTTTCCAGAACGACCAGTCAACCAGTTGTGAATCAGGCTGCCCAGCTTCAGCAGACATTACAGGCACTCACCTACTCCCCATACGGCGATTCTCCATTATTCTGGAACTTGAAAGACAGTGCAGCAAAACGTGAGGAAGTGTTGAGGCCAACCAATCCAGTAGCCCAGAAAGCAATACTGGCCAATCAGCATAAAGTTAGTCCTCGTCCAATCGCTAAAATCAAGCCGAAGCCTCTTTCTGGAGTGCTGAATGGAAGCAAGGTTAGTCCAGTACCTTAGTTTATAAATGATTTGATGGAAATATACATGTATTCATAGTTTAAAGTTTCTTTGTATAATATTAGATTTTTATTTACTAACTGCAAGATTTTGTTGTTTAACTCAACTAGACCTCAAAACTGTTAACAGTATTTAGTTATAAACATGCTTGTTTTTGCTGAGTGTTTGCATTTATTGAAATATTCCGTCAAACTTTTAAAACCGTTAAAACTAAACATAATGTGTTGTAAATAGTGTATCCAAGATATTACCTGTTACTTCTGGTTGAGTATTATAATCTCTGGTAACAATGTAATATTACTGGTCATTATCTTTTTAATAGTTACCTGAAAAACAAAAAATATCAGGAATCAAATAAAAAGTAGTCTTTAAATTAGCAGTTAACACCTGTGGTACATGTTTGCTAGGGATTCCAGTGTGTTGCATTTATTTCTTGCCTCCATTAGAGCTTGATTGCTGTAGTTTAAAGTGTGTATATTGATAGTCAGACTTACTAATGTGTTTTATTATTTTCCAGTCAAAATTGTTTGAAGGCTTAGATGAGGACGACTTCAGTTTTGGCAGTGACACGTTCAAGCCTAGGAAGAGTGTGAAGAAACTTACACTGAAGAGAGTGGGCCAGGAGTCGGGTACCCCATCCAGGGCCTCATCTGTCAGTGGAGAACCCCTCAATGTGTCCTCATTAAGAGAAGAGGACCAGTTCAGGGGAAGGTAAGATGACAAAAAAGCATTGGTTATTTAGATTGTGGCATAACCAGAAATGAATATTTACCAAGGCAGATCATTTTGCTGTTTGTTCAATTTAATATATATTTAATTTATTTTTGCATTGGCCACTTCCCCTTTTTTTACCGTAAAAAATAACTTGGTTTTCATAGGCATAGTTTATCAGATGTTGTTTTAAACCAAAAGTTTTTGTTACACAATGACAATGACAGCTGAATAATCAGTAATTGGGAAATCAGAAAACTTTATTAACCTAGATTAACAAAAGATTATTTAAAAATAAATAAAATCTTTATTTCCTTTAAAGTAATTGGAAATTAAATTGTCTTGTAGGTCGTCCCCAGTTGCATATTCTTCTGAGCAAAGGAGAGAAAATCCTTCAAATGTTCCGGACACAGAAAACATAATCCGCAGTAAGGGTATCTCGGACCAAATGGTGGATACACCTGATAGAAGGTACGGCTGATAAATACTCTGTATTATTGAAGCATCTCCGTTATCAATGTAAATTAGCTATATGGTAGTGCGTTTCCATATCTGATTGGTCTAGATATGATGAACTTGGTCATTTCTTGTTAAAACAAAACAAAGAAGTGATTAACTAATATTTGACTTCATAAGAATCATTGATAATTTTAACAAGTACATGGATAATACACTGTGCCAGGCTAACTGGAATTGGTTGTCATATTTAACACATTTATTTAATTATTTAATTAATGGGCTGGCACTATTGTTAGTAATAATCAATATATTACAAAATTGAATGATACCACTATATATTTTCTTTCCTCACTATGATGTGTCTTTTAATCCCTTATAACCTATGGTTTAACATTTTTGGGGTATAGATCGTATTCCCAAAACAGAGGAATATAGCATTTTATACTAATCAATGGCAAAGTTTTCTTGTTTCAGCAAGAATATTTTATATAATGTAGCATATTTTCAGGCCAAACATGGATGATACAATTGCGATGTTGAATGCACAGAATAAGTCTGGCCAGAGAGAACCAGTCATGATGGAGCAGTCTGCAGATGATACAGTGAATGTCAGCATTATCTCTCGTGATGACACCGCAAATGATGATGTCAACTTTGATGAAAGACCAGTAAGTGTTTCTTAGCTAAATAAGTTGGTAAAAAAGTTATTTAAAAGGTTGAAGATAAGTACACAGTTTATACATACAAGGAAGATCGAGTTACAGGTATGAATTTTTGAAGTACTATTGTCATAAGATAAAAAGAATGAACCCACTGGGTAGTTTACAGGACTGATAGTGTAGGTCTGTTCTAACGTAATTAAGATTAATATGAATCCAGGAAGCATATTACAATGGAAAAATCATGTGAGACATTTTGTGGCACTTGCCTATGTAAAGGCAGGGCTCTCACTAGAGGGAGACTTGGGAGAAGTAGTCTCCCAAATATGACCAGACTTCTCCCTTCTTTGAGCTATGGGAAAAGTAATTTTGTATAGGCTAAATAGGGAAAAAATGATATGATATGACTGCAAACTTCTCCATAGTTCAGTAAAATTATGTAAAAGCTTTTTCCTAGTAAGAGCCCTGAAAGGTTTTGTTTTAGTTTCACCACAGTAATATGAGTTTTGCCTAACACTAACTGTTATGTATTTTCAGACTACCCCACCACCACCACACCCAGCCGGAATTGTACTGACCCGTCCTGGGTATTACACAATTCCGAGTCTAGAAGCCCTTGGAGAACTGGTCGACTCTGACGGCAACTGCAACGTGGAAGACTTTACGATTGGAAGAGAAGGATATGGCAGCGTCTTCTTTCCTGGAATCACTAATGTTGCTAACATTAATTTTGATGAAACAGGTATGTTATATTTACCAGGGCTTTCAATAGCTTTTGAAAACAAGGCGTCATTTCACGCTCATTTAGAATCTTCAAGGAGAATATCAACAAGGTATTTGTTTTATTTAATAATCTTTACCATTTTTAAATTGCTTAATCTTCATTTTATTTTACTTTAAGGTGTCAAATATAAATCTGCTTCACAATTAATATGCAACTCAGATTATTTATCTTTTTTCATGCAAATTTAAAACCTCCCTAAATTCTTCTGCATCGAAATGAGCCCAAGCTCAAAATTAGGTGGGGTCAGAAAAACTACTATTGTTAAGGCTAGAATCACAAAAATAACACACTTGTAGATTAACCTTAAGCAGAGATGAAAGAACCTGTTAACACTTTACTACATAAAAAAAACGTTGACCAGTTATTTTATATGTGGAGTTAAGTGTTAAATTAAAAAACCAGGTCCCATGGTTATAAAACTGAGCATGGAAACCAGTCTCAAATCTCAAGCATCTGATTGGCTGAAATGGCGACCAGTCTCCATTTCAGCCTATCAGATGCTTGAGATTTGACTCTGGTTTCCAATCTCAGTTTTATAACCTCCAGCCCAGATTGTGGTTGATGATAATATATCAATATTCCTGTTGCATGTTTGCAGTGTTTTTCCGTCGTAAAGAGGTGATTGTGTACCCGGATGATGACAACAAGCCCGAGGTGGGAGAGGGTCTTAACAAGAAGGCAGAGATCACACTAGACTGTGTGTGGCCCAGAGACAAGTCCGTCGGCACTCCTATAAAGGTGAGATATTTGAGAACTTCAAGTATATTGAAGATATTCTTTAATATGTATATTGCCATCATTCTTAGTTTTATATACTTTCTACTGAAATAGTTAAAACTTATTAATTTTACAATGGATGTGAAACAAATTCATTTAACCCTTCACTCCATGGGATATGGCTGTAATTCATGGGCCAACAGTGTCTATCCAGAGCCATGGGACATGGCTGTAATTCATGGGCCAACTGTCTATCCAGAGCCATGGGACATGGCTGTAATTCATGGGCCAACAGTGTCTATCCAGAGCCATGGGATATGGCTGTAATTCATGGGCCAACAGTGTCTATCCAGAGCCATGGGATATGGCTGTAATTCATGGGCCAACAGTGTCTATCCAGAGCAGCTGGCACTTGTGATCAGGATCTACATGGTTGATTCATTAGGTTATTTCTGACCAAGAAGTGAGCTGTCTAGATCCTGATTAGATGGCATGGATGTGCTGGCTGATCTGGATTGACACTGTTAGCACATATGATAAAACCTACATCCATTGTACATGTAATACATTTTCTTGCATACCAGATCAGGTCATCCGGTGTTTTCACCCGTGTAGGAAATTTTGATCCTACACCCCCCCGTGTAGAATGAGTCACGTGAGTGACGTAACGTCTTCAAGTATCTGACGTAATATATTCAAGTTAGTGACGTCATTGTAAAAAAAGGTTTGCGTAAATGTCAATATTTGAACATAAGGAAAATAAATTAGTTTGTCTACATACACAGAAATGTTATAAATAAAAAAAAGGTATGCAAGAAAAAGTATCTTGCACGAGACATTCGGTAAAGATAGAAAAATCTGTCACCTCGGGTGAACTGTTTTGGCGGGAACTCGGCAGAGCCTCGTTCCCGCAAAACAGTTAACCCTCTGTGACAGATTTTTCCATCTTCACCTCACACTCGTGCATGATACTTATAATGAAGTAAAGGGATAACTTTTATTTATCATCTCCATCATGGCAGCCTTGATTAAAACTAGTACATGAATGGAAATAGAAGATATTGCTGAAAATCTTCTGTGGTAGGAATCAATCCTGCAATTTGTTGAATTGAGGTCCCTTTGCTTACTTCATAGGTGTTCTTGCCCCATGTTACATGTTACTGGGGCAAGGCACCATGTAAAATCCTGGGATTAAACATGGCATACTAAGCCTTGCACACATTATGAAGTGAAGTAAAGAAACACAACAACCATGGTCATTCAAATACTATTGTTGTTTACAGAGTCCAGAGAAGCTGCAGGCAATGAGATGGCAGGACAAGATAGAAGAAAACTCGCTGAAGGTTGGAGCCAAGTTCATTGACTACAGACCTGAAACTGGATCCTGGGTCTTTGAGGTGAGAAAGTGACTTTGACAAATGATGTTAAGCTTATTTTACACTTTATTTTATTTTTTATTACATTGTATGTTTACCCGCATATGATCAGCTTAGGGTCATTTGAAGCCTGTTTCTTACTTTTGACAAATCATTGGAGCAGCATATTTATTTTCAGTACAGGAAAATGTAAGCACAATAGTGGTCTTCAAGTCAGTATATCTTCACTATGAATCCAAAGCAAATGGGATGGTGTGTGAAAAAAAATCAGGAATATTGCTGTTGACCCTTTCTTCCATCCATATGCATTTTTACATGTGTGTGACCAGTGTAGATCCGTGTTGTCTGATCAGGATCTGCACTGGTCGCTTTTTGGTCAGAAAAACCTAATAATCAAATAGCGAACAGTGCAGATCCTTATCAATCGGCACAGATGTGCCGGCTGATCTGGATCTAATATGTTCGCCAATGCCATATAGGTGTTTATATGGAGGAAAGTGTTCATAAATTATACTGATTCTGTTTCCTGATTTTATGTTTACTGCAGTTTTTTTGTAAAGTGAGTTTACTTGTTCTTGTTTGTAGGTGAAGCATTTCTCCAAGTACGGTCTTCTGGATGATTCTGATGATGAGGATGTGCCGGAGCAAGATAAGAAACGTCTCCGGACAGCACAACAACAACAAATGGCTGTACAGGTTAGTACCGCAGCAAGTACTAGCTGTTACTGAATCAGGTGCACTTATCAGTGACTTGTGATACTGTGCACTCTGAACAGCAAGCTACAGAAAGAAAATCAGATTGCACTTTGAAGCAATCCCAGTTGAAAACTGTGCGAGAGAGGGAGAGAGAAAAAAAGCATCTGTACTGTTTGTCGTGTACATTAGTTCATTAGCGTTATTTGTAAAAAGTACATTCAAGATTTGTGCATGAGATGTGTGAAAACAAAGAGGAACTAATCCATGAACTGTATAGTGTTGTACAGTTTTTATCGACCACTATATATAAACTAATAAAACAAATCTTCCCTTTGCTGCAACCAGCTGATCTCTAATAGATTGGTTTGGGAACAGATGGGATATAGTGCTGCTAGTGTTGGACATTGTGTTTAATTGTTTCGATTCTTATGGGATACTCCAGAAAACATGTTGTTACCAGCTAATCTACTGTGGATTTTGCAATGGTACAACCGGATTATACAGATATATAGAAAACAGAATAATGTACTTCTGTGAGTGGTACAACAGAAATAAAGAAAACTACACATACAAGTGTTGGATAGGCCATGCTTCATCTGGGATATCAAGAAATTGTGATGATGTTAGAAACAAGCACACCATAGGCCATGTTACATCAAGGATATGAAGAAAAAACAATGACATTAAAAACAAGCATAGAATATGCTGGGATATCAAGAAAAACAGGAAAATTTAAAAAGAAAGTGTAACAGAAAGAATGACTTGATGTTTAACAAGTGAGCATTGAAAGACTTTTTAACAATTTATAAATTAAAATAAAACTAGATGCAAAACATTCAAATTTATCAATTATCAAATTAATAGATTTAGCACAAAAATGGAACTTAATCAAGTTTGCTTTTAACTGCTTTACCAAAATGTTGTGGAAGGTGCGGTCAAATGAGAGAAAATAGAAACATACATCGTTTTTATATAGAAATTGATCACATGTTAAAAGACTTGTGGACTATATTCTCTAAAGTAATATATGTACATGTAAGACTACAAATTATGAAAATAATTTTAAATTTTAACTTCTGTCTTTTTTTCTGTGAAAATATCAACATTTGGGCTTTCATTTACATTTACAATGTTTAAGCTTTCAGATGAGCACATGTATATATTTTTTCTTTGAATTGAATTATGTTTTGTTGAGATTACTTACTTTTAATTTTGTAAATGTCTTGAATATATATTGCTGTATACATTTGTGTTTGTTATTGGTTAACCCTTTACTCATTATATACACATTTTATCATTTGTGTAACCTGTGCCCAAGGTTATAAAGCTGAGCATGGAAACCAGTCTCAAATCTCAAGCATCTGATTGGCTGAAATGGCGACCAGTCGCCATTTCAGCCAATCAGATGCTTGAGATTTGAGACTGGTTTCCAATCTCAGCTTTATAACCTTCAACCCAGTATACATGTAGATCCAAACAAGCCTAATGTGCTTGCTGATCTGTATCTACACTGTTTGCCCACACCATGAAGGCATGTATATGGAGGAAAGGGTTAATTACCTGGCATATACATGTATGTATTTTATGGATATGACTGCAATAGCATTATTGTCCTCAAAAGACAGTGTTGGACATTACTGGTCAAATAGGCAGGTTATGTTTAAAAACTAGGGAATGCTAATCTAGGTCACTTCTGAGGGTTTTCCATAGACAGTTGTCAACAATATACCTGAAATGGAATGGCAGACCAGTGTAACAGTTAAGGCTGACACGTGATGACCCAGGACAGTCAGGAGGTTATGTGAAACAATAGTCCTACCCTGTAACTTTAGTCAAAAACTTAAACCTCAAGATTTCTGCTTGAAAAGCATCATATGGGAAAAAAAATTGCCAGGCACTGTTATGTACATATATTATTGTGGATAGAGTTTTCTGTTTTGCATGTCAAAACTAATGTTAATATTGCTTACATTATTGTGATTTTATAAAAAGGGTTTATTATCATTAACATTTATTATTTCTGTTAGTGTTATTTTTAGATAGTTGTTTTAAGACAATTTTGCTTTCAGTGGAAACTGTCAATGTTTACAAATGTCATTTTTGCATTAATTCTTTAAAAATAAACCTGTGAAATTGGCAAACAAATTATTCAAACTGTTAAATTCTTTTATTTTCTATTGTAAAAACTACAACATCTGTGTAATTTTTAATTGTGAATATAATTGATGTTTTCTTTTCTTTTTTCTAATAAATATATTTTCAAACAATTTTTTTCTCAACTATTTTACAAACATTGAGTATGCCCATGTGATTTGCTTCTTGGTTACGGAACATTTTAAAATTAGGGATTAGGGATTTTAGTCTGTTGCAACATTCTTGTTAAGTTTCAATTATTTGTATATAACTTGTATTGATTGAATAAAATAAAATATTTCAACAACTGCGTTATACATTAACCAGTAAAATTTCACCCAACATTTCGTGGGTATTTGATGTGTGCTTATGATATTTTCTGTAAAGTCACTGGACTATGGTAGGTCTGTATGACGAATTAGGATAAAAAATTACTGCAAGAGCACTGCAGATGAGACTGTCTGTCTGTGGTTTAGTTACAGATAAAAATCTCATCGCTCGGACAACTATCTCCAGAAAATCTAGGCAGAGTATCTTATAGTTAGATATAGTCTAGGGATGGGAACGGATATCCGAATATCCAAATAGTTAGATCGTATCCGTATACCATTCACGGATCCGAATACCAACATCTGTATTAATTTATTGTCAATATTTTGTTTAAGTTTTGTAAAATTTAGCTTAAACTCAAAAATCTTTCTAAAACATGCTACACTGCTTGCACTCTTCTCGATGGTGACATGGTTTCCCCCAGGCGAAACTTGGCCAGACAGCCACAGCAGCGTGGACAAAAGAGGTGTTAATTGTTTATATAGTGGTTATTTTGGAGACCGGAAGATAAGTATTCCAGACCGTGTTCTTTTGTTTTGTTGATTGGTTTATTTAACTTGATCAGAACACTTGATTGGTTTATTTAACTTGATCAGAACACGTTTGACACCTGCCAAGATGCAAACAACTGGCTTAATTTCGTTAACGACAAACCCCTCAGAGTAACTGACTTTTATTGCAACAGAATTTTGAGCAAATCAAGTCTTGACAGTTTGTTATTTTGAAATGACCGCATTAAAATTGAAAGGAAAAAACTTATCGTTAGTCGCCGATATTCAAAAACTTTAGATGATGCAATTCAGTATAACAACTAATTTTACTTATTATTTATGGATAAATTAGTTTCCGTTGTACCCTGATAGGCTGGTTGAGGACTCAAACTATCGCGCCATGGCTTAGCTGTACTGCATTTTAAATTTGAAAATAGTAAATGATCAAAATTGTCTGTGGTCGATAAAATGATACGGTTATTCAGATTGTACCCGGATACCGGATACGGTTATCCGAATAGTGATTTAGGTATCCGTTCCCATCCCTAATATAATCATAAAGCAATTTAGGAAATAGAGAAGAAATGGCTTTTATATAGAACCTTTACTTCATGGATGCAGTTTATATACCTTGTGCAGTCAGTGTAAGTCCAGAATCACGATCTACAGTTTAAACTTTTATCATAATTGGGTAATTTCTGTCCAAGAAGCATATAGTGTAGATCTAGATCAGACTGTACAGATCACATGAGAACAGGGCTGTATTATTCATGTAGTAATGGTTAAAGAGAAAAATGGAACTGTAAGATTAAGGGTGGGTAGACACAATAAGAGAGATTGTTTATTTCTGTTGAACAAAGATCTGGAGATTTTTTTCATAACATTTGCACTCTTAAAGAAGGCGTACTTCCCATATCCATTTTGTCCGTATTAGAGTTTTTATTCTGAATAAAAAACAACAACAACAAAACAACTTTACCACTGAATGTTTCTAGTCAAGTAACATCAAGGTGCCATACAGATCTGTGCCAAAGGTTATAAAACTGAGCATGGAAACCAGTCTCAAATCTCAAGCATATGATTGGCTGAAATGGTGACTGGTCACCATTTCAGCCAATCAGATGCTTGAGATTTGTGACTGGTTTCCAATCTCAGCTTTATAACCATCAGATCTGATATTTTTCCATTTTCCTTATATATCTCCTTTCATCTGTTCCCATACATCTTTCCTGATGTTTCTTGATCTATTGTTTCCCAATATCACTACTATTTCCTGATATCTGTGCTTCTGTTTGCTAGTGTCTCTATTTCATTTTGTTTGCTATCTCAAAATCTTTATGCTTCTAGTATCTCATCTTGTTTCTCGATGTCTATACTTCTTCTATCTTATATGTTCCTTTCTGTTTCATGATATCTCAGCTTCTGTTTACAGATAGGTCTTGTTTTGATCCCTGATACACCTGCTTTTGTTTTCTGTTATCACACCTGTTTCCTTGGAAATACATCAATTATTGTTAGATCCATAAATAATACATTCCTTATCATGGTCATCATCCTTTCATGTCATCCCTTTCTTCACAGAAACAGAAACTTCATCAGGAGCAGGTTGACAAACAGCAGGGACCTCCTAAAGTGGGTGTGGCCAACGGACAGGGGAAGTCACTGGCTAAGTTTACTGTTGGCACTGATGATGAAAGTGAAGGTAGTGGCACCATGAGAACAGAGGTTCCAATGGGGGACGATGATAATCAGCTGTCTGAGGCTTCCCAGGGGAGAGACAGTGAACTGGAGGGAAATTATGGTGAGCAGACATTTAGCCTAACTTTGGTATACTTTAATTTCATGGGGATGAATTTTCATGCAAAAGCTGCAAGTAATTTATTCATGTGGGCATAAATTCAGAAAATGGAAAAGAAGAATAATTAAGCTGTTGTATGTCGATTATAAGTTAAATTTTATATATGAACAGTGCAGTTTGATTTTTATGAAAGAAAAATGGGAACCAATGAGGAGAATATCTTTAAAAAAAATGTGGATTTTTTATCCATGGGCTTTTGTACTATTTTTTATAGAATTTCATTCCATCTTCCAAAAAGACTACATGTCATTGCTATGGTTTAAAGGTTAAGTTTATGATAGTTTGATCTGATGTTTTAGATTAAGTTTATGATAGTTTGATCTGATGTTTTAGATTAAGTTTATGATAGTTTGATCTGATGTTTTAGATTAAGTTTATGATAGTTTGATCTGATGTTTTAGATTAAGTTTATGATAGTTTGATCTGATGTTTTAGATTAAGTTTATGATAGTTTGATCTGATGTTTTAGATTAAGTTTATGATAGTTTGATCTGATGTTTTAGATTAAGTTTATGATAGTTTGATCTGATGTTTTAGATTAAGTTTATGATAGTTTGATCTGATGTTTTAGATTAAGTTTATGATAGTTTGATCTGATGTTTTAGATTAAGTTTATGATAGTTTGATCTGATGTTTCAGACGATGATGAGGACATGGAGATGGTGGAGGAACGCCCCTCTTCACATCGCCTAGCAACCAGTATGGGGGTGAACGCTCGAAACATGCAGGTCATGAAGGCGTCATTCTTTGCAGATGAAGATGCTCCGGCACCTGCTTTTGGTAAGGTCTTGTTATCTATATAAGGGATGTATCTTTTGCTTTTATAAGTGTAAACCATGTGTTTAAGTTAGTTGATGTGCAACCAAATGTAACCAAGTTATTAATTTAAACTCATGAACAGCATCAAATTTAAATGTGTCCCGGATTTTGGAAGGCATTGTCAGTTCCCTGCAAATTTAGTGGGTTTCATCACTTAATCATATTCAGTTTCTGTTTGAAAATTAGAGTGCTTTTGTCACAACTTGGGAAAGAGGCTCATTACAGTTGATGTGCTTGAGGAGGTCCACTGCCTTTTTAGCATCCTTTTAAACATTTATGGATATGGCTTATATTCCATGTGTGACCATTGTTGATCCAGACCTGATCCAGATCTACACTGTGTGCATCTTGGTCATAAATAATCAAGTTTAAAAGGTAACTGTATAGTTTGCACATGGGTGATAAACCATATATATTGAATAAAGGATGTGCAATGGGTTAATTATTTGCCAGAATTTTGGTAGAGCCATCAGCCTGTATAATTTACATGAACAAGATTTTGATGTGGTTGCAGAGAAGAGATAGTTAGGCACCAAAAATGCTAAGATATGGAAAAATCAACAATTTAAAACCAATTAAGTATGTTTACAGATAGCAGCATGTTCTCAAAGAGAGCTGCTCCTGGTACTGGCTCGCCGCTGCTGAGGAATGGCGAGAGTGGTCCAAGTTTGTTCAGCTCTTCTCTCAAAGCCAAGTATATGTCACCAGTCAAACTGGCCAATGCTCCTCAGAAGGATGTTGCTAAGGACCGAGGTTTGTCTCACTTGATATTAAATCTTTATTAAACTGCCCCAGTTTTACAAAGCAAAGAACCTTGGCACAGTATGTCAAACAGAACTCGGTATTGATTTTTGAAAATCTTAATTTACCTATTTAACTGCAACTTGCAGTTAAGCTTTGAAGAAAAATTACAGGATAAGTTGAACAGTACATTGACTCTCTCCCCAGTAAAGAATTGCCCCATTCAGAATAATGAAAGCATAGTAACTATAAAAAAGAACAACAACATCAAATCATTATAAATACTGCAAATCATGTATAAACATGAGTTTTAAATGCATGAGTATGCAAACAGTGTGTAAAAAACCCCAGCAGCTCTAGTTTTACTGACTGTCTTATTGTAGGTACAATAAAAGAGACTCAACAATGACTAGACATCACTTTACATTGCCTATATCAGCCTTTATTGAGATGATCTAAAAGAATGTTGATTTTGTAGGTATGTTTTCCCCGCGTCTGATTACACCAGAGCCTATCCGAGCAGTAAGATCCCCCCAGATGTTTCACCCGCCGGTCAAGGAATACATGAAGCTTGAGAGTGGTATGACCCCGCAGGATTACCAGCAGAGAGCTGTCGGGGCCAGAGTACCCAAGGTGATCCCTCCTGTAACCGAGAGTTTTACCTACAGGAAGCAGAAGCAACTAGTTGATGCTGGTTTGTTCATGGGCCGGTCTTTCAGGGTGGGATGGGGACCTGGCTGGACACTTGCTCACTGTGGGGATGTCATTCAAGCTAAGGATCCTGGTAGGTTTGCTGTTTATGTGGAGATATCAGGGCTGAATTTTATAAAGCCGAGATTGGAAACCAGTCTCAAATCTCAAGCATCTTACAGGCTGAAATCCCAGTCGCCATTTCAGCCAATCAGATGCTTGAGTTTTGAGACTGGTTTCCATGCTCAGTTTTATAACCTTGGGCATAAGATTAAAATTCAAACTAGTCATTAAAGGATTAAAAATTTAAAACCAATTTTACAGATATCATAATTGCTGTATTAGAGTTTATGTTTATGCCTTTTTGAATTGCTTCTGTTTTTTGTGCTTATGTCTATAAAGCATGCCACAATGGACCTTGTGTGTAGCTAATTTTCTGGATTGAAATGTTTATGATCATTTTTTGATTTGACGACAAACATTCAGAAAATCTGTTGATATTTATTTAAGGTGTTCCAGCCTAGTTAAACTAAAAAGTACATTGTCTCTATGTGAGATATGATTGTGAAATGAATGCATGTTGTATGATTGTAGAAGAGGAGCAGCCAGTTAGTACATTTAATCTGCTCATGGGTGGACAGAAGAAAAGCACGCCGTCAGCCACATCTAGCTGGAATGTTCATCTTCAGAAAATTAACGTTGCTGATCATGTACAGCCATTGGATAAAACAGTCATTGTAAGTATCTGTGATTAATTACATAAGAAGTTGCTTCAGTAACAACATTTAGGTTATTCTTAGCTCAGATTCTTAGAGACGGGAAATCAATAACCAATAGAGATGTGAACATTAATCTAATTATTAAATATATATAGATAAATATGTTTTTGAGTCATAGAATGAACAAAATGACATTATAGAATAAAAGTTTTTATCAAAGAGCAAAACAGACTGTGAACAGACTAAACAAATCATCAATATAGAATTATCAGGATGACATCATAGAATAATCATAAGTTGACATATAGAAAAATCAAGTTGCTGACATTAAAGAATATTTACATTCCTATTGATTTCTTCGTTTAAAAAAATTCGGTTCATTTTGCATGAACCGCATGACCCGTAATGACGTCAGTAACGTCATGGCTGTTACTATTGAAAACTCCCACGTATTACTCATCCTTTTCACTTAATACTAATTTTTGAAAGCGTTCGACTTAAGTTTATTTAAAGAAAAAAATGAATAAAATGCAAATATAAGTAATGATTCTTATTTTGGTGCGGTTCATGCAGATTGGACGTGCACGCGAGAGCTGGCAAATTTACCATAAAGCGCGCCAGCTCTCGCGTGCACGTCCAATCTGCATGAACCGCACCAAAATAAGAATCATTCCTTAAGTGAACAAGTTGACTACAAGAGAGTAATAAGATAGATACCATTGAATAAACAAGTTGGCATCGTGGACTAGACAAGTTGACATCATTGAGTAGTTGACACCATGTTCTTATTATTTAGTTGACATTGTTTCAGCAAAATCACTGTGAGATGTTAGAGATTCAGCTGGTTCATTCTCGCAGCAGCAAAGAAGGGAACTGCCCGGTGTTCACACCCGCTCTCGGGGTAGAGGCTCTACATCAGTATGCTGAAAGAAATCAAGATGAACTCGAAAACTTAGGTAAATGCCAATGTTTGCTGACATTAGCAAGCAGTTGTCACAATCACATTAACATAGTATTACATGGATAGGCAAATCAGCATAAATTTTAAGATTAAGTGTCTCATAAATAAAGATGTTGTTTGCGCTTAGATGTACATGTTTGTATCTTAATTGTACAGTGGTGTTTACATAATTTAAATTTTGCCCATTCATCTTTATCTCCCTTAATTATTGTGGTCATGCCTGTTGTCGGTGGCCAAGATAGCATTAGTGTTGTACTTAATCTGAAAATGTGAAAAGAGCACTGATTAAACCTGGTACAATAAGTCATGTTGTATATATACTTCAGGACAAAAGTCTTGTCTGGTATGGTTTTCCATAATATCTTTTAAACGCCTAAAATTGTGACCTTGAAATTTTGCCATTATATATTGCCTGTAATTAAAACCGGTTTCTGAATTTTGATTGTCATCTGAATGTATATAAATGTCCTCTTTCCATTGGTACCAAATTTATGAGTAAGCAATAAAAACAATGAAGATTTTGTAGGTAGTTTTGTAGACTGGACAAGTCCTTTTGTCCATTAGCATATTGACTTTTATAACCAGGCACTTGGATAAAGTGTCAATCATTTAATGACCACATTATCATTACTGTATGTTACCTGCATGTACCAGATTTCCCATTTATCCTAAATGTTTGGTAAATTTTAGCACATATTTCAAAGCAAAATACTATTATTTCACATTTATTGCATTTCTATAGTAAATTCCTGTATGAAATGATTGAAAAATTAAAAACAAAAATGTATTTAGCATGCTACTATACTAGAGTGGTTGTGTGTCAAATTTACAGGTTCCCACCCTGATGAGGCGACAGTTAAACATATGGGTATGGTTTGGGACCTATGTGTAGCTCTGTGGGGAAATTTGCCGGAGTTCAAAGATATGGGTAAATTCTCAGCTTATGTATTACTAATCATAGACTAGATATTATCCCCCGCTGCGTAGTGGTAGGGGATAAAGGATTGGTCATCGTGTGTCAGTGTGAAATCCATCCAGATTTTGTGTAAGTTTCATAACTTCTAAACCCCCTGATTGGTCAATGTTTGCCTCGTCAAGACATGCATAATTTATGTTCCAACCTGGCTGGTTCAAGGTCAAGGTCACCAGTGATGTTTAAAAGTTGGATCCAAGTATTTCTTGTCTGCTTCATAATTACTAAAGCCCTGGAAGATATTTCATGAAACTTAGAAAAAATGTTCACCTTATTGAAAAGAAGTTTGGAAAGTTGGTGTTAGAAATTATACTGTCCAGTGTCCATGTATTCTTTAAGGTTAATATTGAACCCCTTAGCTGCTGAATTCATGATATGTTCTGACTTTACTTTCAATATGAGCTGTGGCAGTAATTATTAATAGGGATGTTTAACAGCTATTTATTTCCTTAATTCATTTACTGGTGTAGACTGCATATCTGCAGGAAGATCTGGATTTAAACTGGTTGAAAGTCTATAAAAATGCTGTGATGGGCAGTTAAAGGGTCAAATGATTGTTTCAGATGTTGCCAAAGACAGCTACATGTATCATAATGCAAGAAGGGAAGCATTTTCAAGATGGCTCTCAGCAGTGTCAGAAGATATCATCAAAGAGGAAGTTCAACAAAATAAATACAAAGTGAGTTACAATAATACATGGCCCAATATCATAAAACTGAAACTGGAGACCAGTCTCAAATCACAAGAATCTGATTGGCTGTATGGTGACTGGTCGACATTTCAGTCAGTCAGATGCTTGAGATTTGAGACTGGTCTACAATTTTAGTTTTATGATCTTCGGTCCAGGGCTTTCTTCACTGATATAGGAAACGTTTGTTAGGGGAAAATAATCTCACAAGTGGAATGGTAAACCTGATGTACATGTAAAGTAACACCTGGGTGTGGCAGACAGCATGTTTTTAAAGAAATTCTGAAAGGAGATGACCCTCCCTCTATTCGGCCCCTACTTAAGAATGAAAAAAGCCCTGTTCAGATAATTAAACCATGAACACCGTTTGAACCGCAAAGAATGGAAATGTGGGTTGTTCATAGAAGTAACAGCATAAAATGAATTTCTTTGGGACAACATCAGGTATGAACGTATTAAAAATATAGTGTTGAGTCCATAAATACATTATCTGACAAAGATACACTTAATCAAAAAATATTTAAATGAAAGTTTAATTTATAGCCTCTGATGATCTAAAAAACCAGTTTCATGGACAAGTTTTTCTTGGTTGACTGTTCAGTTACCCCAGTTACACAAACTAAGTGTTTCAATGCTTTTACAGGATCAAGGTCATTTACACGCCATCCTAAGCTGCCTAAGTGGACGTCAGATAACAGAAGCTTGCAGTCTGGCTCAGAAGTCGGGTGACCACCGGCTAGCTCTTATACTGGCACAGGCCTCAACCAACTACATCCCAAGACAAATGGTTGCCAGGCAACTAGAAGAAATGATTGAACTTGGGGTAAGTTTTCATATTGTATTGTGAATGACAACCTATTTTATTACCTAACAAAAAAGTCATTTGTAAAAGTCTTTGAACATAATTTTTAGACGCTTCACAGCTGTCACTTAATTTGTTTATCAAAAACAACATACACACACACAAACGTCTTTGTTTTTATCTTACTGGATTTGCTTCTTAAAACTGGATTATTTCCTCTTAAAATTTGATTAAATTGGTAATTAATAAAAAATGGAATATTCAAACAGTATGCAGTCTGTGAGTTTGTATCATTTGAGATTCATTTTTAAACAAAATCATGCGAGACCAAAGGTCATGTATGAATTATGGGTGGGTCTTCCAAAACCCAAACTTGGATCATGGTCAAATTACAAAAATCAAAAAACTTGCATTTGTTGCAGCTAAAATTTTATTTTGTATGCTGTAAATTGGCAGACAAAAAAAGAAATACATAATGACAGTAGAAAAGACCATACTTTGGAAAAAAGTGCTCAGTTTCCGAGGTTTAGTTAGGGGGAATAAAGCCATAAACCATGATCCTCATTACAACTTCACTTTGAAATCTCCCATATATGTTCTTTCAGGTGGACACATTTATAAATGAGACAAGGCTGAAAATCTACAGTTTACTAGCGGGAAAACTAGGGCTTACATCCAGCAACATGACAGTGAATACATGTGAAGGCATGGACTGGAAGAGATCACTTGCTCTACATCTCTGGTACTGGGAATTTCTTAATATTTGTATCACTATTTTTTGTGGGCTAATCAAACCACAAATTTACCCCATCTCCCACCTTTCACAAATTGCAGAATTTTACATAAATGTGTTTGTACCTAATTGGAAATAAAATAAATTTCGTAACACACAAAAATGCCGTTTAATTGGTAACTAAAATTTGTGCTCACCAATACATGTACATTAACATTAATGGATAGATAGGGGCAGCATCACAGGAAAACCTGTCTTGGTAAATGTTCTTCACATTGTAGTTGTGGCTTTTGTTAGAAAGAGGAAAAAAACACCTTACAAGTATTTGGTTGCTTACAGGGCTTCTTCAGCTAGTCTCACGGGCCGATAATGGGCCCCATTCCCAATGCCAAATAGGGACAGATTTTCCCAATTTCAAGAAAAAAATTCCCATTTCAATAGAAATAATTTTTTTTGCCTAAAACACAGAAACAATAAAGAGAAACCATATAATCAAGGGGCTTTTCAAATTACAAAATTAGTTTGTTTACAGTTGATCAATGATCTGTAAAACCTACATTCCTTGAATTTTTGTATGGAAATTTTTCCGAAAATGTGTAAAACCAGTGTATACCGTGTAAAAAATTTCCCAATTTGAGCAGGGGCCTTTTTCCCAAAAAACACTGAAAAAGCCCTGGCTAAACTACATATGTGATGGTATTTTATGATTATTTCAGAGAAATGCGTAATAAGCAATATTGTTTGCTGTATTTACTTCTTAGACATACCTCAGAAGAGACATATTTTGGCTCACATCTAGTGGTTCAGTGGGGAACATACTTCATATGTTTCCCTGTTGACTGGACAATACAGCTTTTAAGTGCTGTTGTTTGTTTTTTTTTTGTCTATTTATTGATACTTGTTCAACATATTGACATGAGCTAATAATGTGTTAACAAAAGCACACAGTGCCAGCACCAGTCTGTTGGAAAGAACTGTTTAAGTTAAGACATCTACTGAACAGAAGATTGTAATACTTAGACCTCACCCAAATAAAAATTATTCTCCCCAATAACAGACATTACCCCTATAACCCTTAGAACTGTCCCCAATAATACTTATAGTGCTTCCTAATAAATCTTGGACCTGCCTGCAATAAAACATAAATTCATCCCAATAACACTTAGAGTCATCTCCAATAATATCAGATTTGTCCTGATAATACTTGAGTTTAACCTAATAACACTTAGACCTCACTCAAATAACACTTGGACCTTACCCCAGTTACACATAGACCCATCCTTAATAACACTAGACCACCCCAATAACACTTAGACCCATCCCCAATAACACTTGAACCTAACCCCAATAACACATAGACCTCGTCCAGTAACATTGACCTCACCCAAATAACACAGAATTCACCAAGTAACACTTAGACCTCTCACCAGTATAGACTTGTTAGCATCACAGAACTTAGCCTGCTCTGCAGTGATAGTATCCATATTTTTTTTCTGCTAGGTTTCACTGTCAGGCTGAAGAGGGAATTCAAGATGCTGTCGAAGTTTACGAGAAAGCTTACAAAGGGACCAGTGAGTCCCAGTCCTATGCCAAACCTCCCTTACCACCCTACCTGGAGTCTGGGGCCAGTGCCGAGATGGATTATCACATAAAAGACACTTGTTATCATCTGATGTACCTTTACTGTAAGAATGGACATCGGTTAGAGAGGATGCTGCATCCCACCACATCAACACCAAGTCATCTCGACTACAGGCTTAGGCAAGTAGCCATCACTATTGTAGAATTGTAAAATCATTTTATAGTATTGCCGTTTCCAAAGAAATAGGGCAATACTTGATAGAAGGTTCATTACACTCATTTATTGGGTAAAAGGTTAAGCATGGTATTACACAGATTATCATACAATTTTTAACTAAACTGTACTACTGGACATTACCTTTGTTCAGGTCCCAAGCTTATGAAACTAAGAAAGTAGTCCAGTCTCAGATCTTAGCAATCTGATTGGTTGAAATTGAGCAAAGTCTCAGAGCAGACCAATTGGAAGCTTAAGATTTGAGACTGATCTCTGTTTTCAGTTATATAACTTTGGATCCAGATAAGCGTATGTTTACAGCTTGAAGTCTTCCTTTAACATGAATCTGTCATGTTCTATTTCAGTTGGCATCTTAGCCAGGTGTTACAGAGTCTTTCATACAATCATCTCTCGGCCTACCACAGGGCAAGTCTACACATGAACTTTGTTGCTCACCTAGAGTCGTTAGATCTCTGGCACTGGGCCGTCTTCGTAGCTCTTCATATTGAAAACCCTTTGAGGTAAATCAGGTTTAGAATTTGAAGACAATTGGGCTCCTATTTAATTTGGAGACCAGTCTTGAATATGATATGTAAGGGGCCACAATTTCATCTGTCAATAAGTATTTCTTATGACATTATCATTTTTGGCAGAATCGTTCCCATTAAATTTAGATTTTTGTTATTCAGAAAAAGTATTTGAAGGCAATACAAGTATTCAACTGAAAACTGACCTACCATGATTTTCAATTCCCAAGTTCAGTTACGTATTATGTCTTTAAGATTTTGTTAACTTTACTTTCAGTCGAGAAGAAGCTGTACGTAACATCTTGAACAGACATGTACAGCTGAAATCCTCGGAGAAATACCTGGAGAAGGAGCAACTACTGAGTGAGAGATTGCTTGTACCAGTCGAGTGGATACATAGTGCTAAGGTATCATGAACAATAAACTAATATTACAGGTAGTTAGAGGAATTGGGTTTTTGTTCTGGAATAGGTTAGTGCTCGGATCAGTTTAGAGTAGTGGATATAGATGGCAGTGCACCTGGCACACTCTAAAATTGTCCTTGTTAATTTTTAATGTAAATATTGTAACAGAAATTAATAAAATAAACCAGCATGCACTTTTTAGCACAGAAATAGCTAGGCACTTCTCTGGGAACAAAGTGATATGTTCACTTATTTACAAAATGATATTTGTGAGGTTTTGTTTCAAGGGTTTACATTCTAATTTGATGCGGAATGGCAGGGCGTTTAACATCGGAACTTGGTTTCCTTTCTTGCTTGGACCAATTGATTCTAGATATTATCTCTGAATAGGAAATTCTGTTAGTAATGTCAACAAAACAAGATATTGTTAATGAAAACGTTAAAAGTTATTGGTCAACCAAGATAAGTTGGCGATGTTTACAGTTCTTAAAAAAATGCCACTATAGAGGCAAGGCAAATTTATGCATAAAAAGTATTATTTGCCATCTCCATATGGCGTTTGCCTCGGCAACACAGTGGTTAACGTGTCCAGCTAGCACTGGCATAACTTTTATTCGACACGGGTTTGATTCACTTTTACTCTGAACTTTTAGAGCTATATTTTAGATTTATATTTTTTTTAACTTTTAGTTATGTCAATGTATTATATTGCTGCTTCCTCCTCACAATATTCAGGAACCCTCTTTAATATTTCTCCATCTTGAGAATGTTAAAAAAACAAACATGTTTAGTACCTACAACCTATAAAACCGTTAAAAACATTTCCATTTCAATGTATTACTTTTGACGCTTTAGACCACTTGGCTAATCAGACATGTATTGGGAGCATTACGCATTATAAATATTAAACAATTCTTAAATATCAGTCAATTGTTTACATGTAGCACCGATGTAAACATATCTTTGTCAAATAATAAATGAATTGCAAGTAAATTCTAAATTTTAGAAGTAGTTTGAAACAAAATTCTGCTGTTTTTGAATAAATTCAAAAGAGTTCACATTAGCTACATATACAGTGGATCTTAATTGCCTGTAGTAATTGGTCTTTGTTACATTACATGTAACTCAGTTTTCACTTATTTTAAACATGATTAGCCATCTTTTAGTTTTTGGCAAGTTACGATTGGACTCCTCAAGTAAATGACTGTATTTGTGTTTTGGTATCACCGGGTTGAAGGTCATTGTCGCAGAGGCAGTAAAGGTCAAACCCGTTTCCGCTCAGTATCTCAACAATTCTGTTTAGTAGGTGACCAACCTTTAAGGGTTTAAGGGTCAGGGGGTCAAAGGTCAAGGTCATGGAGGCCTGTTCCATTTGATGAGTCAAGAATCTTTTGCCCCAGAGTCTTTAAACATCTGAGTACTTGACCCCTACTGTTTTAAAAGTCAAAGGTCAAAGGCACAGTGGACATATATTAAAAGTATCTGCTCAGTTTTTTTAACCCTTTTCAAAATTCACGATATGATTGCCCTCGATGATTAGATGACCCTATTGTTTTTGGGTCACTGAATCAAAGGTAAAGGTCACATGTGAAAACTTAATAAACTAATTTTTACCTCATACCATGGAATGGGGAACATGCTTTTTTTTGGGGGGGGGGGGGGAGCATTTTTTTAAAGCAACATCTAGTTTATAAAGTTCAGATGTAGTTTTTTCATGTAACATGTTGGGATTTCTTGAGGTATGAATTTCATTTTTCACAGGCTCTGCGTGCTAAATATGAAGGTAACCATAAGGAGGAGGCATTGCATTTGTTGAAGGCAGGACAATGGAATAAAAGCCATGATATCATCATGAGACATCTTGCAGCAGACGCTATCATACATGGTAAATATTGTCAACTGTTGAAGTAACTGACACCTCAAGAGAGCAAACATTATTATACATTTAATTGTTTCCTTATTGTAGGTTGTTCAGAAAATCAAGGAAAAGTTACTCCAGATAACAAACACATATTGTTCTTTCTAGTAGGGTTTGTTTTAGAAGGGTAGAAAAAAAAGTGTAATTGGTTAGTGCCATGATTTTAAAGTCAGTAATTACAAACTTAACTCAGAATTCATCAGGAAAAATGTTTATTTTTCTTGGGGAAAGTTATTTTACAGTTATACACCTGTAATATTGACTTTTTATGCCCCCGCCATGAAATGGCGACGGGCATTAAGAGTTGCTCCTGTCCGTCCGTCCCTCCGTCTGTCCGTCCAATATTCTCGTGAATGCAACTCCTCCTACATTACTGGTGGGAATTTAATGAAACTTGACCACAATGCTTGGCCTGATATGTTGTTGTGCATAAAGGTGGGGTTTCGCTGTTACATGTTCCGTTCAGAAGTTATGGCCCTTTGATACTTCCATTTACATTAGTTTTAATAGGAATATGTCTTGTTTCTTATATTTTGTGTTAAGCAAAATATGTATTTGCCCATAACTTTAAAACTACTTGAGATACTGCCTTGAAACTTGAAATATATTTTCACCATCAAAATCTACATCATAACCAACAAGACCCATAACCCTGCTTCCAATATTTTTTCAAATTATGCCCCTTTTTCACTTACATTTTGTGTTAAGAAAAATATACACTTTGCCCTTAACTTTGATTGGAATGGAGGGATTTCAAAATAACTTGGCACAAATGCTCACCATAACAAGGCGGTGTGTCGTGACAATACCCATGCCTGTAGGTCCAAGGTCAAGGTCACTGTTACTAAAAATAGAATTTTCTTGCAAAATCTTGTCCGCTCTGTAACTTTGTTATTTCTTATTGGATTTTTGAATAACTTGGTATAATTGTTCACCATATCAAGACGGTATGTCACGTACATGCCCAAGCCTTTAGGTGGAAGGTCAAGGTCACTGCTACTAAAAATAGAATTTTCTTATCCGGGCTGTTACTTTGTTATGAATGGAGGGATTTCAAAATAACTTGGCACAAATGTTTACCTTGACAGGGTGATGTGTCGCGTACCATGCCCATGCCTGTCGGTCAAAGGTCAAGGTCACTGTTACTAAAACTAGAATTCTCTTGTCCGGGCTGTTACTTTGTTATGAATGGAGGGATTTCAAAATAACTTTGCACAAATGTTCACTATGACAAGGCAGTATGTCCGCACAATACCCAAGCCTGAAGGTCCAAGGTCAAGGTCACTGTTACTAAAAAATAGAATTTTCTTGTCTGGGCTGTAACTTCATTATAAATGAAGGGATTTCAAAATAACTTGACACAAATGTTCACCATGACAGGGCGGTGTATCGCGTACCATGCCCATGCCTGTAGGTCAAGGTCACTGTTACTAAATATAGAATTCTCTTGTCCGGGCTGTAACTTTGTTAGGAATAGATTGATTTCAAAATAACTTGACACAAATGTTCATCATGACAAGATGGTGTGTCCTGTACCATGCCCATGCCTGTAGATCCAAGGTCAAGGTCACTGTTACTAAAATAGAATTTTCTTTTCAGGGTTGTAACTACGTTAGGAATAGAGTAATTTCAAAATAACTTGGCAGAAATGTTCACCATGACAAGGTGGTGAGTTGTGTACCATGTCCATGCCTGTAGGTCCAAGGTCAAGGTCACTGTTACTAAAAATAGAATTTCCTTGTCCTTGCTTTAACTGTTTTGAATGGAGGGTTTTCAAAATAACTTGGCACAAATGTTCACCATGACAAGGCGGTGTGTTGCGTACATTACCCATGCCTGTAAGTCCAAGGTCAAGGTCACAGTTACTAAAACTTGAATTTACTTGTTCGGGCTATAACTTCTTTATGAAGGAAGGGATTTCAAAATAACTTGGCACAAATGTTCACTATGAAATTGCATTGCATTACCACCAACTTCTTCACAGACATTTCCGTAATGAGAAGACAACAGTGCTACAAATACAAATAATTTACCTGATCATTAAGTTTATGCATATTCTTATAATTACTCGAACATCACTGTCTTTGAAATGCTATTATTCCCATCATTGCACTTTAGTATCTGAAAACGATGCATAGCGGGGGCATCCGTGTCCTATGGACACATTTCTAGTTTGTACATAAATAAACTGTTTTTGAAACAGGGTTTGACTTCAATCTTAAAATAAAAAAACTAATTGACTTATTACTTAAGCTATACCATGCTTGATATCAATAAAAAAAAATGATTATTTCAGAACGTTATGAATATCTTCGAGAGTTCTTAGTAGATTTATCTGCCCCTGGACACTGCAGCACCATCTTGGATTGGTATATTGCTGGAAACGTGTATCTGGAATATATCAACATCTGCCTAGGCATGCAACAGTTATCAAAGGTTAGTTTTAACCCTTTACACTGTATATATGCCTTTATGGTGTGGGCCAACAGTGTAGATCCAGATCAGCCAGCATATCTGGGCTGTCCAATCGGGACCTTCATCCTTTGTTTTTAGATTTATTGGGTTATTTTTAACCAATATTGTGACAAAGCAAATCCAGATTAGAGGGTATGGATGTAGGGCTGATCTGGATCTTCACTGGTTGCTCATAGAACAAAATGAATATCTATGGAGTAAAGGGTTCAGTTGTATCTGACATGTAGTTAGAGCTGATCCAGACAAAAAATGAATGAAGGGTTGAATGTATGCAGGATGTTGTCTTATCTTCTCGAGTAGATACAGATACATCAGATAGGAAAAGTGCAGGATAGGTGTCTTATAACGAGGACATGTATAAACTGAAGGCAGCAACCATAAAATTTGAAGAAAATTAAAACTTTAAAAAACTTTACAAAGTTGTAAAACTTTAATCATCTTAAGTATATTTAGATAATTAATAACAAATAGTCTACTTGTATAATAATAAAACTCTGTGTTTTATTGTATTTAAGTATCAGCATATGGCAGTGTGCTGTCTGATGGGGGTAGTACTGTTTGCTATTCAGTCAATAAATTTAGTCAATACATTTCTGTAAAACACACCAAGAAGTTAATAGGGCTGCCTTGAACTGAAAGATAACCAAGTATATTATTTTTCAACAAGCAGTTAAGGATTAATAAAGAATTTTCATTGTAAATGTCAGATATTTTTGCTGTATAACTCTACCCCTTATATTAGCAGAAAACAAAAGTCAGATTATTTAGTTTAAGGGACTCTTACTCTCTTTATCTGTTGACAGGATGGTGAACCAAACATGAATGAACTAGATCGTCTTCTCCCAGCAGTCAAATCTCTGTCAAATAAAGTTAGAAGTATACCATGTAGAAATTCTAAAGACAGGTAAATATAACATGTAATATTCAATGAGAAAAGTGTAGATCCTTTTCATTTTTTTTTATACTTGCACCAATCTGAAGAAGATATCTACTGTTTTCTAGATTCATGCTTCTCTGACTAAATGGTGGAATATTTAGACTTAGATCAGACTGCACAGATTATGTGTGAGATCTGGGTCTAAACTGGTTACATAAGCCCAATTGTGTCTGTCACAGGGTATCACATATGCCTGTATACACAAATATGGTATGAGATTCTTCTGCAATTTTCACAAAAAAAGGAAAATCCACACTTGGGATCAATTACTGGTTGGAACCAAGGAAATAGTCATTAAACTTGATTCACTATGTAAAATAATTAAGTTTAACCCTTTCCTCCATGTATGCGCCTTTATGGCATACAGTTGTATGTAAAAAGTGTAGATCTTGTTCAGCAGGCACATCTGTGCCATCTGATCAGGATCTGCACTGTTGGCTTTTTGAGTAATTGGGTAATTTCTTATCAAGTGAACAGTGCAGATCCTGATCAGATGGCACAAATTTGCCAGCTGATCTGGATCTATTATGTTTCCCCTCGCAATAAAAGCCTATCTTTTGGATTAAGGGTTAGGTATTATCTGTAATTGGTCATGAGATCTGACTATACTTTCTTAGAGCTACAATTTGGAAATTGTATGCTTTACGACACCTGTTGTCTCCTACTGTTGATTGCATGTTTCAAAGAATTTACATTTAACCTTTTCTTTGATATATACGCATTTTTACGCGTGTGCGACCAGTGTACATCCAGATCAGCCTGCACATCCGTGCCGTCTGATCAGGATCTGCACTGGTCGCATTTTGGTCAGAAATATCCTACTGAATCAAAAAAGCAAACAGTTTAGATCCTGATCAGACAGCACAGATATGCTGGCTGATCTGGATCTAAACTGTTCGCCCTAGCAATAAAGGTGTATCTATTATAGGAAAGGGTTAAAGAACAAACTTTTCCTGTCATTTTAAATATCTGAAGAACAGACTGTTGACAGTTGACACATTTTTTAGTTCCATTGTGTGACTTCATGCATACAGCTAATATCCTATGTTAGACCAATATAGATCTGGATCTTGACCGGACACATCAAAAAGGTGGTATCCATGGGGTCGTGGATTCAACTGTTTTGCAGGAGATTGAATTATATGTACTTTTCAGGCTGTGCCAGTCAGAGATGGCGAAAAAAGCTTTTAATTTCTTGCGGTTGATTTTGACATTCCAAGCTGAGGCACGTGGAGAACCTCAACCCCCTATCAGGTAGTACAAGTATCTTTTACGTAAGAGGTTCAGACGGGAAAATCTAGTCACGAGAGATCTGTTTTGAGCATTAACTCCATTTCATCCAATCAGATGCTTGAAATTTGATAAATATGCCTCTTTCTCATATTTTCGGGGTCCCATATTTTCGTGACATCATCAAATGTCTTGTGCACACTCATACGATCTGTCCGGTCATCCGAAATACTACTTGATGTTTAGAAAATCACTTTATCTTCATGTTTATCAGACATCTTGCAATATATTTTGTTAAATAAAGAACAGATGCTTACTTTTATCCAAAAATATCTCATTTTTTTAAAAAATCCATGTAATATCACAAAAATAACTGAAAATATCAACTTGAATTGTTTTCCCTCCCGTTTTGGTTGAAGGAGACTTTTTCCCCTTGCGTAATTTGCACAAATCTGTGTCGCTTCAAGGCTTGAGGTGTATGCAGTGCTATGAATACCATAGCAGTTTGAAGGTCACAGTTCAATTGAAAATCAATAAGGAATGTCTCCTCCCAATCCAAATGTTACCAGATAATAAGTACAGTTTTAGTGACAGACATATAAACTTAAATTAAGATTCTAACAATTTATAGACTATTGCACTCTAATGTCATTAAAAAAGAATAAAACATTGCTTAATTATAATAGTCCAAATCATATTTGTTAATAAAAACACTTTCTCTGTTTGACTGCTTTCCTGTTTCAATCCCTAAACTTAACAAAACATGTTCAAATTTTAGACATTTGCTCACACTATGTTTGGATCAAATGGTTCTAGTGAACGAAATTGAATCATATGGGTTTCTCATGGTTATAATTAACATTCAACTGAAAGTCCCGTAAATACGAGAAAGCGTCTGTGAGATTCAGAGGGTCGATATCTGTTGCAAATGGCAGCGGTATAAGTTGTAAATATTGATGACTTCAAATTGTTGTCTTGTAATTCAGTCAGACAGAAGTGATTACAATTGGTGAATAAAAAAATCAACATTACAACACAATTGTTAAGAGCGCCAGTGTAAAATTAATCTGTTAAACCCCTCGAAAATATGGACGAACAGCATACTTATTTCTTTGTTTTAACATTTGGTAATTATTTTAATTTCTGAATTCATTTTTTATATACCAGTAGAAGAATTCATGTCTAATCAATTGTGCAAATATGTCCTGGAACATGACTACAGTAATTCTAAAAGAAATCACTGCAATTGTTGGTAGTACATGTCTTTAATGATTCAGTGTTGGACAGCCAATTTTGTAAACATATTTCAGTGCATAGTTTATGCTAAAAGGACTTGACATTTACTCCAAGGAAATGATTTTATTCCACTTAAGATCCATATCTGTCAGCACAGAACAGGATCTAGACTGTTTGAATGTAGATTCAATAGGGTAATTCTTACTGAGAAGTGAACATTTAAGGTCCAGGGTTGAAGGTTATAAAGCTGAGCATGGAAACCAGTCTCAAATCTCAAACATCTGATTGGCTGAAATGGCGACCAGTCGCCATTTCAGCCAATCAGATGCTTGAGATTTGAGACTGGTTTCCATGCTCAGCTTTATAACCTTGGGACCAGATCAGACTGCATGGATATGCAGGCTGATCAGGATCAGCACTAGTTGCCCATGATATTAAGTTAATAACCCATTCCTCCACGTACAGGCCTTTATTGCATGGGCAAAGAGTGTAGATCCAGATAAGATGGCACATCCATGCCTGATCAGCAAGATCTGCACTGTTTGCTTTTTTTCATAAGGTTATTTCTGACAAAGAAGTGACCAGTGCAGCTTAGACAGCACAGATGTGCCAGCTGATATATATCTACACTGTTAGCACATGCTTGACCCTTTCCTTGATATATACGCATTTTTACGCATGTGCGACCAGTGTAGATCCAGATCAGCCAGCACATCCGTGCCGTCTGATCAGGATCTGCACTGGTCGCATTTTGGTCAGAAATAACCTAATGAATCAAAAAGCTAACAGTTTAGATCCTGATCAGACGGCACGGATGTGCCGGCTGATCTGGATCTAAACTGTTCGCCCTAGCAATAAAGGTGTATCTATACAGGATTGGGTTAAAAGGGCATATATATGGAGGAAAAGGCTAATTAAAGTAGTATCCATAGAGTAAAGGTTGATTGTATCTGACTTTCTGTTTTCAGACTTCTGGCTCCGTACAGTAACCTACCAATGCCGGAGGACTATGACCTGAATAAATTACGCGTCCTTACTCGCAGCTACATGAGGGATATAACTTCATCCTGATTTGTTGGACATTAGATGTAACTTCAAATGTCTGGAAACAGTTAAAATTGTATTTGTGGATTGAACACGAATGGATGAATATGCTGTGACAGATGAAGGACATTTGCAAACATGGACAAAATTCGTCTCTTCTAAACCCATTACTCCATTTTTATGCCTTATCTGTTGTAAGAACAGTGTAATTCTAGATCAGCTGGCACATCCATGCCATGTGATTTGATCTAGATTGGTTGTCAATTTGTCAGAAGTAAGTTAATGAAAGGCAAACAGTTTAGATCCTGATCAAATGGCACAGCTGTGCTGGCTGATCTGGATCACACTGTGCCCATTGAACAAAGGTATATCTGAGGAGTAAAGGGTAAAAGTAATTATTTTCACTGATGGTTGATATAATATTAACCATCTGTAAATATATGCCCATGTTATGATGACTGTAAAAAATTCCAACATAGCAGCAAAGTGGGATGTACCGGTACATTATGTCGAATGAACAGCATTTTGGCAACATTGAAATCAACTTTAAATCTATGTCATTCAGTTTTAGGACATCTAAAATATGGTGTCCAAATGTGGTCCCAATATTAATATTATTTTCTCTGATACAATACCTTGCATCCAATGTGACATTCTGTCTGCTTTGTCTGCCAAAATATTTTATACATTATTGTTGCTAAAATGATCAAAGTTTGATCAGTATGTACCCTTTAATGTTTTAAAACAAAAGACATTAATATAATCTGAAATCTTAAAAGTAAAGGACAATACAGTAACTTCATGAACCTGCATCTTTGTAATATGAATGATTTCAATACTTTATCCTTTGTTTATTTTTCAAATACTGTATAGCTCTTAATATTGGCGGTGTAAAATTTTGGTGTATTGTGAAGGGTTTTATATTGGTGGTGTCATAAATTGGCGCAAACAAACCAGACTGCCAAAATAAAACCCTTGATGAAAAATCGCAGGTCTAAAATTGACATTAACACAGATCATCAAAATAAAACATTTACATTCAATATTCAACACCACATTATTTTAATTCCAGTGTGAAAACATTATCACAGCTACCTAATAATAGATTGCTTTGTTTGATTCATGACATATTCTTATTATATTATTTTTGTATAAAACTGAGAAAACTGGGACATAATATGTGCTAGTGTATCATAGTTGTCTACCTTCCAGATATTAAAATGGCAATGTTATTAATTGACAGTGATTTATATTGGCGGTGTTTTATATTGGCGCAACTGACCCTGACCGTTGATATAGCCAAAATTAAACCCCCGCCAAAATAAGTACTTAAACAGTATAAATTCAAAAAAATCTTTTACTGCGGTATCATTTACTTGTGGGGATCAGATCTCAAGCATAAGACATTATTGACATTTTTGCGCAGGTATGAATAAATGCAGTTATATTGTTCTCCTAAAAAACGATATTCAGTGTTGTCACCTCCCTGGTGTTTGATTCTCACACTTTCCTGAATGTGAAATTCCCAAACATTAAAACTTCGCTAAATATAATGATACCACAGTACTTCATGTAGAGATTGCAATGGCTGTAATGTGTAGAAAGAAGGAACAGCCTTTTTTTTAAACTTTACTCCATATATGCTTGTTTTTTACGCATCCACTGGAACATCTGTGCTGTCTGATCAAGATCTACACTATTTTCTTTTCGGTTATAAATAACATAACAAATCAAAAAGCTAACATTGCAGATTTTGATTACAAGGCACGTATGTTCCAGCTGATCTAGATCTACACTATTTGGCCATGCCATAAAAGTGTATCTATGGAGTACAGGGTTAACATGGAATTGGTTGTATTGTTTACTGGTATGGATACTATTTACAGGGCAGGCAACAGAAATGTTGGTCATGTTCCATGGTAAGTTAGTTCAGTACCGGTATATCTCTGAAGTTGTAATTTGTAAATAAATTTGTCACATTGTGTATGTTTCATTGCTAGTGTTTAAATAAAAAAAGAGAGAAAATTCAAATAGTTGTATTCTATTGTAACTTTGTAAACAATAGTTTCATCAAAAGTAATTATTCATTTCCCAACATGGTTTATAAAGTCTAAAAAATTATACCTTTATAATATTGATGAATTCAAAGGATTTCCAAAAACAATCTCACATTTTGACCTGCTTTATACTGCATATTTTAACACAACATTCAAAATGTTCCCATAGGCATTGCACTGTGGCTATGATTAAACAGTAGATAAATCACTGTTAAGAGTCCTTATTCCTTGCATAATGTCATTTATCTTTTTTTTGAATTTCCTACACCTCTTGACATTCTAGAGACAACTGTTTTAAAGCAGTTTTAAATACTAAGTTGGAATCGAAATATCTAACGGTGCTAAGTCTTTATATACATAGCTGTCGTTCAAAACCATGATAACTATGCCTTGTGATATCCTTATGCATCTAAACTCTATCTGTTCTATAATATATAAATTTTTAAAATACTTCTATTACCTATAGCTTCTTTTGTATCAGTAAAATCATATTTGGATACTCTCGCATAAAATTACCTGACTTCAAACTTGGGCTGTGTTTCAGACACATTACTGTGAAGAAAAAAATGAAAAAGCATTCTTAAGTTGGTGCTGCAATATTCGTATGATTCTCCTCCACAACCATACTCGAGTTTGATATATTGTGGAAATCCATTAACAGACTTGATGTTTTACTAAAAGCCAAACCTGTTTGTCAAACTGGAACTCAATATCGCAAACAATCTTGTGCTAAATCTCAATTTTCAACTTGGCCTCTTTATTACTTGGAATACTTTATAAAAATTTAATAAGATTTTCCTATTGCATTTATCATTGAAATATTTAAAACAAAAACTTTCCTGAAATATAAATGTTTTGAGTTCAACATTTTTGAGTTTTTACTCTTTAACAGCTTTTTGTCACCTGTGATAGCATGAAGACATCTAGTTATTTGAATGTCTTGCTGTGGCTTCTTCCCATAGTTCCCAAGTTTAACCTGAAACTTAATGTTGCCTATAACTTTGAAAGTACCTGTCCCATTAATTAACTTTATACAAGGAATCAAATATCATCTGCATGAACACAGCAATCTCTTACAAGAATAATTACTTCTGTTAGACCGCCTTTTGAGTTATGCCCCTTTCAAATGACATTAATTTAAAATTTAATATTGCTTATAACTTTGGAATAACTTTTTTATTCAGTTAGATTTCTTTTGTTAGATAATGTGTCAACAATCTCTCAGGAAAACATAACTTGGTCATACATGTACATAGGGGTTTCAAAATAGCTGGGCACACATGTTTAGCAGATTACCTTGATCAAACAGTATAGACCCTGAATACTGTAGAATCTCGAAAATAAGCGCATATTCGAAAGTAAGCGCATACCGAATATAAGCGCATATGTGTCTTACAGAAAACTTATACCCAAAAATAAGCGCATACCCGTCCCTTAAGGTAAAATCTATCCCGAAAATAAGCGCATACCCGTCCCTTACAGTTAAAATATACCCCAAATATAAGCGCATACATAACTTGCTCAGTGGTTTAAGCTTCATTAACCTGGGAGCTAAATCGGCCTTTCAGTTAAAAATAATTACAGCATATCTGTATCGTTTACAATCATCAATAAACGGTATTAGCCATAAAGGTGTGAACAACTCGGATTGCTATTGCTAAAGTGAACCATTTATTCTTTTGTTCAAGTACAATGAAATAAAATATTATAGTTTTCAATGTTTGTTTGGTAATATTTACGTGACTTGAAGTATCAATAATTTTGTGCATAGGCAGTTTTGTGTATTAAATAAAAATTGATGAAACTACAAATATATCTAAAAAAAACAAAAAAACTAGAAAATCTTACAGCAGAGAAAAAAAGGAAATTATACAATTTTACAAAAAAATGTCAAAACCAGTATAAAACTTGTAAAGAGTAAATTTGTAAATAAACATGCATTTTCAAAAACGTCTTTCCTCTTCAAAGACGATAAAGTGTTTTGATAATCTTTGGTGCGTGCGTGTCTTTTAGTGTTATTTTGTTTCAAAAGTAAGCGTATATTCAGCCAATCTAAGCTATAAGCGCATATCAAATATAAGCGCATATTCAGCGGCTTAAATATAAGCGCATATCATATATAAGCGCATATTCGGCGGCCTAAATATAAGCGCATATTCAAATATAAGCGCATAAAAGCGTCACAAAATCAAAAGTAAGCGTATACGCTTATTTTCGAGATTCTACAGTATTTACACCTTAACTTCATCGTTCTCATTCATTGAACAAATCATAATTGCTAATAGTATGCAGTGTGACATGTTACTTTAAGCCTTTACTTCATATAAATGTGTTTTCACATGTGTGCGACCAGTGTAGATCAGATCAGATCAGCTGGCACATCTGTGTCATCTGATCAGGATCTACACTGTTTGGTCAGAAATAACCTAATAAATCTAAGTGAACATTGTAGATCCTGCAGGTTGATCTGAATCTTCAATGTTAGTCCACACAATAAAGATGTGAAGGGTCAAGAGGCATGGCTACAGTAAAAACCACTTATTAGACTGTGCACAATGTTTTGACTTGTGACATTGACAAGCACTCACATTTTGCCCGAGTTCCTGCGAAAAAGCATGTCATCATGGATATTCCAGCAGTCAAATAAAATGCTGTGTTTTCACAAATTCTTAACATAATTTCGGTAAAAATAAGGGTATTTACGTGTGTAAATAAAATATAAGAATTGCTACCCACATAGAGAATTAAATGTTTGTTGACGGTACCCACATAGAGAATTGAAATATTACAAGTCCATCGACGCCAGGCCTCCTAGCATGCCTGAACAAACATAAAGGTTATTGTAAAGGCTCCTATCTACGAAAATAAAAGCCCTTTAGTGTAAAATATTTAAAAATAAAGAGTAAATAAAGGCTATTTTTGTCTGAATTTTCGTTGAAAACACACATTATGTATTTTCAAAAACAATTAATTTGTATATGGAAACCCACACACTAAAACCAGAGGTATCGGAAATAGGCATGTTTGATATTATCAAATACTGTTTAAATTACACAATCATTATAATTGATTCACATACAATATCCCAATAACAACACTTAAAATGGGGAAGAAATACAGAAGTGCAACTATTACTTGCATTAAACTGCCAGACACGGCAAGCAGTCTGAAAAAAAATATGGGATTTATGTGAAAATTACAGGCTTATTTGCCGTTTTAAAAGTTTTTCCAGAAGTTGTAAAGGTTTTAAAGGTTTGCTATGAAATTAAATGTTTTTAAAGGTTTCACTAAGAGGCCTGCAATAATAATTATGTTCGTCAGGGTATGAAAAACTCTTAGGTTGTTAAAAGTGACTTCACTCTGGTAGCACATGCAACACATTCTGTGCTCAACAGTTGAAGGGATAATGAAATGAAAAACAAAATAAAGTAGAATTTATATCTTTATTTTTGGCCCTATAATTTAGGTTTATTGTATATATATGTAAAGTACAGTACAAATGTTAAAACAGGAATTAAAATACAGAATAAAATTCTTGCCAGTAGACAGCTTTGATTTAAATGGATATGATGATGAGATTTCTTTGAAGCACATGATACATAATGATGTAAAACATCCAAACTTAGAGAAGTCAAAGAGATATGGGCCCAAGATCATAAAACCAAGATTTGAGATCAGTCTCAAATCTCAAGAATCTGATTGGCTGAAATGGCGACTGGTCACCATTTCAGCCAATCAGATGCTTGAGATTTGAGACTGATCTCCAGATTAAGTTTTATGATCCATATTTGTATTTGAAATAAATTTTTCCAGCCCATGAAAATATTTTAAATATTGATCTTGTTAAGTACAAGTCAAATAATTATTAACTACACAGATAAGATATAAATGTTTCCCGATGATGTATGTAAGCTTGGAAGTTTTACTTCTGATGAAATTTTTTGACATAATACAACAATGTAAATCTTGCGTAGAAGAATAAAATGGAATTATAAGGATTATACATATATCACAGACAAAAGATTCAACTTGTTATGTTGTTACACAAAAATGCAATTTTTCACTCACTAAAATATTTACCCCACACATTTTTCAATTTTTGAAAATACCTGACATTCATGCATCCATTTATAGATTAATACAACAATATTTTGCAGTACATATATCATCAATTATCATCAACATATATTATCAACAGATTCATCATGTGAAACAATCAACAGTTTTAAGAATATTATCTCACTCTCAAGAAGTAAACAACATGTGGAGATTAAACTACATATAAAAATATACAGGAACTGTTATCTGTAATTTGAAGGCCACTTCTGGGTAAAGATAGTTAAAACAATATTAAATTTAAAATTGTTTGAAATAACTAGTTTTGCTGCTGAAATTTTGATGATCATTCTTGTCAAATAATTAAAGCTAAAATCTAACACTTGGCAACTAATAATTTTTCTGTTGGATTTTTTTTGAAGTCCTCTGTTTTAACTTTGCATAAAATACCCGCCCAAGTTTACACTATGACATTTATAATGTGACCAAAAGTTATTAACGGTTGAAAACCATGTGTGTAAAAAAATATCAAAGGTACACTGTAGAAACCATATCTTTTGGATGTATTACAGAGGATTATGGTTAAATCTTTCAATAGCAAAATCAATATATTACATTTTATCAATCTATCTTCAAAGTTTACATTTTTTTAATTTACTGCTTATTTACTTGTAACTCTTTAGATACATCACGAGATACTAAAACTTACACATCACAACAAACAAAAACATTTAACATTTCACTCTGCAATTGAAAGAACCTATTTCAAAAATATTAAATAAATAAAAGATGCAACAATATATTACTTTCTAAAATCCCTAATATTTTAATCTGATAAACATACTCTAATTTTCTTAATCTTGTTTAAATATTTACTCCAGATTTTTATTGGTGTTAACTTTAACACAAGTTATGTTAACTATAACACAGAAATATTGCACTTAGTATGATGAAAGAAAGATCCTTGGCGCTGTGTACAACACTGGTCAAGTAGTTGGCAGTAGGTCTGGGCTGGTTTCACCAGACACATCTGGACACAGGACTGAGTTGATATAATTGGATAGGGATAATATGTGACTAGATCACCATAATGAAGTACCTGATCTGTATAGAGATCACTCTCTTCTCTGAAAAAAACATACAAACATGAGTAATTTATAACTAGAATTAGAAGTTTGAAAAATGTTCCTTTTTTGTTATTCTGAAGCTTTCAAGAACCTTTTCTTTTAAGTAAAGTAAAACGGGCAAAATAATGTACTGGGCTAGTCACCTCAACTAGTCTCTTATCAAAACAACTTTTTTAACCCCCCACCCCCACCCCAAATTTAAGAATCCTTTATTAAAGAAAAGCTTATTTAAAGTATATTGGTTTTAAGCAAAATTTATCTAACAAGGTTTAATAGCTGAAGTTATTTCAATGGCAGGTTTTGATTGGCAGTACATTTTCATAATGAACAATGCCAATGATGAAATTTGTTGTTGACTATTAAGTACAATGAACCATAAACAATCTTGATTACCGGAATACAAGATAATTTCATGCGTTTGCATTTAGACCTGAGCTTACAAATTTCTGAAAAAAGACTGCACAAGTAAATACTTATTCATGCTAATTAACAATTTTGAAAATATTTCCATTCATCATAATTCCTTAATTTAAACATGACCAAGAACTTCTCTAGTTAAGTTGTTCAGTCTGCTGAATGGAAGTGAAAGTTTTAAGTAGTTAAGCTGGGATAAAGTTTCACAGCCATTTGTTTCTTTTCCCAATACGACTTTAAACTGATCCCATAAAATGTTAACACAATGCCTTAGAAACAGCAATAGTCTTTGAAACCATTAAATACCTGGATTCTATAACACAGGACACTTCTTCAATGGTTGGAAGATCTGTGTTACCATAGAAACTTGGTCTTCTAATGAGATTTGGGCGAGGCACTATTTTTGGCAAGGGAAGGCACCGGGGATGTGTAGCAGGGTGGGTATTGTGTAGTTGAAGTTGGTTTGATACTGCACACTGGCAAGCAAACAGCTCAGAATCAGTGATCTGAAATCACAAGATTGAAATAAGTCATAAAAAACTTTGTCTACGAACTTTCAAAGAATGATTTTGAAGCACATCAGTTGTCATATTTGTTAGATTTTTTACTTCTTGTCTGGATCTACACAGGTTCCTTTTTAGTGGGTGAATGAATTCAGTTTAATTGTATAACATTCATAAAACACTTAGTCTCATAGTCTTTAAAGAAAGTCCAGTCAAGCAGCGAAGAGATCAGAAGTTATACATCAATTTATTACATTTTCAGCCAAGTTTGATTATTAATTATTTATTCAAAGGCAATGATAATAAATACACTGCCCCTGCCACAAGATTTGCAAAACAAGTGCCCAATTTTGAGCCCGCCACGCGCAATGTGCCCTGTTTTGAGATCCACTTCCATGCCCTTCCGAAATCCTAGCTGGAGCACTGAGAGTAAATACCAGTTGCACTCAGTTTCACACAGCATTCCAAGTTGAGTTAACGAAAATTTCAGTGGTTCAAATGACTATATAATATGCATGTATATAGTTGGTTACCTAGAGATTAGTAAGAAAATAAAACTTTTTTCTTATAGCAGATCATCTTGAGTTTTTGTCTTCTTTTGTCATTCTTTCATTTTTTGAAGCAAAGTATAATGTTGGATAACATTTAGTATATTTTGCGAACTGTTCATATTTTAATATTTACCCTGCAAACTGCTTGCACATTAAGGAGGAGGTACTTGGCCATCGTTGAACTGAGATCTGCTTCCTTCAAACACTGGTAGACAATACTCACAGCAAGTGTACATGGCTGTAAAGAACACGTGTATGTACTTCAACAATTCATGATATTTGATGATATTTACTAAAGTAGGTCTTTGACATCATTAAGTTTAACAATGATGACAGCTTAGATTGTAGCGACATTTAAGGTTCATATATGCAAAAATGTGTTGTCAGAGCTTAACTGACATGTTTGTTCAACCTTGGTGCTCATGTTTTTATTCAAATGAAAAATATGGATGACATCACAAACCAGAAAACTTTTTGGCATGTTTGATTTATTGTTAGGAATAAAGTTGTTGTTTTTTTAATAAAGAACAGTTCAGAGGCTTATGTTTACGAGGTTCTGATGATCCTCTCAGTTACATTGACCACATGACCCAGCTATTTTTGTGAAACAGACACTATTTTGTTAGATTAGAGCCCAGAATCTTCCTTCCATTTTCAATTACTAGTCTTCTACTTTGATAAACAACAGACATGGGGCGAATTAAATTTTAATGCTAATGCATTAATAATGCATTACTTTTTGTCAGTAATGCAAGGTAATGATTAATGCAACAGATTTAGCATTATTTTAATGCTAATTTAATGCATTACCTATGCCAAAATGCTGTAATGCTTAGCATTATTGAGCATTAATTGGATTTTGTTTACTATTGGATTTTGTTGATTCGTTTTATTAAATTATATTTATATTAACAGTAACCTTTTTATGCAATGATACTCAAAATATTTAATATGTTATAAGTCTATTACATATCTTATTTATAGCAAGAGAAAAAACATTTATATGACAGTTAAGTATTTTGACATGTGTTTACTATTAGTAAAACAAGATACAGACTATAAGTGAAGTCTTTTCATCAAAATGTTGTAAAGTTTGAACATTTTTTATGATTAAGCAATGAGATATTAAGCTTAGTTGTCTTAATAAAATGCTAAATTTAAAACAAATCAATAGCCAGTGATCTATAAAGCTCTGTCAACAAATACAGCACTTTTATTTTATTTTAAATTGTTTTAGTGTACACATTCATTGGGACAAGATATTTCCCTCCAATTGTCAAACACTTAAATATTCCTGAAAATGTTACTGATAGAAATTTGAAGTTCAGTGCAAAATACCAAAAATTTTGTTCTGAAATAAAATAGCATGGAAATTTAATTAAACCTTGCAAAACACTCATACTTTCACAATCAAATGAAGTTATTTTTCTAACCATTTATCCAAATTATACTTACTGAATCAGTGTCATTGTAAAATATTAGACTATGTCAGATTTCAGGAAATCAGCATATAATGCAGATGCAGGTGACATAATGATTTAATTAGATAAGTTGACAGTGTAGTCCTTTGTCAATACAACACTCTAAATGTGTGAAAACAGCAATAAGTCAAAGATAACTAAAGTGTGTAAAAAAGCTAAACCTGTATTAATCTATATATACTGAGAATAGTTTTGTTGTAAGTTCTTGAGGTGTCACTTTAGATCTTCATTTCAGACTGATACTTTGTATATTATACTTGGGGTGATTTTTTTGGGAGATGATCCATTTTGTAAATATACTGACAGTTGACTTTTTAACTTTTTGTCAGTTCACTTGAAAAATAATGCTTAATTTAATGCATTACTTTTTGAAATAATGTTAATTTAATGCATTACTTTCTCAAAATATAGTAATGCTAATTTAATTTAATGCACAAATTTGGCAAATAATGCTAATTTAATGCATTACTTTTAAAAGTAATTCGCCCCATGTCTGATAAACAATAAGATCACTGTATAATTAATGTTTTTTGGCATCCTTTTCTATGATTGTATAAAAAATATTATATCTTGTCTATAACTAGCAGTCACAACCGTCTATTGTGTCAATGTATGAAAACTGCATTGTATTTGGATGTTATAAAGTCTATATATTCACCATAAATATGAATGTTTGAGATGGATACTTACACTATACTGTGCACATCTTGTATAATTTATATATAGTTCTGATCGCTCCACCAGGATTTCAAGAAAATCATCATCAAATTCACTGCTAATCAGGGCTAGCATGCTGTAGATAACTTGTAGATAAGCTAGTGTTGTCACACAAGGGTAGAGATTCCAGTCCAGTTTATCTAGGATGATTTTTTCCATTCTCTTAACATCTGATGGTTTCCAAATTTGGCGGTGAAGATTAGACAAGTCAGTGGCAGTGGGATGGTACTGTAAAACAATTATCACATATTATAGATTGGAAAAGAATTTACCTTCTTAGTTTCTTTTATGGTGGTGGCTAGGAAGAGTAGGAGAAGGGGTGAAAAACTGAACGCCAGTCCAAGGCTGATTCAGGATTTCACTCTAAATATAGAAGAAGCCAGTGATAAGGGGATCCAGAAAAAAGTAGAGACTAAAAATCTACTGACAGGGTCTGTTTACAGTGATTGATTCACTTGTTGTGTTTTGAGTGAGATGTGCACTGTCTTCCTTTTCTTTCTGAGTAAATATGACTGTTAACCCCATCTATGATCTTTTGAAATGTTGCATGCAGTTAAGTGCCAGTTTCTTGCAAACATTATTAAATTCTGTGATAAATTAGTCTTATTTAGAACAGAAGCTAAGTTTGCTAAGCTAACAAATGTCAGTTATATATTTTTCAACTAACCTCAGATTCCTCATTCATTTTAGTGGACAATAAAAATGCTGCTGCAGCTACACATGACAGATAACGTCTTTTTACCTGAAATAAGTGAAATCAAAACTGTTGTGGAAAAAGTGGTTTCTAGTAAGAAAATGCATCCTTAATAAGACAGTAATTGAATTGAGAAATAGACTAGCATTCAATTCTAAGACTCTATCATGTTTGTTTTTGTATTAAATAACTTCTAAATCATTTCTCCCAAAGTTTATCAGAGCCAAGATTTAAAAGGCTGAATTTCCTGGTAGTTCCAAATGTTGGGTTCTTTATGACCATTTCCCACTTTCTTCCCAACTTGTCGCTTCCTTTGTCTGAAAGCCTTGATGTCTAAATTGCATCTGGCAATAATTAATAAAAAAATGAAGTAAGGGAAAAACAAAATATTATTTTTAAATACTGGTTTTTCATTTTCTGCACACAAAATACTTATAATCATAAAGGGAGAGAAAAATTGATCAAGAAAATCATGTATATGGACACATGTCAAAGCATCATCATAAGATCATGATTATACCAACCCAGATAAAAATGTTTCAACATATTTTCCAATAGTTATACAACTTGTCTCTGGAAGGCATCATGTCATGGAAAAACATTTATGAGGATTTTTTTAAATTCAATGAAGCTTTGTTTAACATTAAAGCAATACCAAAATGATAGCTCTCAAACATCATAGGTAAAAGTGTGTATATAAAGTTGGCAGTAAAAATACATGTAAACATAATACTGCCTAACGACATATAATGCACAATATATTTTTAAATTATGTTCTTTTGCCAAAATTGTCAAAATACTTTTATTCTGAATGATAGTATGGGTGGTTAAGTAACTAGCATATACCTTGACTTTAGAAATGAATTTGTCTAGGTAGTTTACAGCATCTGCTAGGGTTTCACTGCTGTAATTGTAAAATCTTTGCATAGACTTCATAGTGGTGACAGCAGAGTCCCGCTCACTCATACCAACACAATCTTCTGTTCCACAAGAAGACTGAAAATGACAAGTACTTTTGTTAGTGTTAAAATACGGTTATCAAGCTAAATTGTTCAATTCTTATCAAATGTGTCTTCGATATATCTGAAGTAATGTAATATTAGCTTTCCTTTTACAGTTATTGGAATGTGAGCAAAACTTCTTAGCCGATTTACCATAGAAGCAGTATCTTTCATTTGCATCAAACATTTTGATCTACACGCCACTTATTAATATATTATTCCGCCAGTATCTATACAAGTTTGCTACCCAATCCGCAGTAATTACATAAAAAGAGCACAGTGCACATCATCATATGATACAGAGATTTTGGGGAACAATTATTTCATGTTTAAACAATAAAAGATATCATAATGCATTTTCTAATATCACATCCTCAACATTTATGGATAATTAATCTTATATTTACCAGTTGTAATGAATGCAGTTGTTCATCTTGTCTCTCTCTCAACTTAAGGAGTTTTTCAAAGAGCAGTTTGACCTGCAAAACACAATCAGAAAATACTGTATGTTTATATTACAAGGAAAGAATGACTCGGAAGTCAGAAATCAATTAAAATATCAATTACTTTGCTAAAGAGTCCCCTACTCCTACGTCAAAATGCTAAAGGTGGGGATAAAAGCTTGACATCAGTTGGTCTGTCCGATTTATCAAAAGTCGTTATAAAAATATTGGAGCGAAATATCTATCACTTCTTTTGACGCTATTACTACGTCTTAATAACGTTTATCTGTAAAATAAGTGAGAAAAACAATTACCTTCGTCGGTGTTACATTTGAAATTTCTTGTCCCAGTTCTAACTTGATAGCGGACTTCTTTCCTGTGTCGATTTCTTTAATGTTTTCCACTTTTTGTCCATCTTTCTCGATTTCTAACGCGACCATTCCTTAGTCGGTGCTGTAAACTATCAAATGCAAGTGTAAAAAACGTATTTTTACACCTGCAAGTGGTGGCTCCAAATAAAAAAAAATTTGGTTACCACCGAGTTTCTTTGTTTACAGACGACAGCTGTCAAACTGCTGACGGTTCGAATATTGGCGGACGCCCAATGATGTTACGGGACTTTTGATTGGATAATGCATCTTGCTAATTGGTATTTCTTCAATTTCATTGGATAGCCTATATCATTTGCATAACACTAAAATTAGATTTGTTTGTGGAGTAAACAACCCCTCAATTATCACATAATTCTTAAGAAGAAGCATATTTTTCTGTTGCAGTTGTTTCGCCTGTTGCTAAAAACTGCTTTTGCAACGAGATTCAACTATTCCAAAGTTGCATCCGAGCAGATTTGCTTAGAAAACCAGTTTGACAGATCATTCATGTGGAACGAGACAACTAACAACTATTGCAACCGCGACAAAATGTAATCCAGGTTTTAATGAAGTTTCCACAAGTCTTATTGTCGCCATACCATCAATCAGATAACAAATTAATGTATGATTACTTACATTTACTGGTTCTTAAGATTTTTTATTTATCAACGCCTTTCTGATTCTATGATGTCGAACAGGAAGTTGCACTATGATACAAATTAATTTGTGTATCGCAAATTGTGGAAACCATTTTGGGGAATTCACCCAAATCTTATTTCTTTTTCTTTTTTGTTAATTTCTCACCAGAGATGGAGAGACACGGCCAGTAGATGTAGACAGCAGAAGCTAGGGACCAGAGGAACTCTTTGGTTCAAGCTTAGGCTTGATTTCGCCAGGTAATTTGTACAATTTGCTAAAAAAATTACGTTTTCCTGGTCAATGTCAGTGTTGACATTATTTATATGGCTAGTCAGCAGTTTGACCTAATTTTAAATGTAGAAAGACTTGTTTTTTCTTTTTCATAATTGCTACTGTACATTTTCAAGCTGTTTGATACAGCTTGAATCACTGATGACGCTGATAATTAAATTTGTAATTGCTACATGCAATTCTACACAACTTCACAGTCATTACCCACTGATCACTGGTCTTGGCCTAGGTCAGCATTATTTCTGTCTCATTCTAAACACATTTCTGATGAAATAACAGTATAAGATCCTAAATCAAATATCTAACATTTGATAAATCATTATATGTTACCATAATTATAAAATAAGTGACTGTGAATTAAAATTGAATAAAAGGAGGACTTGTATTGCAATTATATATATATTGCTATATATGTATTATTGCACATAATTATAATAATTATATAATACTCTTTGTCATTTGTTTGAGAATATTTGGTATTCCTTGGATAATGTTTTAATCATCGAACCACAAAAATTTGTCACCATAATGGATTGTTAGTCAAATGGGGGAAAATACAAAGGCAGGTTTGAATTCTTTGTTTTAGATGTTTTTGAAACAATGTAAATGATTTGTTTTAAATAGTGTTTCATAACCATGATTGTTTTTCAGTTTATTTTGGTCACAGACTCACTCGCTCTCTCTTTATCTCTTGTGTATGGCATAAACATTTGAAAAAATATACCAAAAGAGTCATATCATGTTTGTCAGGTTATTTCAGTTTCAATGGAATTGTAAATACCGTGTTTGCCCCATCTACTGCCCAGAGCCCCTACAAAATTCAAGGAAAGGGGCACTTAAAAAGTAACATTAAATTAACAAAATAATCAAGAAGCAAGAAAAATGCTCTATTGTTCTTAAATAGGAAGCTAAACCAAGATATTTTCTGATTGATAAACTAAAAACATTAAAATAGCAGTATAGAAAGGTGAGTAAAACTACTGTTATAACGGGCACCAGGTCTCTCACTAGACTTGCAAATCAGGGAGAAGTTTTGTCATAATTTTTCTGAATTACAGAGAAGCTTGCCGTCAACAGCATTCTTTCCCTATATAGTCAATACGAAATGACTTCTCCCAAAGCTCAAAGAAGGGAGAAGTCCGGCCACTTTTGGGAGACCACTTCTCCCAAGTCTCTCTCTAGTGAGAGCCCTGGGGCGCTTATTCATTTTACAAATTAAAACACGTGGTGGGCAGTTATAGGAGCATGGGCACTAGTTGGGACTCATGGTAACATGAGTTGGCCATATATTGTAAAATTTGGGCTAAGCATTTTGCTAGAAATGAAGTTTTCCAGGAAGATGCCTGTGCAGGTGTCAGCTAAGACAATGTTTTATAATTGAAGAAGTAATTGTGGGCCTTATATTTGTTTTTTATTGTAGGGAACTTTTTAGCAACTAGGGGGTATAATCATGAAGCTTCACAATGGTTTGGGTATGCAGCATCTTCTGAAGATGTTGACAGACACGCTATTGAAAGAACATGAGCAATGGAAGCCAATACACTACAAGTCCAGCACAGGGCAAATGGTAGGTACTTGTTACATCAGTGGCCCTCGTATGTGTTACACTGTGATACAAAGTAAGATTTGGGTTTTTATTTGCTTACAATTTGCCACCTTCTGTTAGTTATAATTAGCCTTGTCAAAGATAAACCATTAAGTGCAATTTGTCCCACATTTGCAGAATTCTAAACTTCACAATCATTAAACCTGAGACTATGGCCATTTCCATTTGCACACAAAGTGCATCCATTTTCATGTTAGATATGTGACCCAGCAGAAAATGGGCACATGCACATTTATATTGATTTTTTTTTTATTATTCACAAATGGTATCATTTGTATTAAAAAGAACACTGTGTTCTTAACGATCCAAGTCTCCCTGATGTTTTAATTAACATAATTGGAAGTCCATAGCACAAGCCCTAAGTTTGAACAAAAATTTATGTAAGTAAATCTCTAATGTTAGACATTTGCCTGATTTGGTGAAGAATGAAAACTCAGGTTTCACCATTTTTTTAGTAATTCCCCTTTCAAATGCAATTTTGGTGACTCATATGTTCTGTGGCGTAGTATTGAAATCAACTTGAATAAAAACATTTTATAATATATGATTAACCATAGGCCCACATTTCAACTTTTTGCCAGCAGGCGACACATGTGTTCCGCGGAACACAACATTCTAGTTAAATAATAATTTTGATTATATGTAAGCACAATTGCTACTGACAGTCAAGGAAATGAGAACAGGTATCATAACAGGGCTTTTTTTCCTTCTATAGCACAGGGCGTTTATGAGCGCCGTCCCCTCAGAAAATTTCTTTAAAATCCTGCAGTTTTCCCCAAAAAGTAACTTTACATCAGTTTTTTTTCATTCCCCTTAGGTGAAAAAATGACGCTATTTTCCCCAAAGTTATAGGGCATGGGCACCTTCCCCAGGCAGTAAAAAAAGCTCTGCATTATTTAAATGAAAATAAACTGAAATTCAACAAAAGGCTTGTTTGAAAAGTTTTAGATTGAAGGACTGATACGTAGAGTCGGTAAGAATACTTCTTCAGTAAGGATGTCCATTTGTGCGCGAATGGAAACCAGGCCTAAATGCAGCTGTTATACCCAGTGAAGATTGTTTTGTTTTTATTTTCCCCCTTTTTCATGGTGTTTAATGTTTGTTAAGTAAATCACTTGATACAAGTTGTATTTCCCCCTTTTTCATGGTGTTTTATGTTTGTTAAGTAAATGACTTGATATAACTTTTATTTCCCCCTTTTTCATGGTGGTTAATGTTTGTTAAGTAAATCATTTGATCTAACCAAAAAGAATGCTTGAAACATCTTTTGCATGTTATTTGAAAGTAATGCTGAGATTTTAGGTATTAGTTGGGAGTTTCCAACAGATCAGGTATATTTTCTTGCATGTCATGTCAGGAAAACCAATCCAGTATATTTAGGACATATTACGCAGTATCGAGTTTCACTATGTACAAGGAAGTTTTACAAGGTGTTTACAATGTCAGCAGTTTTGATTCAACTGATAAAAGGATACATTGTAGTTATATTGTTTTATTTAACTCCTAGGTTACACTGCATCAAAAATCTTAATGTGGGTCAGCAATATTTTACTTTAATACATTTTCATGTTTAAGCCAATAAGAAGTGTTATACCATACATTGTGGTCTAGTTTAAAACATGGATAACTTGGTTTCAAATAAGGATTGTGTGCAGCATTTCTCATATTATAGGAGATAAAGAATAATGATCAAATTGTATATAGTAACCTTGATATGTATATATGAAGATAAATTTTACACGGATGATCAGTCTTTCATAGGCTAAGAAATCATATGTAAATAAGGACAAGAAGGCAGTGTCCGTATGCTAATTTTTCTTCTAATATGAATAGGAATCAAAAGAAAACTTGTTATTGCCTTAATGATAAGACTTCAGAACAAGGGAACAGAGAGTCACTCTATAGACAAAAAAAATTAGAATTTTAGGTGTTTTAAAGAAATATGTTGAATCCCTAATTTTCTACAAAATAAATTGCATAATTATTCTTGAACACAGCTCAGTACCTTCTTGATATAATGTTACTATATTTGCTTTTTATACTTTCAATACAGTATCTCCATACATCATTTATTTATCATTCATTTACTTAGAGAAAAACTTGGCCGGTGTGATACCAGGGCCCAAGATCATAAACTAATATATGAGACCAGTCTCAAATCTCAATCAGATGATTGAGATTGAAGGCTGGTGTCTAGATTTAGTTTAATGATCTTGGGCACTGTTTATTGCAATTTACAAATATGCTTTAACCCTTTGCCCCATAGATACACTTTTATTGCAAGGGCCAACAGTTTAGATCCAGATCAGCCGGTACATCTGTGCCGATCAGATGGCACATCCCAGACGGCACGGATGTGCCGGCTGATCTGGATCTAAACTGTTCGCCCATGCAATAAGGGTGTATCTATGGAGGAAAGGGTTAATTATGATTGATGTTGTATTTTCTAGGAGACAGGAGGTATCCACCGGGACGAGGTGATCAGCTGGTTAATATGTGTCAACAGCAGATTTCACTTTACACCAGAAACTGTTGCACTCGGTGTGGCATTGACAGATAGATTCCTGTCTCATGTAAAGGTAAGGGATAGGATTTTTGAATCTCGCCTCATTTAAATGTAAATGTTATTAGAATATTAGATTCCTGACTAAGAGGATGACTCGTGTGAAGGTAAGTGTTAGTTACAATTAAAGTTTATACAAAAGTAAGTGTAAGGAACAATATTTGATTGCTTTCTGATATAAAGGAATTATATTAATATATTCTTGTTCATGTACATAGTAAATGTTCATTAGAATATACTAAAGGTGTAAATTAGAATGATACGTACCTACCTACAATTAATGTTACATTTGGAAAAGTGAAATAAACAAAAGAGATTACAGTTACAAGTGAAAGAATTCATATGTAAAAGCTGGTGATCAATTACTGTATGGATCTTTAGTCAGACTCAATCTTAACCCTTTCCTGTACAGCTACACCTTTATTGCTAGGGCAAACAGTTTAGATCCAGATCAGCCGGCACATCCATGCCGTCTGATCAGGATCTAAACTGTTCGCTTTTTGATTCATTAGGTTATTTCTGACCAAAATGCAACCAGTGCAGATCCTGATCAGATGGCAAGGATGTGCCGGCTGATCTGGATCTACACTGGTCGCACATGCATAAAAATGCGTATATATCCAGGAAAGGGTTAAGACCTTTGGCTTAGGGCAGCACTTTGCCTTCTTGAGTCAAAACCTGTTACCAACAATGAACAAAGAATAGACTGACACGAGAATTAGATAGAGTGTTACAACTTTGATAAAGTGGATATGACAAATGATCTTTGGAAACCCATCATTTGCAGTCTCAAGGACCTGTGTGATATAAATAGTTTTTTTGTCGGTGTTGGCAATCTTATCTGTATTCAAATTATAACTGAACTGTATTTAGGTCTATCTACTGGTAATTGCTGTCCTTGAAGATCTGATAATTGACCATAAAGATCTGTAAAGTGAATACCATCATAATAAATGGTTGATTTAGATGAAAAATACGCAAGAAAGAGGGTATAAATATCATTTTAGTGCATTTATTATGCAAGGTAAAAATCAACGAAAAAAACTAATTCTATTTTTATGTGTTTTCCTAGCAGAGACGTGTTTATTTTCACATTTGTGTGTACGTCTGTATTAGTATGCGTCTCAGGGTGCATGTGATGTTATCTGATCATAATTTAACTGATTATTTGATGGACATTGTAGGTTCGTCCAAAGTACATACAGTGTGTTGCCATCTGTTGCTTCTACATAGCCGCCAAAACATTGGAAGAAGATGAGGTATGTACTGGTATACAGGACTTTATTGCCTGCTATGTTATATTGACAAGGCCCGAGATCATAAAACTAAGATTGGAGACAAGTCTCAAATCTCAAGCATCTGATTGGCTGAAATTGTTACAGTTGCCATTTTAGCCAATTAGATGCTTGAGATTTGAGACTGGTTTCCAAGCTTTGTTATATAATCTTGAAGTCTCCTGGCCGACAGATTAATGTCGGACAATGGACTACAGAGTCATGGCAGAAATTGTGCCCCAAATGTCCGAAATGTTGTGGTTATCAGAGCTAAGAAAGAAGTTCTGACATTTTAAGCCAAGCACTTTGTGCGCTACCACATAAAGAGCTGCATTGCAGCATCTTGCCACATTTTGTTAAACCACAACAAGGTTGTCTTATGTTCTTATCCTCATTCAGTACCTCTCCATAAGTGAACAGAAGATGTGTTGCCATGGTTACAAAGAAGAAATAAATCATGATGCTGTAAAAGCTTCACTATTTTATTGATTATGACAAAGAAAGATCTCCAGTATTTAACAAACAAACAACATGTTAGTATTAAGCATGTACTGTGGGAGATCGTGTATTGTCAAGTTAAAAATACTCTGGCAATAGTTTTGTTGTTGAAACATAGTCCAACCTGCACTGTTATTGAAGCTTCTAGAAGTATTTCTATATAGAAGCATTACTAATGCCCTAATAAACTTTATATGTGCAGAATGCAATCACGTTAAACAATGTTGATGTCCACATTGTTCTAGTTTTAGTTCAGCTGAACTTAAAATTTTACCAGGCTCCAAGGTTATAAAACTGAGCATGGAAACCAGTCTCAAATCTCAAGCATCTGATTGGCTGAAATGGCGACCAGTCGCCATTTCAGCCAATCAGATGCTTGAGATTTGAGACTGGTTTCCAATCTCAGCTTTATAACCTTGGGCACAGATAAGGGTTAGAGCAATCTATTTGATACCTAGTATGAAGCACTCCAAATCAATCATCAGTTTCAAGGATTCCCCGGAATCTTTACAATCTTTCAGATTTGACTATTAGAGACCAACCCACAAAATTTAAAACCATATGAAATATTTTATTGGGAGTGAATATGATTCGAGTAAGAATATCGAACCAGAAATTCAAGACTCATGAAAACATTTTATTGGGAAAAAAAAAACATGGAATTTTATGCCGACATAATTCAATGCATTATAATGCAATCGTTTGTTAATTGCATAAACTACTGTCCAGGATTCTTAATACAACCAACAATTATTAGAAACAATCAACAGATTTTCTGTAATCAAGAAATTTATTGTTTAGTTGTATTATGCTTCGACTTTGTAAATGGCAAAAGAAGCTGTTGCTCTCATAAATTGAGAATTGGTATTTGCAGTTTCTTGTAAAATGTGTGTTCTTGTTCACGTTTCCAAGTTCCTGTTTATCATTCATTGGTTGCATTGTTTTTCAAGGAGTTCTTATTTTTAAACATTTATGACATTTGAACTAGTTAGTTGACACTAAGAATAGTTAGAAAATGTCATAATTTTGGCTACCGATATGATTTGCCGCGAAAGAATTTCAGAAATGTGGTGGCACATGTTGTCTTGTTTGATATTTAAGCAATCAAAATATTTTTTCAGTAACATTTGTTAATAGAAAAAGAGATGTCTTCTAAAGTCAAACATGTCGATTGTAGGTGTTCTGTGGGGGGGGAGGTTATAATTGTTTGTTACTGATTGAGGTGGATTAATGTTGATAACAAATGATAAATAAAAGAGCAGAAAGTGATGAGATAAAATATTTAAGCGTTTTTTACTTCATTGTCAAATAAACTTATTTTGAATATTCTTCAGATAATATCTGCAGATAAGTTCTTATTGTGTATGTTACAAAGGTTTGAACAGTCTTTAGTGTTGAAAAGAAATCCCCAAAAGCTACACAAGTACACATCCTTCCAGTGCTTTCCAACTAATCTTGAAGGTTTAAATGTTTTTAATATTAGTTAATATAAAATGGTGTGTTAATAGAATTGTTGCTAAATTAAGTGCATATCATGTGACGTAGTCCACTAAAACAAAACATAAATGTTTGTGGTCTGGAGTTTTTAAATTATGTTTCATGATAAAGAAAAGAGCTATACAGTAGTATTTGCTTATTTGAATAGTCTATTTTTCAGGATCCTTGATTCAATTAACCGGAGTATCATAATACACAGAGCTTACAAATTCTCAGTTTCGTCAGTGGTGGGTGGGGTAAATACATGTATATATTATTAAAAAAGTAATGAATGAAGGAAAGAAAAAATGGAGAATATCAGCTGTGCCAGCACATTGGAGGACTGCCTGTCATGTTTCAGTAGAACATTCTTTTATAATTAGTTTACTGTTTTATTCTATTTTCATAGGTAGTGTTGAAGTTATGTTAATGCTGGTTAGGTATCAACCATCCTATCTACAATTCTAACTATGTAATAGTTTGATGTTATAAAATTTCAGGTAATACCCAGTGCAGTGGATCTTGTGAAGTTAAGTCAGTGTGGGTGTGCTGTGTCTGACATATTACGCATGGAACTGATTATACTGAACAAGTTACAGTGGAGCGTTAAAACTGTTACACAGATTGACTTTCTTCACATCGTAAGTAGGACAAATATCTCCATACCAGTAGTGCGAATTATGTTATAATTCATGATTCACCTGTGTGTTTTTGTAGAAATAGCACAATTTCGAGGATGTCATAATCTCTAAAAGTGGAGAAATCACTCTCACAGTTGATCAGCGTTATCCATAAATTAATTGTGGTTGTCCAGGCTAGCTCTATCGGTAACATTATTGGGTTTACATGGCTTGGCGCTGTTGTTGTATGGGTTTGATGCCCAATTTGGAAATAATCATTTGAAATTCACAGTAGCATTACATTCACTTGTAACATAAATAGATTTATATGGCTAGGCAGTGTTATGGTATAGGTTCGATTCCCAGTATGTTTAATATCATTCTAAATCATAAGTCAAATGCTCTATCCCTAAACCTTGATTCCTCTGAAAAAATGATTGTTTAACATTTTTCTTGTTTTAATTTTTTCACAACTGTTTGATTTTTCGGAATTTTAAAAAAATGGACTGTAAGTAACATGATCTTTGTTTATTTCTACAGATCCACTCGTTGCTGATGTGTTACTACCCCCAGTTGCTAGAGGGCATGGTGAATATGACTCCATCACGCCACCTGTCAATTCTGTCTCGGAACTTGTTCCATTGCCTCAGTAACCACAAGATGGTGGGATTTCGTCCTATAACACTAACGCTGTCCATTATCAGCCTGGAACTGGAGCAAATCACTCAAAGTTGGCTCTCAATAATCCATACTGTGCAGAAAATGGCTGATGTATGTAGTCTTTCTTTTTTGGGGAGGAGTGCGATCAATTCTGCCAAATATGTACAAATTAGTCTTGACTAATGTATTTTTTCAATGACACTATAAACTTTACTTAACCCTTGAAGCGGTTGATATAGAATTTGTTACATTTGACCCAGATCAGCCTGGTCATCTGATTAGGTCCAACTGTTCTATATGAACAGCGAATTGTACAGCTTAATTGATAAAAAAAGTCCATAGCATGAATTAAGGGAGAAACAATTAAATTGTTATTATCAGGTATTCCAAGCAGTGTGATACTAGTTTTGTAAAGGTAGCTGTTTATTCCTTGCCTGTTTAGAACATAGAAATCTCTATTCTGGTGGTGGTTTTATTATTGTTAAAACTATACTCGGCAAAAATAGAAAGTATCCACTTTCCTACCTGTAATTTTGTAAAATAAGAAAAATTAAATAAAATTCTTTCTTTGAATAAATCTGTGTTTCTGTAATTGTTACAAAGAAATTAAATGTTCTTGTAAATCTGCAGTTACAACTTAGTTATTTTCCCCTTTGTTATAATAAGGGTTTTAGGAAGAAGTAAGTGATTCTAAACAATATTCACATTTATCGGAATTAAATCAATTTTTACAGTTCTTGATGTCAATAAAATTACAAAACATTCATTAATAAAACAACTAGTCCTTGATAAACAACGCTAGAAATTTCAACGATTTCCAATTACCTCCCTTGAAATTGAATATGTAGTGTTTGTAATCTTTATTCGAAGAGCAGTTGTTCAGGTCTTGGTGTGGAAGATTACGTTGATGAACAATTAAACTCGAAACCCACTGAGAGGAGCTAATAAAACACCATTCAATGCGCTACAGATTAAATGAAAATATGTTAATGAGAATATTAGCATAAAAAGTGGGAACTTTTTAATTTTGTTCAGTATAGAAAGGATGTTTATGTAAAACAAATGGTGGTCTAGGTTCAAAACAGACAGGAGAGCTTTAGCTTCTCTATGATAGCTAGATCCTATGGTCAGTATTTCCGAGGAAAATCCCTGGCCCTTCTCTCTTTAAATGACATTACTGCTTCTAAATATGCTTTAAACTTATTAAATTGGACTATTTTTCCATTCAATACATATATTTGTAGAAACCTGTTGACATTACAGCCAGTACAATCATTTGTTAATTACAGGTTGACATAGACTCGCTCATCAGTTGCCGAGAAATTGCCGGCCAAATTCTCAAAGATAAGAATTTGCTACCAACAGGCTACAAGTTTAAATCCAACCCTGCTGTTACATGTGGTGCTCTTGCCAGGTCAAGGTCATTCAAACGTAAGGCAGATCTTGTTGACCTGGAAGATGATGTTTATGATGGAATCAAGCGTCTGTATAATGAAGAACAGGAGGGTGACAACGCATCATCTTTCACGAAAGCCAATCCAGTCTGTGCCAATTGAGACATCTGTTCTCTTCATCGGTGTGAATGCCTTAGTCAATGATCTTACTGATAGTACAGTGATCTGGATCTATCTGTGTGAATTTTGTGGAATCCGAAAGAAAATTAACATAGTGGGTTATATGTCGAGAATTAGTCTGAGGTGACCGAATTTTAAGAAAGAATTTTTTTAATATTGTTGCCCAGCACATATAATTGCTGTCAGATATAAAGCATTCTGTTATTTCTTATGTTTCTTCCTCTGTTGGACATTGTAGTAGACTGTGATATATTGTGTATTTTATCATTTTTGTTTTAACAATACAGAGAGATTAAGGCAATACGGTCTGTAATTTCTGTTGACAGTGTCAGTAGTCTAATTTTTGTTTTTCTTGGTGTTTATTATTTATTTTATGCCTTAATTTGTTTTTGGATAGTATTTAAGAACAAGAAATGGAAAAGTGCTACATATTTATGTTACAGGTTTTGTTGAAGACAGCATTTATTATAAAATGATGTGTTAAAGTGAAGTTCTATGCTAAAGACATTGTGAATGGCAAAACTTGGGCAAATGATTTGGGTTTATACCAAAAGGACCGATTTGGGTTTCCACAGATAATTCGGCTAGTTATTGTAAGGAATTATGTCTATAATTTATTTTAAAAAGCCACCATTTTGTTGTATTGGTAGTTCGTATTAAACTTAAATAAAAATTTGAAATAAGGCTTCTTATTTTACAATAAAAATGATCTCCACATAGTGTTAATATTCCAGAAAATCAGAAGCCTAATTTCAAACAAAAAAAGATCATAAAGGATGACAAAAATTTTGAAAAAAGGAACAAAATTGTTTATAAAAATGTAAGAAAAAATACCTCTGTACTTTATCATTGAATATTACATGTTTGAAAGAAGAATTTATGTTTTTTCACCTTATTTCAATTCTATTTAGTCATTAATTTGAGGTTTCATGTCCAAAAATGCTAATTTTGCAATGGGAAATTGTCTGAATGTTATCCATTAGAGGGTATTGTTTCATTTATAATAATAGATTAATTCCTATGTACATGCTATATTGTTATGTTCATGTTACAATTAAGATGTAAAGATTACTTGAAAACAAATTCTTGTGGTAGAAGACCTTAAAGCAAAGTTTGCTACAGTTGTTGTAAGTTAAAATCTTGGAGAACTAAGCACAGGTCGTGTTACATTTGCAACCATTGTAGACCCAGATCAACCTGTGCATCAGGGTCTACATTGTTTGCTGTTAACCCTTTACTCCATATATTCACATTTGTTGTATGGATGTACAGTGAAGATAAAGATCAGTGCCCAAGGTTATAAAACTGAGCGTGGAAACCAGTCTCAAATCTCAAGCATCTGATTGGCTAAAATGGCTCGAGATTTGAGACTGGTTTCCAAACTCAGTTTTATAACCTTCAGCCCAGCCGGCACATCTGTTCCATCAGATCAGGATCTGCACTGTTGGCTTTTTTATTCATCAGCTTATTTCTGTCCAAAAAGCAAACAAGGCAGATTCAGATCAGATTGCATGAATGTGCAGGTTGATCTGCATCTACACTGGTGGCACATGTGATTAAGTGTGTATATATGGAGTAAAAGGTTAAATGGTCTATATTAATTGCAGTGAGATTTATTAACAATTGTTTGCAAACTGTAGTGGACATAAAGACAAATGTCTGCTTATACAGGTGACAACAAGTTTGTCTGTACTTCAGTTTTAACAGTTTTTAAATAGTTTTAGCTTTTTAATGATTTTAAAATGAACTGATAATAATATCATTTTACCTTGAAATAATTTTATCCATTGAAAAAGTCAAATATTATGCTCCCAACATTTATTACATTAAATTCTTTGAAAAAAAAAAAACAGAGCCAAAAGCAGTTTGCACGGCTATTTTCTGTGAACTTTGTAACTATCTTCTTAAACAGACATTACCAGTAAAGGCAAAGAAAGTCTGTTGTGGATATTTGTAAGAACATCTTACGTGAGCTTTTAGTTAACTGTTGTTATAGATATTTTGTTGCTACAGTTGGTGAGTTCCAGCATTTTCTAATTGTTTTATTTAACATCATATTTGTGTTATTGTTGAATATGTCAAGGAACATAATGATAATTTACATCATTCTGTTAATTTACATTGACCATGCATATATGTAAATAATATGAGATGTATATAGTGTATACAAAACATGTCAATCTTGACCATGAGGTAATGTCCAGCATATTCTTGGGTGCAGCTATCTGTGTCGACTGTTTTTAAATGAGTCAGCATTTCAATACATGTAATTAATAATATGCAACCAAATGACAAGGCAGAACTTAACATTGACAGTGTTGTAATATTGCCTTCATGGGCAGAGTTATTGTTAAAATGCAGTTTGAATGCAGGTGAATGCCTGTCATTTTGGAAAGCATGGACCCATTTGTAGGGAAACCAATACAGTATCCAGCTGTGTGCCTTTATGGTGTGAGCAAACAGTGTAGATCCAGATCAGCCAGTAATTTTGCGTCATCTGATCCTTATTGATTATTAGGTTATTTCCAATAAAAAAATGAACAGTGCAAATCCTGACATGGTTTAACAAACATGCTGGCAGATCTGGATCTACACTGGTCACACATGCTATAGGAGTAAAGGGAATGTCAGACACGCAAGCTGTTTGAGTTAGGTCATTCAAGGTTGCTGGTAGAACAATGTCAACTTTTCATGGTAGCATCCTCATGGATTCTATTGTGTCAATTCACTTTTATGATCAGCATTTAACTTGCCTATGATACCAAAAACTACTAGATGTCTTGCACAGTGGGAAAATGGAACTTGTGAGAAAGAATTACAACGAATACATGGTTTAAGCAAATGCATTGGGTAATATTTGAAAGCTATAACAGCTCAGGGATAGATTTGAATTCGATTCCGCAAGGTAACTTATTGATGTTAGGTTAATAAATTACAGAAGTATGATAGTTGAATTTATTATTACTAAAATGTTGGTAATTCAGTACTTGCATTGGGTTATATTCATTCTAAACAGAAATGATTTTTTGTAAACAGCTGTTGCATGACAACAATTACTGAAGAACATTTCAACTCAAGTGATTTTAGTACCTATGTTGAAATTTGACATTGCAGAATGATTCATTCTTAGTTTTTTACTCAGAATCAGTGACAGAGATGAAATTTAGAGATAACGAAAATTGTTACGAAAAAATGTGTGTTTTTGAAGTTCTTTTTACCTCAGTTATGAAGAGTGATTCCTGTGCAATCTCGAAATAAAAATTTGGTATTTTCACTTATATAAGAAACCAAAAAGCTTGTGGAATCGGTTCATATCTAATTTAACATGATCAAGATGTAAATAATTTACCTAAGACAATATATGTTTGGTAATAACTTTGTGTGTGCCATTTAGTTAGATATCTTGCTGGGCAAACTTTGTGTAGTTTTGTTGGTAATAAGTTTGTGCAATTTGGACACTTCTTGGTTTGGGAATATTTGATGCCAGTGGGATGGATGTAAGTGATCAGCATTGTTTGACAGCATTTATGATGGATGATGTAATGAAAGCTGAGTATGCCAAGATAGACCAGCGTGCTTTTTTCACACCATGCATTTTTATTGGCGCTTAAATGAATAGAATAGAACAATACATGAGAGAGTTTTAATATATAGAAGTTTTGTTATGGTATGATATTTGGATTGATGTTAAACTGATAAAGTAGATCTGATAGATAAGTGATGAAATTGCATTCCATGCTATATCGGGGGAGAACGTGCTACAAAAGTATGTTTGCTTTAAGCACACTACGCAGGTGTAGGGATATGTCCTACACATTGGTGGAGTGTATAAAACCTGAATATGTGTCTCAAATACAGAAAGATGCACATCTGCAACTTTAGAACATTTAGATAAATATAGTATTTAAGATACAGAACCTTTAACCCTTTCCTGTACAAACACACCTTAATTGCTTGGGCGAACAGTTTAGATCCAGATCAGCCGGCACATCCGTGCCATCTGATCAGGATCTAAACTGTTCGCTTTTAGATTCATTAGGTTATTTCTTGCCAAAATGCGACCAGTGCAGATCCTGATCAGACGGCACGGATGTGCCGGCTGATCTGGATCTACACTGGTCGCACATGCGTAAAAATGCTTATCTATACAGGAAAGGGTTAAAAGACTTAGTATAATACTTGGATGTTACTATATTCCAGAATTGTTACCAAAATGAAATCAGTTACGAGTTGAGCAACCTTTTTTAAGCAACTCGCATTGTTTTCATACTTACTCGGATTTATAATCAAAATAAACTTACACATTGTTATATACTGTAGCTTATATTATTTTAGTATTATTAACAAAGCCATTATCTTGCTAAATGTCATATAATTATATGATTATCATTACAGCAGGATCTTGGTTTGAGCTTTCTGTTGAGTTAGATAGTATTGGAAGATAGCGACATTATTTCAAGACATTTGTTTTATTTAAGTTGTTTTGATTATTTCAGATGTTATATATCCTATTTTACCATTGTCAGAATAAACTTTTTTATTGGTGGCAATCTGAGTTTGTTTTTGTCTTTGCTGCTATAAATAGCACCCTCCAGCTTACTACTGCAGAAAAAGCTGCATATTGTTTATTACATGTTCTACAAAAGTATTAACTTTTGGGGAAATAGTGATGTTACTGAGGCTAGTGTAAGTAATATAAAGTAAAGAAGCCACCTCATACTAAGCAAACTCAACAATAATAACCAGCAATAAAATCCAAAACTGTCTATTTGGGAATCAGTACCTGCCCACTGCAGGTAAATTTTGGTCCGGGCAATACTAGTAACATTTAAAAGCGTGAATGCAGGCTGATTTCTGAATAATCTGGTTTTATTCTTTTTGCTAGATTTTTATTTGAGGAACAATACAATCTAGTAATAGTGCTAAAAGGAATCAACAGGAATTATGTATCCATGCCTTTGGGGATGTAAAAAATTTTGGGTGGGTAAATTTGTCTAAAAGGCGGGTTAATATTGCTAAAGTTTATTTAACAAATTATCTGGAGATTTTACTGCATATAATGGTAAATACAGGAATGTTAAACAATTAACAAATTCTTTTTGATTGTCAGTGTTACAATCAAACAGCCTCTCTGGCTAAATCAGTAATACATTACGATATTGACAGTAGATTCATCTCTGATATTGGCAAAGCAATATGATGAACATATATTCATCTGACATATTATCAAACAATATCAAATATCACAACAGGGCATGCAGGCATAATGTTGTTATGTTACAAGAAGAGTCATAAAGCAGCAGCAATCCATATTAGTTTGCTTATATGTTTACTTGTTTACAGGATTCTGAACATTTATGAGTGGTATCTATACCAGCTGGTAGCCCAACTATTTGTGCACATTAAGGCTTTTACTTTATATACGACAGCCGCCCTTCCCGCACAACATTAAGGATAGACATCGATAAAAAGTCAGTATGTAGAATGGAGTCGAATTATTGAGACTATATTAACTGGAACATCCGAGTAGCCCGATGCTTGCTTTGCCTGGTAAATTGTTAATGGTAATTTCTTCACACCATTCACCTTGCTTATGGCTAGCACTAAACAGAGGGTGATTAATACCTAAAGGGTGCATACATAGAAAGTGTAATATAAAAGTGAAATATATATACATATATATAAGGAATGGTCCCATCCGGTTGACAGCCACACAGCCAAAAAGCAGAGAGGAAGAGAGCACGAGTCTACAAATTGGTCAATTTAAACAATCACCATAAACAATAAGCCAAAACAAGAAGCCGAGGATTTACTGCCTCAGAACGGCAACTGGGGGTTTAAACCGGGTTCTAGAGTGCACCAACCTCACACTTACCTAATCATGTTCCCATATGAACAGTCAAGAATAAGTTTTCTTCAACCCATCTATCAACTTGACAATGTTGCATGGAAAAAACACACAGACATATTAAGGTGCTATCACATTTGTAATTGCACTGTCATTGATAAAAGAAAATTATAAAATTTCTCTAACAGCAAAATGCAGTTCAATAAAATTTTGCACATTTAAATCAATGGTAATAATCTATGTTTATTTTACATATGTTAAAAAAGTAAAAACAATAAAGAAATATAGAAAGTAAGACCTAAAAAAACACACTAAAATTCTATTTGCAAATAAACACAAAAAACGAAGCAACACTATGCATTAATTTAAATGCCTTCTTGAGTAATGAGTTACTGACAACAATATATAAGATTCTTTTGTCTAACAAATGTATACAATATGAGAAATTTGTATAGGTATGTTTGACCTTTAGTTTCCTGGTCGCGGAAATGGACGACAATGAATTAATTTGTAAATTTCTCTCTTCATAATTGAAAGTTCTTTTAAAGGACCTTAGATATTGCTGTTAGTATTATTTTACTCATTTGGGGCATTTGAATTGTTGTCTTGTGTTGCTTTGTTTTTGCTTTTGATTGCAAATAGAATTTTAGGAATTATTAGGTCTAACTAGACTCTATTTTTCTTTACTGTTCTAACTTTTCTTAACATATGTAAAATAAGCATGTACACTAATTAAATTAATTTGTGCAGTTTGATGGAACTTCATTTTGCTGTTTGAGAGATTTTGATATTTTCCCTTTTTATCAATGACGTAGCAATGACGAAAGCAGCAATGCCTTAAACATAGGAAGGTTATAGCTTTGTCAAAAGAAGAACTCAGTGACTTTATTGAAACCGGATAGCATGCAGTTCAATAAGCAATTGCACGATTTCAGGAATGAAAGGAACTGGTTGAGCTACTACGTTCTTCTACATGATTTGCCTAGAAACCTTCATAACCTTTTAAATCTCTTCCCCCCCCCCCCCCCGCCCCCCGTCGTGCAAACAAAGAGGTAAGCAGAGCGATCATCCAGAGTGCTATAAATAATCAGTAGCTTTTATTTTTAAATGTATAGGTCTTTATGAATTAAGTGGAGAAATGCATTTTTCTTTTTATATCTTTTATTCATAAATAAAATCTCTATTAAACACTGGTTGAGTAATTTCAAAAAACAACAATTAGTAACTTTCCGAAATCGAAACATTAATTAATATTTACATATGTCCATATGATAAATGTAATTTACACTTCTTAAACCTATCATAAATGGTAAGCAATAAAGATATGGGCTAAACAGGTTTGGAGAGCATACACATCTGTGTGAGAGTCAATCCAACAACAAAGTCGTGCGAGAGTCAATATTCCGGAATCCATTATTTAGCCGAAACCTAAAATTCTTTTCAGTGATTTCCCCTTCCGAAAGCAGACAGGGCCCTGGATCACAGCGTCCAAATTTTATTTTTACGCTCTAGTGTAAGAAGGTTTTAAACAAATGTGTGTTGTTTTAAAAAAACTGTGACAGTAAAATAACTCAAGTGGAAAAACTTCCGAGAAAAGTATTCCAATGCGGAGACAATTCCTTATCATCGCCTCTTGACGCTGCCCTAGTTGACGCCTTATCATTTGAAGCTCTCATACACTTGTAGGTCAGTGGTGGAGGGATCGTTTCTTGTCACCACCATCCTCAAATGACCTTGTGCAAATTTTTTTACAATCAGAAAAACGGCAGTTCCTTATTATCAAAGAAAAGTAAGAACAGTAAAACAGCTAGACCTAAAAATTCCATTAAATTCTTTTTAAATCCTAACCCAAAAATTTAGGGCTTACCAGACACCACACATTTTTCCGTTTTTGAGATTTTGATATTCTTTTTATCGATGGGAGGAGTGTGGTAAGCCCTTAAACAGCACAAAACATTAAACACACATATGTGTATAATGAACCTTAAAAACAATATGTTGTTTAGGTTTTTTTTGTATGAATATAATAGAATTCTAGGGAATTTTGTAGATCTAGTTTTTTCTTAGCCATTCTTAACATATGCAATATAAAGATGCATTGAAAGCATTTATTTTTGAAAAGTTTTATTGAACTGCATTTTACCATTAGAGAGGTTTTGATCATTTGCAAGGATCACTTAATGCCCTCGAAAATAAAAAAAATCACAGTAGTTAGAAAGCATACATGCCAGGTTTAGAAAAATAATTAAGTGAGACTGGTGACATTTTTAAGTGAGATTTGAACAAAATTAAGTGATATTTTCTAAAGCGTGTCGAAACATGGTATATTTTAAATGTTCTTATATACCTTTACCTTTTTTAGAAAAAGAAACTACCGTCAGTTATATTACTTTAATGAAGTAACAAGACAATTAAACACATTTTATCAAAATCAAATAAAATATTTGTGACTAAAATCTATATGCCACATTTATTTTAAAAATGTCCACTGAAAATTCATATTATTCAAGCCATTAATATGTGCAATTACTGCCTTGGCATTTACGAAGAAAGTCTAGTGTTGCATTTGCATAAAAATATTTCTTGTAGCTTTACAGAAAGGAGAGAGAAGGGCCCAAAAGTTTGACAAATCTTGTTTTTATTCACCTTGGATTAATGCTTCAACATGGCAATTAAAACCAAAAACTCTTGACAATTAACACCTTCAAAGTAATGCCCTTAAACGTTTACCCATCCATTGCCGAAAACTGTAACACTTGCATTGAAATTGTACCTGAACTATACATAAAGATGTTTGAGTAAACATATCAATTAATAAGAAAAGATAATTAAATAACACCTTATCTAACATGAGATGTTAATCCATAGCCCCAGGGTAATTAAAGCAGATGAAATAAACAAAATGTCATAATTTTCAATAATCACTGTCAATCAAGCACTTTCATTTCTAATTCGGCGATCCTCGGACTTATTGGAGACATTGAAAATTGCCCTGCAGATGACAATTTTTTTAAGAGAAATTATCAAAAATACGTGAGTGTTTTGTTTTTATCCGTTAGACCGTGAGGGTGGGTGAAATTCCGTGAGTTTTTACCTCACGGCGTGAGACTTGGCATGTATGAGAAAGAATGAAATAGTAGTCCACACAAATAATATAATCACGGAGGTGTGGCATGCTCCCCAGTAGAATTATTACTAACTAAATTTGGCCTCCCAAAGCAAACCACCCATTTCCAAATGATATCCAGTTGTCATTTTTCCAAATACATATAATACCTATTTTCTTTCCAAATTTTGGCTAAAATCACATTAAATTTATCGAAGTGCACAGTAAACAGCAGAGTTAATTCCCTTTATCTAGAAATTGCAAGCGTTGAATAACCCTGATGTAAGCACGAATATTTTCCATACCTTCTCCAAACATTATAGCAATAAGTTATATCAATGAATTAAAAACTATCCTGCATAACTTTGCTGAAAGTACACAGATCTGCAGATTATACATTATAATCCGACTGTATTTTCATGACTATGATGGCTTTGCAAAACAATAAGTACTACAGTAGAAGCATATGTTTTTCTGGTTTATTTAGATAATACCCTACATTTACCATTAAATTTACTACAGTGCATCTGTTTTAATAAAGAATTTCAATTTCATATAATGAATAATTTAACTCTTTATTCTATATATGCTTTTTTACACATGTGCAATCAGTGTAGATCCAGATCAGACGGCATGGATGTGCCAGCTAATCTGGATCTACACTGTTCGCCCACGCAATAAAGGTGTGTCTATGGAGGAAAGGGTTAAATGAGTAAATTATTTTCGTATAACTGTTTACTTAATATGTTTAGTTAACAGTTTGTGCATTGTTTGTTTTAGGCCATCCTTAAAAAATTGTTTGTTTCCGGTTGCGCAACCCAACTTTTTGGACGTGGGTTGGTAGGTCGGATTTTTTGTTTGATATTATTTTTATACCCAGATCAAAGCCTTAGAACACATCAAACCATGACTGAAATGTCTGTAAATAAGTAATTTGGCATTTTTATAAGTGTTGTTGATGTAATGTCCTTTCTCACATTTAAAGTCACCGAGAAAGTATCTAACATGGTTGCGCCATTTTGAATTCAATGATTCAGCCAAACTGGAAATCTTATTACCGTATATACTCAGCCATAGGTCGATCCGTTCATAAGTCAAGGGGTGGATTTTCACCTCTTAAAGGCTGTTTTTTACCTTGACTCATTCATAAGTCGAGTTGAAAAACTGCTAAAATTGGCGATTTTTTAGCATCTTTTATGCAGGTAAATATGGCCCGATACATCGCCGGCGTAACCATTGAGAAAATCAATAAGTACAATTGGGACTTTTTAAGCAACTTTTATGCAGCTATATACGGTCGAAAACATCGCCGACGAACCTTGAGATAATCAATAAGTACATTCAACTCGCTGTTTCTTTTATAATTCTTTTATGCAATTTCATAAACAAAAGCATTTTAAGCATGAACAAAAACTAATATTTTAATTAATAAAAACAAGTACTGAGAAAAGAAATATTGTTTACTTTATTTCAAGTACATAACAAAATAAATACGGCTATCATTTACAGCTTTATTTCATTACATTTTAAACAGTTGAAAAACTGCTAAAATTGGCGATTTTTAAGTATCTTTTATGCAGGTAAATACGGCCCGATACATCGCCGACGTTACCGTTGAGAAATCAATAAGTACAATTGGGACTTTTTAAGCAACTGTATTGCAGCTATATAAGGCCCAAAACATCGCCGACATTACCTTGAGAAAATCAATAAGTACATTCAACTTGCTGTTTCTTTTATAATTCTTTTATGCAATTTCATAAACAAAAGCATTTTAAGCATGAACAAAAACAAATATTTTAATTTATAAAAACAAGTACTGAGAAAAGAAATATTGTTTACTTTATTTCAAGTACATAACTAAAATAAATACGGCTATCATTTACAGCTTTATTTCATTACATTTTAAAGCAATATTTTTTCACCTAATGCACTATTAAAAACTGTTAAATATTTCATGAACGAATAAATTATCGTCGTTTAAGTTAACATGTAACTCCGCCTCCCGCCAATAGAATTAATATGCGAGCCCTGACTGGTGGGAGGCGGAGTTACTGTACGATTCGGTTTTGCTAACAGGACTGATTGGCTAGAGCAGAGCTATTAGACAATCTCAGCGTAGTGGAAAGTTGGGGCAAAGTGGCAGGTGTTTTGTAATAAACTTCCTTTGTCATGCCGAGTTTTTTTTTATGGCAATTAGCGACTGTTGGCGGGAGAATAGAAGATAAATGTGTCCCGTTATCAAATGTCATCACGGTTTGACACGCATTTGGCAGTTTTCGGCGACAATTATGTACAATCAAGGTCTATTAATAAATTGAATAGACCCAGGTTCAATTTTGATTTACTCAGTTTGTCATTTGCAAAATAATATTTCACTGATTACATGCTTCAATTTAGCAAACAAGTAATTATATGAATGCGCTTCAACAAAACAACTGCAACTGTGTGTGGAACTAAACAATTATATTTTATAATTTCTACAAACATTTATGTTGTAGGTAGAATTATAATGTTTCAATAAATTTTCATTACGTTTCTCAATGAGTTCAATGTCATATAGATACAACGTATCTCCAAATACTGCCAATACTCGCTTACACGTTATGTACAGCATAATTTATACGAAACGGCAGCGATTCACGACGATTTTGCAAACCTTTAAATTTATATTGTGTAAAACTAAAACGTGAATAATTATATTTTCTAATTTCCTACAAACAAGCATTGTAGGTAGAATGCTAATGTTGAAATAAATTGTCTTTCTGTTTTTCAATGAATTCAATGTCATATAGCTGCGAACGTTACTCCAAATACATAACTACGGCTTTTACCCGCTAACACGTTTGGTACAACAACAACAAATCAAAATGGCGGCGATTTGCGACGATTTTTAAAAGTTTTTTTCTATCTCTCGGCCATAAGTCGAATCGACTTTTTAGAAGTGATTTTGAATGGAAAAAACCTCGACTTATGGCTGTGTATATACGGTAGCATTATCGCAGATGTAAAAGCCATGTTACGGCCATGCCCACATTATGAGCGTGAAACTTAAACAATCCTAATTATCTATGTCTGGATACTGCCTACTCTTTCAAGTGTTACTGGCAGGATTATTCAAAGTTAAGAGCCACGGAAATTTTTAACAGAAGTGGAGACCATTTTGTTGCCGCATTTTTAAGCCTACAACACAGTAGATGGACGAACTATTCCAGAGTTTTGTAGCCGTTCGACAGCATTGTGGTTAAGAAGTATTTTAAGGATGAAAGTTTCAAACGGATATGTTCATTTTTAATAATAATAATAACCCACATGTTTATATTAATGAAAATGAATACCGTATATAATTGAAGAACAGCGTTAAAAAGCGGACATTTTACTGTTGATTTATGACATTTTGGTGACGGAATACAGTACATTTGCTTGGGTGAAATTTTTTCAGGCAGGCGTATGTCTGAAATTCAGGTTTTTGTGTGTCTACAAATGGTTGTTTTCTTTATTTTCCCTTTAATGAATTTCAGGATTTCAGAATTCCTAACTTGCACCTTTGCATTTCGAGGGCTGAACGGAAAACTGTCGTAACTCACTTTTTCAAAAGTTTACAGGAGAAGCAAAAAACTGTATATTTTTTTACTTGAATATTTTTCTTAACTTTTTATTTAAGAAATAGGCATAAAATATCAATATTTTACTATAATAAAATCAAATGTTTTGAAAAAAAAAATATTTGAGATAATATTAAATAATTTTTGACTTACGACAGTTTTACATCTGAAATGTGTAAAATACTGATACTAAAATTAATGGAAAACTGTTGTAACTCAAAACAGCTTATCATCTTTTGACATTACAAGTGATATTAATACCTTCTTTGGACCTTTTTTGGTATCCATTGTATTTTATTCAATTCCTTTAATGTCTTATAGGCCATAAAATGTAAATTTTGATGCAATGTTGATCAGTTTTCGACTAAGGGAAATCAACTTCAACGCAGGCTGTTGATTTATAAGCAGTATACTGGATTTATTATTTGCAAAATTCTTGTATTATCAAATGTTTAACATTTGATAGTATTCTTTTTATTTACAGTCAAATTTGCATTAAGCAGCCACCTTAGGGAGTGACAAAAAGTGACTGTTTAACTCGGGTGGCTGTTTAAGACTGGTAAAAATTATAACAAGATGTCAGTTTAAGACAGATGGCTGCTGAGTACAGGTGTCTTCTAAGGCAGATTCAACTGTAGGTATTTAAAAATTCAACTGTATACTTAATTGCATATTGACTTCCATATATTAACATGAAGTTTGTGAAAGTCTTAGTAAATATTTTGAAAACTAATGCAAACTGTCTTTCAACCATTAATGAATATTTTCGACAGAGAAAAGAAATTCAGATAAGTTTCATATCAGAAATTAATTTTGACTAGAATAACAAACTAGTTTTTTTCTTTTCAAACAGCAGATAATAATATGACCTATAAGGCAAAACTTTTATGAGTATGGTTTCACTGAAAGACAATTTACTGCTATTTTTGTACAATTTGTTTTTAATTTTATTCGCAAAAATTCTTTTTTTTCCCAGTATTTTATGGATTTTGTTATTGATACAATGATTGCAACAGAATTTGTTTTGTTATGGAAAACTAACCCCTTTTTGGCAAAGTCAATGGTTGTTTAGCTGAAAGCAAGGAGCACCTAACCCTTTATTCCATGGTTATACCTTTTATTGCTGAGTGATGGGCTAACAGTGTAGATCCGTATCAGCCGGCACTTCTGTGCTGCCTTATTTGGATCTAAAATGTTCACTTTTAGAATCATTACTTGGTTATTTCTGACCAAGAAGCAAATGGTGTAGATCCAGATCTACACTTTTTGCTCATGTGATGAAAGGCATATCCATGGAGTAATCTAAAAGAGTAGTGTGATTAATTATGGCAAAAATGAATTTCTTTTTCCTTTTGTGTTAATATTTGGTAACAACTGTGTTGATTGATAGATGAGCCAAATGTACTAAAGCTTAGGATCATGGTCAAATCACAAAAGCAATTTAATTGTAAACTTTATATATTATTTAATAAAGATCATAAACATAATTACATTCAAAGATATTTTTATAAAAACCTCAGAGATACAAAATGACTTAACCAACTGATATAAAAATGTTGGTATGTGCCACAGAACCAAAAATTCTTGTCGCGAAATAGATAAATAAAAAACATCTACACAAAATGAAATTAACCGCAGAATGATAAAAATAGGTAGGTTCTTTGGTAGGTTTTAAGCTATCTGGAATGACATAATTGGGCATGTGTTAATGACTTAAGGAACACTTAATAAAGCAACAAATGGGAAAAGTTTGCACTGCAAACTCTCATCCCACTTTCTGTCCATACTGTGCACCTTATTTTGCATGTGTCTTTTCAATTGGGAAAATATGTGCAATTTTCAAAACTGGGATACCAAGGTATCTTTTCAAATTTTGGTTACTTTGCTTTTACAATAACTTCAGCTTTTGCCTGTATTTATGTACAGTGGTAAAAAGGCAACGATTCAAGGCAATGATCTTCTGTTGAAGGTTGAATCCACAAAAATATGTCTTCATAAAAATAATTTAATCAGAAGGAGAAAAAAAATGACAAAAGAATTGGGAAATATTATGATTTTGGAGAAAATACACTTTAAGGAAAGCGGAAACAGCCTGTGATAACCCCCAAAAAATCTCAGTGTGAAATAATAACTTAGCACACAACACAAAATCTCATTTTCACTTTTCTTATGAAATTACCATTAAACTTCCAACATTCCTTTGAAAATCATAAATATTTTGGTCAAGGAAAGGGTAAAAACAAAAGGCACAAAATCTCCTGTTGCGGTTATGTTTCACTGGACATGAACCACTGTAATACTATTCTCATATTTAAATAAAGATTTTTTTATAATTTATGTCAATTTTGTTTGATTTGGTTGATGCTATGGCTTGAAATAGTTAAGTAATAGATGTTGTTGCATTTTAGACTGGTTTCAGTCCATCCTCCTCACAAAAGCTATTGAAATAGATGAAAAGGGAACTTGAAAGTCACAGAACACAACAAATATGAAAATATTGCAGACTCGGTTTGATTGAGCCTGTTCGTGGACAGTAATGGAAATGCATATTACTTCCCACGTCACCTAGCCCTGGGTTGAGCACAACACAATATTTACATCAATAAACAGTACAATTTTGATCCATCCCCAAAGATGGAATGCATGTGATGGAACCTTCAATGGGGTATTTTCAGATTACTACCATTCCAAGTTCAGTGGCATATGGTCCCCAGATAAAAAATGGGTTTGCCCTAAACAAGAAAACAATAGGCGGAACTAAACAGAATGGAATTGTCCAAGGGTATCCTAAAGACTAAATTTAAAAGCAGGAAATATATCCTTGGGGTGATTGAACAATATCCAAAACTGTATCGGCTGGGATATTGAAACCACCCATCTTTAAAGTGGCAGAAATATTAAAACAAAAGTAATTTTAAAAGTACTGTTAACCTAGTACATAAGTTTTGTGCTTAACGACCTTCAAAGGACAGCACTGATTGAATGTACAGGGAGACAAGATTTTTTGTCATTCAGTTTTACCCCTACCACAATTAAATGTCATTAGTTTATGAACACACTCTGTATTTGAATGACAATACCATAAAAAGAAGTGAAACTGGTGTATTTAGTTATCTAAAGTTTCAAGAGTTTACTCCGAATCAATGCGGAGATATTAAATTACATAATTGTTGTAGTCATAAACTCGTGTTTACTCTCAGACAAGTTTGCTAAACTTCTCATCTTCAGCCCTCGAAAAAATATTGTATTCAGTACTCTGTACTGTGAAGGTTGAACAGTTCCAGATATCATGATATCACAAAGGTGACATCATCAGTTGTTCATGAAATTAGTTCATGATCTTAGATACGACAGTTTTCCATTAAGATTATTGTATGTAATATGAACTCTCATTATGGAAAACTGTATGTAACTCAAGTTACGACAGTTTTCCATTTCTAAAAATATAGGGATTGAGATACGACTTTTTTGCAACTATCATATTTATGTGACTTAATATAAGAATATGGTGCTAAGATTTTTTGTACATATGTATTAGTGGTAAAGAATGCCAAAAATGCAAAAAAATGATTTTTGAAAAAAAATGTGAGTTACGACAGTTTTCCGTTCAGCCCTCGATTTGCAAATTTGCATTTTACGCGATCAACCTAGACTGGAAAAAAGGTAGTCAAAAATCTGTGTTTCGTCTTATAAAAATGGGCATTTGCAGATATTTCAATTCATTTAACACCCATGTTGTATCTTACGACCCGAGTGAAAAATGTTTTGTTCTGTTCTGTACTCAAAAGCGATGAACAAGCCTCGGTACAAACTGTAACTTGTCAACACTTTTAATTAGCTAATTCGATCAGGCATTAAATAATCTGTAACAAATTACCCGGCGTCATATCCTGTATCGAAATGGCAATGTTCGTACTTAAAATAATCCACATTTAAATTCTATTTCTCTTTGAATATCACATAATCAAAAACAGTCAAAAGTAATTTCACAAACTTGTTTGAAACTCCGCCTTAGTTCATTTTGCTTCCTGTTGATTGACAAGCAGTATGAGGGAAAACATTGATACGTTCTGTCAGTCAAATCGAACTTCAAAGAAATTGTCGGCTCATAACCAGACTGTGTTGTTTAATCGGCTTCGATATGAAACTGTTTGATCTACAAGAAAGTGTGTACGTGCCATTTGACATTTTTAGCTGGGTGAATATGGTTGATGATGCAATAATTCTGAACTATGATACTTGAGATAAAATTGGGATGTAATTGTAAAATATGGAATAAGTTTGCGTTGGTTAGTGTTAAGTAAAATGCCTATTTTTTAACGGAAAGATACACCAAAAAAATTTTTTCTCAAGATGATCCAAAAAAATTTTGGGCGGGGGTTATTTCACTGGGTCGGTCACGCAACCGCAAACAAACAATTTTTTAAGGATGGCCTTATTAAAGACCAAAAAGCCGGTAAAAGTAGACTGGTATTGTAAAAAAAGACTAATTTAAGCTAAATAAGTGCATTCCAAAATTGCTCAAAATGGACCATTTTATCGATGAGAAAATTCCCTAATATGGGCATTTTTGTCAATAAAAAATTCCCAAAATGACCAGACTCCTTTTCCCAAAGTAGGCAGAAAAAAACCTTTGCCTCATACGGTATTATTTATTGAGAAGTCTGCTTACTTGCCCTTTCTTAGGACATAATATCAACATGGATCAGGGTCTATTTAATTAGTAGGGTTACCGCACTCGCCGATTGGTGAAAATATGATGTCGTCGTAGATCACGTGATCGGATCAACTTCCGCCGCCATTTGCAAATAGAGAAAAACACGACTGAAAATACATGTAATCAATTCGTTAAATTATACCTTTTAAGATAATAATCGGGTACAATAATCGGATTAAATACACAATGTAAGTATGGATATTTCATTTCTTGTATTGATTGAAGTTAATATCTGTTTGTATAATGTGTAATATGCAAATTTACCAAGTCAGTTGATAATTGTTGTTCCAAATAATATAGACAAATTGGCCGATTTGGGTAGACAATGGGTTGTTTGTCTAGCTTTCAGTAATTAGTAGCGACTGATAATGAAAAATTGTTTAGTGGAAAATGCAAAGAAAAGATGGGACAGTGCATCCAATGTAGAATTATATAGATACATTAGCTTGGGTCTTGACAATTTTAACAGAAACTTTTGCGAAAATAGGCAAATTTGGAATAATGGCGGCCATCCCCAAATATTACTCGTTAAATTTGATCGATATTCACACATTCAATTACCGACATAGGTGCATAAAGTTAGGGTTTTTATTTAGTTCCTTGGTTGCATTGTGCATTAGTACATAAATAAAAGCAATCTTATTGTGTTAGTTTGGTTAAAACTGTCTTCGAATTTCACGAATTAAAATGGCGTGTCTTCACCATGAGTGAAATTTTATAATTCTATTAGAAAGGTTCTTCAGTTTTCATTTTCAAGTTTTTAAAATGTATGAAAACGTTTCTTATAACCAGTGATAGTTGTAAGATACCAATCTATGCCTTACTTAATATGTTTACATAATATTTGAACTGTAGATCCTGCTCTGAAATGAACTCGGATCTCTGGCTAACCATAATATACCAATTGAGCTTCCGAGGCCTCTGATTTGAACACAGATAGATTCCTCCCAAAATTTACAAGATATTTCTAATCTACATGCAAATACCCACACAAGACCGATAAGGTTTGGAGGTTTGGATTGACTACCTGTGCTTATGCTTCGCCAGAGTTTTCAATAAGTAAATCATCCAGATTTATGTCCTCGTCCCAATGCAAAAAGTCATGTTTGCTATAAGACATGTTTCATCAACTATGACAAAAAAATTAAGACTGGTGTAAGCAATAGTTTGGTTGGTCTTTGGTCGTTTTTGTTAAAAACAGTCATCAAAGGCCCCATAGACAAACCGTGAATATTGGAGAATGGCACGTGTGAAAAACGATGTTAACAAATTAAAAACAAAACTATTAAAAGTTGTGCCAATTAGCATCATAAGTAAAGTCGCTCTTTTATTTATACGCCTTTCCAATAAACAGTTTCGCAGTCCTGTACGAGTTACTTCCCGCGACCGAAAATCAATCCAAAACGAGGCTCTGCAGGATAGCTGAACGATCGGGCTAATGGCTTAAGCAAATAATAGCTAACCTTATCCGCTATATTGCAGGTCTGCGTTCGTCGCCGGCGGTGAAAAAATAAGTTGCTGGTCTGTTATTCTAGCCAGACCTTTTATGTTTACTATTTGTTAGATATTTAGATTTTTAATGATATAAGAACATGTACCATTCTTGTTGATAGTAGGCAGTATGAAACGCAATTTGGACAAACATAAGCATTATTTTTACCAATTATGTACAACAATTTCTTCTTTATATCTTTTATATATTTTAATATATTGTACTGGTGTAAATGTTGCAAATTGCTAAGGCTAGTAATGCGCTATTATCCGGAAATCGTGATATGTCAACATCTGGTTACATGATCTGTAGACAAAAAAAATTGAAAAAATACGATCTGAATTTGTTGATACTTACACATTTGAACAATAGAATTGTCCTAAAAAATTAAGGCGTTTATGGTCAACGTGTAAATAATTTGAATATTTAAAATGTTACGTTTACTTCACAACCAAATATGATTGATTCTGTCTTGAAATAAAACAGGATCGGTAATCTAGTTGTTTGTTGTAGAAGTATCATTCGTAGAATAAAATCCAAGGATTTAGATGCCGGCTTCCAAAAAGATGAGAATATTTATATCACAATATGGTTGCATATCCAATTTAGATTTCTTAGGTTTGACAGATTGTAATTTTGGCATAAAAGCCCAAACTCTTAATTAAACATATATAACATGTTTTGACAAGATTTGTTTCTTATTGACGGCTTTTGTTTCTATACGTGTCATAATGTTGATTAAGAATCCATTTAAGTGCTAAATCAAATATATTTGATGGCACATCCAGTAGTTAAAGGACTCCGAAATACTTAAGAATTGGGAGGTGTAGATACCTTGCAAATAGAAATTACACGATCTCTATTGGTCAATGATATCTGCCCCTTTAAGTAATTGACAGATGACCCCGTGTGCGAGACAGTTTGACATGTTTATGGCATGCCGCCTTCAAAATCAATCGCCGCCGACATAATCACAACATGATGTCAGTAGTTGAATAGACACGCTAATCCGGAAACGAGACTCAATTAAGCCGTGAAGAGAACACTGCGACTGTCTGTTAGTTGAAGTCGTTTAGTGTCTAATGCGAGGAATAATGAATTGACACTTTTAGTCAGAAACCTGATTGTTTTATAAATTATTTTCAAAAATATCATGACGCTGATGTATTATTACTAATTCAAAGAGAGAATATATTTAAAAAAAAAGAATTTTATGATAAAAAAGAAAGTTGTAGGTACATATTCCCTATTACGTTATTACAGCGAGCAATCATTTATCCTGTAAAGCAGTCACGTGACTGGACAGGGGAGGTAACCAAATAAATTCATCGAATTATTGGAAAGGCGTATACCGAGCTCAAATGAAGTCGGAAAAGAAAGTGGCAAACAAATGACAAAAACTTGTCTATTTCAATCATTGAGCTCATTAAATATTCTTTATTTTTCAACGACACAAAAGAAGTTAATAGATAAATAATAATTCGCTAAAAATAACCAAAAGCAAACAATAACAATAACAAAGCACAGTTCCGATCTCTGCAATAAAATTTCTAATAATAATCGGAACCTTTTTTATTTCCATTTTTTTTTTGGATTTAGCAATTTAGAAATATAATAATAAATATTTTATGTATATAATAAGGGTGTGCGTATTTAATTATAATAAAGAAAACACTCGTTTTAATCGGCGAAATATCAACCCGTTCTTGCAATTTTAAATCGTATAAATAGGAGGTCATTGTATTGTTACTGAAATAAAAATTACACCAACATGTAGATCAACTTTTCCCATTTCCAGCGACATTAAAACACTTAAAATCGGACTACTAATTCGTCCGTATGAACTATAATACAGCGGATGGTATTAATTTGCATTCAACATACCATTCTATCTGGTCCGTCTTGGACCGTGATCTGTGTTTTACACAATGGAAGCTGATAACGATACGCGACGACAGCATTATCGATAAAATATGCGCGTTTACGCTATAGTGTCGTGACCCATTGATTAAATAGACCCTGCATGGATGCAAAAGAGAAAGATAACTCATAATAGACATTTTATCAACATTGATATTAATGACCTCCCTTAGGTCAAGAAAATCTACTGGTAGATTGATTAACTTAAAATGAAATTTAGGACTTTTAGAAAATTTAAAACTTAGCAATTTAGAACATAATTTTCACAGGCCTGTTTTATAAAATCACCTCACAGTGAAATTGTATATTTACTAGAATCTCAAATTCTTATGAACAGGATATTCTTTTTTATCTTTTCAGTTTTTGCTATTTTCAGAAAAAAAAAGTTAATATTTCATTAAATCCAGTAATTTGCCCTTTTTAAACACTATTACCATTGTACTGAAATGACATAGGTCAGGATGTTGTGGCATAAAGAATTATAGGTATTGTCTTTTTGTAACAGGTGATATCAGACAAGGCTGAAATGATTAAAAGGAAAGGCAAGGCTCAGAAGAGCCTTTTCAGACCTTATAAGCCGAGTCTGATGTCACCTATTATTTAAAGACAGTAACCTATATATCATGCAACTTTTCTTATTTTTCTATTTAAACTTATTTTAACATCAAATAAACATTTTTTGTGTCACCCTATGAATATGATAGAGTCTATTAAGACATTTATATAAGAAATAGAAGCCGAAACAAGATAGCCAGTGCAGGCTTCTATTTTCTATAAAAATGTCTCAGTAGAATTTATCCAACTTAGAAGTCCCCCTACATTTGTAGCAATGCGCTTGCGCAGTTGAAAAAAAAAAATCTACTTTGTTGGTTGTAAGATAGAAAATAGAAAGTTCTATTGAAAAAAATCGCTGTGGAATTTGAATTTTCATAGCTTCTGTGTTGGCTACAAATGTATGGCGACTTCTAATGAAGAAAAAGTGATGAAAAGAGATCGCTTTGTTCGTCCCTTGGTCTATCATGGTTTGTCTATCTGTCACAAAAACTTAACGTTGGCTTTAACTTTTTCCATTTCTTTCATCAAACTCTTTATTGCTTATGAGAACACGGTTGTGATGATGCCTAATTCTGTAGGACAGAGTTATACCCTTTTTTTACTTGGATTTTGTCATTAAAACTAAATGTTGGCTATAACTTTGCCATTTTGTAATATTAAATAACTTTTAATAACTTATTTTCAATCAGCATTATGAACAACATCAAATGATTGTTGTTTTTTTTAAAATATTTTTTGTGCAGCATCACGGTATGTATCCCAATAATCAGCACTCAGGTGACAATGTCAGGCTCGGATGATAAGAGCGGCTCGAATTGCGGATAAGAGTGAGAAAAGTGTAAGTATTTTTACTTCTATCCTTTACTAATGCCGATTTAAATCACATTAGTGATTGCAATTGTTCTATGCCAACATAAGCTATATAAAACTGCAATGGTTTTTGCATACAGTCCCTACATTGTGGTGAAAATCACCGAACAAGGTGGAAAATTTGACCCATCGCTCAAAATTAAACAAGTTTCCATCTGTATTTAGGTAGTTGAGTGAAGAAAACATAACTATTTAATCCTTTACTGTCCCTCTGTTTGTAAACAATCACAACATGGTAACACAGTTCGGTAAAAATGAATCTAAACCTTACTTTTTCTGAAGATGTCAAAGCGAGATGGATAATCGCTGGCTTCAGTGAAGATAATAGCTGGCTGCATTTAAAATTGTATGGAAAATGAACAAATTGACCTTTTCATCATAATGTTTATTAGCTTTAAAGTAATGTTTATTAGTTTTTAAATCCATTTTTTATCTTCCAGGACCAGAAGTCATTGTCCAACAACTTATCTATTTTCGGTAAGTAATAATGAAGGTCATACAATTTATATTGACAATGTAGTAATCTTAAGTGATTTAGATGTACAATATATCATTTCGTATCATATCATAATGCAGGTTTTATGCCCTTTTGAGATAACCTGAGTTTGCTAGTTTTCAGCGTGTAGTTGTTAACATTCAAAATCATTTATTGGTTCTATACACACACCCAGTTCTAGATACCGGTGACGCTCCTGGATGTGACCAGTACTGAACACCATACTGTGATACAAAATTTCCAATGTTTGTCCATAGACATATGGTCTGTATTGATATACGATGCTTAGCAATATGAAACTTACAAATATACCATTTTTTCTTAGAACCAATTCACACTCTTATCAAGTTAAGCGCCATGAAGTGTAATCAATTGCATATTTAATTACATTGCAGAAACTATGAGCACTGGTTCCAAATGCTACTGGTGTGGCACAGAGTGGGAATCTTTGACAGAGGTTGTCTCCCACTTGACGCTATTACATGGGCATTCGGGCATCAAATACCAGGAATTTCTAATAGATGAGTCAACTGGTAAAAAAGGATACCGTACTCGAGTCCTACCTAGTGTCATACCAAACGCAGTGACATACCAACAAAAATGCATTACAGTCACAGATGGGATTCATCATTCATAAAAAATGACACACAAGAGATAATCGCTACAACACCTTTAAAAACAAAAGAATGTCCTGTTAGTTCCAAAAATTTTCTAATATAAGTTTTTCTGGCAAAAGACAATCGAAAAGTCACTAGTGACTTATTTTATTTATTTTAATTTTCCATCTAGCAGAAAGATACCGACGGCTCTTCTTTATATTTTTCCAATAAACATTTTATTTCATTTCTCGTTTCATGTTGAATCTGTTATTTCTATTGGTTGCAAAAGAAACCACAATTTGTCAAGGAAAAAACTTTTACAAGTGTGAATCCCTTCATCAAAAAACATTTTGTTAAAATTTGGCCTGTAGATGAGGTGTTGTTTGAAGACATTGTTGACACACACACACATGCACGGACAAAGGGCGAACATAAAAAGCGATTTCACAGTTGAGAAATGATAAAAACATTAGGTATTGATATATTTTCCTGAAGATAAAATTATAAGCCTGGCCATTATTCAGTTTGAGCCACCTATTATCTTTAACAAATTTTACTGAAACCAGCGATTATCCATCTCGCTTTGACATCTTCAGAAAAAGTAAGATTTAGATTCATTTTTACCGAACTGTGTTACCATGTTGTGATTGTTTATTAACAGAGGGACAGTAAAAGATCAAATAGTTCACTCAACTACCTAAATACAGATGGAAACTTGTTTAATTTTGAGCGATGGGTCGAATTTTCCAACTTCTTCGGTGATTTTCACCACAATGTAGGGACTATCAGCAAAAACAATTGCAGTTTTATATAGCTTATGTTGGCCTAGAACAATTACATCCACTAACGTGATTTAAATCGGCGTCAGTAATAGATAAAAGTAAAAATAATTACGTTTTTTCACTCTTATCCGCAGCTCTAGCCGCTCTTATCATCCGAGCCTGACGTTGTCATCCGAGCGCTGATTATTGGGATACATACCGTGAGCATGAATAAATTATAATTAAGAAAGGGTGCAGCACTTTAATTCAGACATCAAACTTTATTTCAGAAGCCTGCAAATTCATTTATTTCACATCTCTGTTCAGTGGCAGATCTATCCCGACTGAAAAAAACCCTGTCTATTCTGAACCCTTTCCAACATATATCATTATGATCTGAACTGTTTGCTTTTAAATTCATAAGGTGATTTGTGACCAAGATGTGTCCAGAGCAGATCTTGATCAGATGGCATAGATGTGCCAGCTGATCTGGACTGGTCACACATAAAAAGTCATTTGATAAAATGCATATACATGGTCAGGAGTAAAGGGTTAAAAAAGATGGTCCATTTCCCATCACAGTCATCTAAGCAGAGAGTCAGTCATTCTTTCAATTTTCTTGACAGATTTCTTTCACAAATTTTGAGATTTCAATCACATGTTTTTGCTGGACATTGAGGGCCTTCTGATTATCTTAGAATCCATGAAATTAATAGTTTCATCTGCCAGACACTGATCTAGTAAATACCTTTCATGGGATTTGAGAAAACCGGTGTCATGAAAATTTCATTGTAGTTTATTATTCCCTTAACAGGACACATAGGCTGGTGATGGTGATGACACAACATGAACAGAAGCATTTGCCAGACTGTTACCGAAGGTTATAAAACTGCATGGAAACCAGTCTCAAATCTCAAGCATCTGATTGGCTGAAATGGCTACTGGAAGCTTTATAACCTTCAGCCTGTGTGAATGGCAACTTTCCAGGATGCAGAAGTAAGTACGATTTTTTATTGTGAGCATCAAATTTGCATAGGGAGCTGCTTGAATTATTAAATTTGATTAAGACCATATTGGTATCTGGAAGTAAGTGTTGATTAAGATTTTGAGATTTCATATTGATCACAGTTTTACCAAGCATTTGAAAAAGCAGAGTACTGCATATTATCTGTCAGATGGAAGGACCAGTAAATGGCATTATGGTTGTCACAAAATTTTAATGGTTTTATATAGCACATAAAGGAATTTAGTCATGTAAGATTTGAAATGGTAAAACACTTCGGTGTGCCACTTTAGCATTGTTCAAATCCCAGGCCTGCCCAAGCTTCTTCATTAACAATCTGGAGATTTTGTCTGAATATTCTGATGATGATGATGATGTTATTGTTGTTGTTTTAATGTCTTGTTTCTGCTGTTAACTATAATTGTGACTAAACAAAATGATGATGATGATGATGTTTTTTTTTTCATATTCTTCATTAAAATTACATTTTTCAAAGAATTTTAAATATCCAATTGCCATTTTGTTTCAAATGGTTTAAAAACCAATTTAAAAATTATTTTTAAATATTTTATTGTTCATATTTTAACTTTCTGTTAAACCTGTTAAGGCCTGTTTTTAACATGCATCAAAGGAAATAGACAAAGGCAAGTGTAATATGGAAGTCCCTGTTTAGTTTATGACATGTGGTTATAGTATTATTGTGCAAGAGACAGCTGATTACTGACCACGTCCTCGTTAGCTCTTAATAAAAAGGATATGTGCATCTGTGCAGTAGAATAACTATTAAGTTAATTGCACAACTTTAGATAAGGTTTAATTAACCTTTTAATATGCAATTTCATACAAATCTGGAGATTTTGACTGTAAATCCAGAGATCCGGAAAATAACTTAAAATCCTCAGATTTCGGATAAAATCCGGAGATTTGGCAGGCCTCAATTCCTAATGAAATCTCTAATCTGCTCATATGTGTGAGATATCTTTCTAGTTTTATGCATAAATCATTACAGCTGCAGAAGTGTGCACATCTTAATTTTTTCAGCGTATAATTTATAAGTTATGTCTTTATACTCAGACCTAAATCATAAGCTGCAAAATTTAACTGTCATAATGATGTCATTTTTGCAATGAAATGGTCATGAAAATAGTTAGCAACAGAAAATTCCCCTTATCTGGATAATGGAATGAGGCATATATGGCAAACTTTCTGAAGTTTATTGCCAGAAAGGCATGAAATTGGTAGTTAAAGGTATGCAAATGATTTAATGTTATTGTGAGAGGTAAGAAACTGTGAGATTGGATTATTTTAATGGCCAATTAAAAAAGCTGTGGGAAGTCCATAAAAAGCGCTATTGATTTTTTTCAAGATCAGATGACATTAAATGATGGTTATGACAACCTCTATTGGATAGATAATAATGAGTTGTGATCGAAGGTATGTTGTTAAACTTGTGGAAAGCAAGCCCCAAGATCATACATCCTGATTTTCTGAAAATACCAAACTAGATGTTTTGCATTGCTCAAACTGGAATTTAACATTTTAAACATGAAATTTTATAGGAACCAAACAAAATGGTTATCAAAATGCTGTTATTGCTGTTCAATAATAGCTAAAAAATTTTGTGAGATGAGCATTTAAAATATATTTTAGTTTTATTTACATCAAGTTTAAAGATAATTTTCAAATTATTTTTTCAAGAATTACAGGATTGAATATGATCTGAAAAATTCCATCGGGAATTAATTTCAGACTCTGGAGAAATCTGAAAATACAATATTTTCTGATAGAACAGAACAGTACCGTTAAAGATGGTATGCATAGAAAAGAGTTAGTCTTTTGACAGCTGATTTAAGCTGTGTTCATCTGTACTGATTCTTTTCTCATAACAACCATTTTTCTATTTGAATGTTCACATTTGAATGTACATTTACGTAATTGCATTTTAATGTTTGTGAGACCAGTGAAGATCCAGATCACCCAGTACATCCATACCTTCTGATCTGAATCTGCACTGTTCGCGTCTAGGTCAGGAATTACGTAATAAATCTACATGAGAACAGTGTAGATCCTGATCATACGGCACACTGTTTGCCCCCGCAATGAAGGTGTTTCTATGTAGTAAAGAGTTAAACTAAATTCACATAAAATATCGCATTGCAAACATTTTAAACAGAAATTGCAGTACGTAAAGGTTTCTAAGAGCATGTAAGCCAACTTTTTAGTTGCTTCAGTGCCTTGATAAGTAGCAGTGTATGGTCAGTAGTCTAACTGATTGACATACTTAATCAACTTAGTGCAAGAACAGTATTATTCCTTCTTATTTCAATGGTATTTATACTGGTTTTGCACTAAAGTAATGACTTTTATACAGAACTCAGCCTTCTTTCATGTGATTCAAAGAAGGAACTTTTTCTCACGGACATTTCATCATTTTGCGAAAGCCTCAGTTTATACAACAGACTTATCATCATTATTTCTATAAACACCAGTGGAATTGACACATTAATCTGCGGCTACAATGCAGTGCTCATAAGCACAGAAATAATTTTCATCCAAAATCCCTCAGCATGGAAATTACCTAGACTTATTTGGACAAAAAAGCGCAAAATAATTGTCTATTCAATCAATATGGAAGATGTCTAAATGACACTTTCCTGATGAGAATATTTATTAAATATGGGAATTAAGGGGGTGTGACAATGCTGCGAAAGAAAAATGATGGCTGAATGAGATAATAAACTTGAAGATATGATATTTTGTTATTAAGATGCTTAATTTATCAGATTGGACTAGGGTTTGTAAAATTTGGGTTTTTGTAAGCTACATGATTAAAAAAGATAAATTTGCGGTCAGTTGCAAATGCTTAGGACCACCATAAGATTGTAAAATTATTTTACACAAACCACAGTAGTCTCATTATTTTTCGAAGTAGAAGGGGCTTTAATGAAAATAGAAGGTGGATTCTGGGCTCAAAACAAACAAAATAGTAGCTGGGTCTTGTTGTCTAAATTGCCCTAGGGAAATCCCAGTCCCAAACCATGAATTTAAGTCCATTAAGGGGCATACAAAGCTGAGAAGCATTTTATAAGTAATTTCTCTTAATTTTCTTATATACAATAAATTGGCAAGGCATATTATGGGATGACTCTAGTAATGCAGGAGGCAGTAAGGCAGTAGGTGACATACATGAATGTTCTCTTCTCTCTAAGTTAAGCAATACTTTTCTTGTCTAAACCAAACTTGGTCAGCATGTTTCAAGCCATTATATCATGGAGAGATGTAACAAACACCCGAATTGCTTTTTCACTCTAAAGATTAAGCCATTTTAATTGCTGACAATTACCAAAAAAGTACTGTCAGCACTTTAACTTGAAAAGTCTTTATCTAAACATGGTTAGAATGATAAGCGGCATATTATCTGGACCACTATTGAAAACAAACATAATTGCTCCATCACGCAGGAGTTATTGCCCTTTTTAATGGTGATTTAAAAAACAAAAATTAACACTAATTAAAAAACCTTTATCCAGTTGTCACATAAATTGGTTGGAATGTAAATAGGCATTACATCTTAGCTAAATTTCACATCAAGATAAATCACTGGAGTTGCTGAGAATAATGTCCCTTGTTATCAGATAAGCAATCTCTGCTTTTGAACATGAAATACTTATAGCCATTCTAAGAATGTTAAGAGATGTACTTTCATTATTGCTCCAGTCATTTTTGAGATGACCTTTTAATTGTTAGTATTTAAAAAAATCACATTAATGTTTGATCTTTTTATCTAGAAATTCCTTTATCTACAGTTGAGTAAATTGGTGAGAATGTTTACAGGCATAAGATTTTAGCCAAATATGGAAACCAGTCAAATATCCCATCACTCCAGAGTTATGGCCCTTTTAATTATCTCAACTTAAAAAAATCATCTTTAAAGGATATGTTTGAATTTTGGCTACCCTTTGTTTTACATTAAATATCTTAGTACTGCTGCTTCAGAGTTTATAAATATTCTTCTTACACATTTGGCCCAGCAAAATCTTTGTTGAGTTACTTCCATTTTTGAGTGAATTTTACACTTAGGGAATTTCAATTCCCAGTTTGGAGTTTGCCACATGTTCACCTGATGTGCAGAAAATATGCATAATTCATTTAGCTTTTTAAATTACCTACAATGAATGTTTTACAGGAATTTTCAGGACATTGCCAGTTTTAGTGCTCCCAGAGGTGCTATAGAAATAATTCAAAAACCAAAAAATGCTAATTATCTGAAAGCAAATCAATGTTTGATGGTGCAGACTTTTTTATGAGTATGTGATTTTATTACTTTATATGGCTACACTGATTAACCAATATAATATCCTATGCACTGAAATGATCCATCAAATATTGTGCTATTATTGTAGCTAAACATGCAATCAACTGTTTTAATGAAGTGTGTATCGGATTTTATGATCTTGCAGGATAGCTCAGTCCTTTTAAAAGGGTTTCCCGAATTGCTGCTTTGCACAGAATAGCTGGCATCTGACCTCTGAATGATCAAGATCTATCAATTCCCTGCAAGTAACAGTTTTAGTTGCTGGTAGTTATTAAAGCTGCTCCAGTCAATATTCTGGCATTTGAGTTAAGCAATCAAGTCTATTGGCATTGTAACTAATAATATTGTGCATCTTTAATAATGTTGTATGTAAGTCAGATTCATATCACCTTTCATCATACCAAATAAGGGACCAGCAAAACAGTAAGCATAAAAGTTTCAAATGTTTAGAGTTAAAGACCTCAGTATTCAATATATTTGGCTTTGTGTTTATGATTTTGAACTTCGAAAGATAATTTTCATATAATTTAAACTAAAAGGAGTTAAAACCTGTGCCCCAAACTTAAAAAAAAATAGTGATCTTGGAAACATTTCAGTTTAAAAATTTTTCTTAAACAGAGACAAACATTGTGAAATGAAATATCACTTTTACTTTATAGATGACCGTAGATATTAACATTTGCACACCTAGTTCAGCCAAGTACAGTAAAATGTTGTTTATCAACAAAAAAGATTTACAAATCTGATACTGCCATGTTCTTTTGATAAGTTTGATAAGTGATCAGAGGACACATATTTGATTAACTGAATCTGCCATAAGATGATTCCTGGTTATATAAGCACTGTTATTTTAATAAGCAGAGTATCACCTTCTTGTCCATAATCAGTTATATAAGGAAATACTTAATTTATTATTAAACTGTAGGTGTTAAACACATATTAATAATTGTGAATTTGAATTGATGTAGGGTAGACCTCATACATATTAAATCTGAATCTTGTTACCTTTTACAAATAATATAGTTGGAGACTCTGATGTTTTTCTATGTTCTTGGGTGACCAAGCAATTGTATTGTAGAAATATTATCCGAAATTACTATCTCTGTAGCATATGAGTTAAGAAAACATTGTTATTTGTGAACAGTTGTGGACCAACCCTGTGATGACCGAGGTCATTTCTGATGTCCATTAGTGGTGTTGTCATATTCAGGGTCAGAGGTCGCTTGGTCAATCTGGTGACGATAATCAGGATTGTCATTCAGGCGTCTGTCGCACTCCTTGTTAATTAGGAAAAGAAAGTAACTTAAAATTATCTCTCGCCCATTCATGTTCATCTTGGTGTTGATGTAGTCAATGTAACAGAATGATTTGTACTGATGATGAATATTTTGTATTACTTGTAAAATTTAACTGTTATTTACCAGCCACATAGAAGTTGAAGTTTGATCTAGATTTCATTGTCCGTCAGCTCTCAGACACACATAGAGATAACATAACATTAGTCTTTAGAGCCAAAGTCAACTGACTTGCTCCAAAAAAACACTACCAGTAATTAGTGGACAGAATTATTAGAACAATAAATATTTAAAACATATCATCTGTGTTGAAAGACAGAATGTTAAGGCATGATAAGCCACACTTACATAATAGCTGCACCCCTGAAAATCTTTGAAAACTGGAGAGAAAAGGCTTAAGCTGATTTACAAGCCATGGTCTTTTCATATCAGTCTCTTTTTTTTAATGCTGTACTTTCTATGCACCTTGCAGAATGAGTTTGACTGAATCAACTTTTTTCTGTTTGTTATTAAAAATAGCCAGAAAATTCAATGATGTGAAAAAAACTAGATAAGTATGTATATGTGTAAATGTATATGTATATATGTAGGTATGTGTATGTATGTGGATATATATATGTGTGTATATGTGTATGTGTGTATATGTATGTATGTGTGTGTGTGTATGTATATATATATATATATATATATATATATATATATATATATATATATATATATATATATATATATATATATATATATATGTATATGTATATGTATATATATATATATATATTATGCTATCATGTTAATAATTTACATGACCTGTAACATAGTAATTATGTTAACACTTTAAATGACATGTTTATATAATTAGGCTCGTGTATACTGTAGTTGTACCTGAGTTGTGCATGTTAAGGTATATTTCTTTTTTGGTGATTACAACCATAATATACAGGATTCGCTACATGGTATTAAGTTAATAATATACAAGATTTGTTCATTAAGATACAACTTTGATAATTTTACAGGATCTGTAACATGGTATTATGTGAATAATTTACAGATATTGTTTATATGTAGTTGTACTTGATTTATGCATATATGTACAAGTTTTGTACTTTCTGGTGAATAAAAATAGTTATAAAAAGAAAAGAAACCGCAGATTTGATGTTAATAAAAATGAGTGCAAGCATAAGAAAAATGTGACACAAAGTGAGGAGAAGGATGATGTTTCACCCCAACTTTTACATTGTTACAGAATCAAATGGCTGATCAAGTCTTTTTGACATTTTTAATTTGAAGTCAAAGTGATTTCTAATTAGTATAAGATTTAATGGATAATGTTGATATTTAGAGTTAAAATTAAAAGCTCTCAGTATTCTCTACAGGTTATGCAAGACCAGACATGTTGCCTTTCGAGTTGTTTTTATTAATTAAATTATCATTTGTTAATAGAGGATTGTGAGATATATGAGATATTTTTACTGATAATTTAGTAATTTATGTAGAATCCTATTTCTTAAGAAGCATACCGGCAACTGTTTTAGGATTACCCTGCTCATGCATAATGCTCTTGTTAGGGAATTAGGGTTGCTGAAGCTCCGATCTGAGAGTTTGATCCTTTTCAATAGCGTTTGCCTAAATCAGATTGTTGCAGAGGTACTTGATCAGCCAGTTTGACAGTGGTGCGCATTGCACATGGCGCCTTGTTCTTCCCGGACAGGTCTCTTTAGCCCTGTCCTTCTGTTTTGGAGCCATGGTATGTGTCGAGAGATTGTGTAAACAGTATAATTAATAATTTGTATGCATAAAATGGCACATTTTTGTACCCAGGAAACTGTAAGGAGAAACCCCTGAGAATTTCTCTACTTTGGTCTCTCTTAATTTGTTGGGATGATAATCAGTAAAATGTTAATAATCAAGTTACTCATAATTTTCTATGTATTGATTTGTTATTGTAAGTATTGTTGTCAAATCCAACAATTGATATGGTATTGTTAAGTTAAATTAAGTTATCAAGTATACTTGATCAGCTATATTCTAAATGTGCATGTAAGAGCTGTTTTACAGTTACTGGGCTATTGTTTCTCATCCCTAATCCCCCACATTACATAGACTGGCAACAAAAGTTACCTAGGTCCTTAAATCCGAAACCTAATGGGTGTGTGCTAGTTTTGGGCTGTTTTGAGTGTGTACAAGAGCTTGTAGCAATCCTATCCCACATGTAAAATGTTTTCAAACATTGTTGGTATTGTAAATCAGACTTGCTACTTAAAAATCAACTGTTAAGATGTTAAAAAGGTGTAAACTGTCTAGAAAAGAAAATGTATTGAAATATAAATAAAATAATTCCAACTTGTTTAGTGAGATTGAGATAGGAAATATGAAAACATATACTGAATGGGTGACATTGTTAGAAAGGCAACATGTTTGCTGTATACAGATTTTGTATTTAAGCAATTTTATTTATTTGTAACATTGTCTATTTCTTACATTTCTTACCTAATTGCCATTTACTGTTTGTTGTCTGCATGTTTAATTTTTGTTCTCCTGAATCAAAATATGGTGAGGTAGAAATTATACATTTTATTAACAGCGACTGCATTTTTAAAGTATTTTTTAAGGTATTTCAATAATAGTTTTAATAATGCACTGAACAAAGTACATCTTTAAGGTATTTGATGAAACAGCAGTTGTGTTCCAGTGGTAACATCTTGCCAACCATCATCCAAAGAGCATTGTCGAAGTCCATTAGCTCAAGGGCAAGTCACATAATATTAAGAATCAAGGAAGCATTCTTCAGGCTTTCCAGCGTTCCTAGTTTTTCCTAGTTTTCCTAGTTTTTCCTAGTTTTTTGAATTGGCTCCTAGTTTTTCCTAGTTTTTACAAAAAGCTCCTAGTATTCCTAGTTTTTACTAAAATAAAGAAGTATTTTTTTCATAATTACAAGTTGCAATCCTTTAAATCATGTTTTGCAAAGTATTTTTACAGCAGATGTTCAGAAGCTGTTTAGTTGACATTTTCCTATGCTGGCAGTGTGGTCTGGTGTCATTGTTGCGTAACCCAGCCATCTCAACCTTTGTTCACTAAGGAAAGCTTTTATCAAAACTTAATTTTAATGAGTTGTCTTTAACTGTGTTGTCAACATTTAGAAACAATGCCATTTGTTTTAATTGTGAGTTAAATGTTTGGTTATGTTTCTTATAACTCTATCCTAATACTTTTGCTGACAAAACTAAGTTGTTGCCAAATTTCAAAGTATTTGTAATTTGGGTTATTTATTTCATTTTAATGTCTGTTTTCAAATAATCAAACAACAAAAAGATTAGAACATTAAATTTTACATATTTCTTTAGTACTGTTAATCAACGTTTAATTTTTACAACACAGTTGTTAAGTGCATTACCTCTCCACTTACTTTAGGCATTTTGGTAACAACCGTTAGATGCTGTAAAGAGCAGAAAGACGAGAAATAAAGAAAAGAAGGTTAAGAAAAATAAATAGGAGATAAAGGCTGAAGTGGATAAGGCTAATAAGATTTTTAAAGAGAAAAATCTAAGGCTATAAAAAATAAGGATTTCAAAGAAATGGGCATTGCTCAAGGTCTCCGTGATGTGGCAAAAATAAATCTGAAGTAAGTAACAGTTGCAATTAACAAATGTGTAGAAGATATAAATGACATGAGAAAGAGATAAAAATGAAAATGATTGAATAATTAATGAAAAAGCTTTTTTTCACTGCCAGGGGAAGGGGCCCATGCCCTATAATATTTGGGAAAATAGCGTCATTTTTAAACAGAAGGGGAATGAAAAAAACCTGATAACAGGCCTCTTCCCAATCCAAAAATATAGTATTTTTTCCCAACTGCGGCTGAAATTCTTCCCAAAATGCTAGGTAAGATGTCCAAAAATGGTTAAAACTCCTCTGAGGGGTGCTTGAAAATTGAAGTATAAAAAATAAAGTGATTAAAAATTAGATTTAAGTTAAAAATACCTATTACTATTCAAAATAATGAACTAGAACCCATATTTCAATTAATTTTGTTTTCCCAAAATAAACAATTATCACGGATAAATTTCCCAACTGGAAAGGCCAGGGCCTCTTCCCAATTTACTGATGAAAAGCCCTGTTGGGAAAACTGCATGATTTTAAAGAAATTGTCTGAGGGAAAGGCATCCATAAACGGCCCCTACTAAAGAAGGAAAAAAGCCCTGAGTTTAGAGAAATTTCCATTGTATCTTAGCCTGGAGAGGTTGTTTTCCAAATCATGTAAATCAGTTGTTTGGGGCATAGTCAGTCCTATGACAAAGATATAAATCTAAATTCAAATACAGTTGTGCTTATCTAACAAAGTCTTGTGTTTCTAAAAACTCATTTGATTGGCTGATATAATTTAGATTTACTTCATCAAAATTTAATGAAATTTGTCATTACAAAGTATCTGTGATAATATGGCCGTCTTTGATTAAAAACATGTAGTCTATAATTAGCGACAAAAAAGAAAGATAATGTTTCAAACATCAAGTTTTGTTTCCAAATTGCTACAAAGTATATTAAAATAAATGTAATAGGGACTGGCTAGAGGAGTCAACAAACTGGGTGACAAATAGGAAGTTTTGTTAAGGAAACCTGATATTCCTGTTGTTGCTTATTATAAGTGCTGTGCCAAGACAATAAAGTACGGGTCTCACAGATTTTTTTTTTAACCTGACAAGTTGTTTTACCTGGAAAACACACTTTCAGTTCTTGCTTACTGCTTAATTTAAGAGTTTCTGGGGGCCTCTGGCCCCCCTGGCCAGGGCTTTACCTTGGACACAACAGTGGTCCAAATGATGGACCCAAATCCCAAGCATAATTTTCAGGATTTTTTTTATAATTTCTCCCGAAGCACCCATGTAGCTGTATGTATAAAATTATATATAACTTAAAAAACTGATGTACTTACATTTAAGTACATTATTCAAATAATTAAATTTTTTATTAAGATAATGGCAAAATGACAGGTATTTTTAACACATGGCATTGTTTCTAAAATGTTTGTTGAACTCTGTGTGTATTACTACCTAAAAGATTCTTTTTGTAACAATAACAGTATATACAGCAGTCGTTATCATGTATATATATGAATATGAATGTTTAAGAACTTAACAGGTTAAGCTGGTTTGTTAATTGTTAATGTTTATTAATGAATAAAATAACATTGGTTTTTGTTTGACAACAGTAAGCCAGACATGATTTAGCAAGGAAGTAGTCAGCTCATCAGCCTCTGAATCTGCATGAATGGTAAATTTATATATGCAAAGATGACACGGTAAAGCGATAACTTTAAATAGTTCCTAGTTTTTTACAATTTCCTCCTAGTTTTTCCTAGTTTTCTCCTAGTTTTTTGTGCTGTTGCTTCCTAGTTTTCTCCTAGTTTTTCATAACATACTGCTGGAGAGCCTGATTCTTTTACAATGCTTATTTTAACTGCCTGGAAGAAATTAAAATTTATGAGACAGTTAAGCATTCTCTAATAGATCATAAAGCAGAGGTTCTCAATTGATAACAGTTCCCAGTGCTGCCCTTTGAAATGCCAGTCTCAGTTTTTGTGTCACCCTTTCGAAGAATAGGACATATATAGGGATTGCTTTGTCCATCCATCATGAAAACATAACATAGGCTATAACTTGGCTATTTCTTAATATTTCTTCCTCAAACTTTCAAATTATATTTCTCATGACAACACAGTTGTGATGATGCCAAATTCTTTTGGTCAAGGTCATCTTTGATGGAGTTATGTCCCTTTTTGTACTTGCATTTTTATTCTGACAAAGCACCAGAAAACAACTCAAGTGAACACTCATTTAGTATGATTAAATTTTTAGCAACAGATATCGACCACCAATGAAAATGAAACTGTGAATTTGAAATTGAAAAGTTTCTGTGCAGAGGTCTCAAAAATTCAAAATAATTTTACCAAGGATGCACACTGGAAACTTTACTCTTGTTTTGTTTTGCTATAGGTGTATTAACATTATAGAAAACTTAATATACATTTGAAGTTGTAAGACATTATTTCGTTTAAAGCTGTTAGTGAGTTTACAACTGTAAAGCTCCACTGATGACAATGTTTATATGTCAGTGTGTCATTTTTAATATTATTATTTTAAAGCTTGTCACCATTGTCAATTATCTTTCATCTTGCTGCTAATTTATTGTATGTTAATGTGATTTAATTTAAACCTAAGCAATAGAACTTTTATTTTAAGTCATTTTCTTTGTGATATTTTACAGATTTGTATTAATAATTTCTTTGTCTTTGTTAGTAATTTATGAAATAAAGATACATGTAGTGTAATTCTTACTCAAAAAAAAACAAAAAAAAACAAAAAAACAAAAAAAAAAACCTTTTTCTGTTCAAATCTACATTTGTACACTGCAACTCCATTATATCGCGGACCTCGGGGTCCAAGGCCGCTAACTGCGATATAAACGGAGCGCAATATAAGTAAATAATCACGCTAAAACAAGGAGAACTCATTTGTTTTTTTGCTGTCAGATCCATGTATATCGCGGTGTTGCGTAATTAACACGCCATGAAATCTACGGGTACATCAGGGAGTACGTTCCGTGCTGGACAAATGTTTTAAAACAACTTTTTTTATATAATTTATTAAGTTTTATTTTAATAAAAATAAATTAATTAATGTACAAAACAAAGATCGCCTTAATCAATTTCCAACGGTGGTATTATTGTTTTCGGTACTTTCAACTGATCGACGATCTGTTGGTCGGTCATGGTCGGCGATGTTAGTTTGTCGTGGTCCGTCGTTTACCAGCTTGATATGACGATGAGCAGGTTATGTCAAAACAACAAACTGTTTTGACGTTTCCTGCTCATGCCTATTATGGTTAGCAACTTGCATTAATTGTCGCTAATTTGCGGTTTGTATCATGAACGAAATTCTGCCAGTACCTTATCAGCTTGGTGTTTTTCGCACCTATTGTTCGTCACAAAGGGGGTTTCATGTCAAATCAGAATCAACAGAATGAAAAAAAAAACTTTCATCTATTTTCGTACGTTTGATGTTAAATTGTATCTGCTGGTGAACGTGTACATCGCCTCTTAAATCCCTGCATACAAAATGTAATAATCAGCCTTTGCCGATAATGACGTAATACGACACGGAAAAACCGTGCGTTTCGTGAATTAGTCACCGACGTTGATTTAATCATTTGATCTTTTTTACCATCCACGAAGAATGAACAAACATAAACATTGTAAATGTACAAAAAATTGGGATCCACGGACCAAGCGCGATATATTGGATATCGCGATATAACGGATAGCGATATAACGGAGTTGCAGTGTATTACAATTTAAGAGATATGTCTTGTCAAATTGTTGTGTCCTGGAATGTTTAAATGTTAGGCAGCCTTCAAGACAACTCAGCAACTCAGAAAATGACGTGTTACCAGAATGTGCCAGCTTTTAAAATAAAATTACACAATTGGGTGAAAAACCTGAAAGGAAGCTGAAATGCACCCATAAAAGTCCTTAACTGGAGAAGGGAAAAGGCCTTAAACAGGAAATTTCTTACCCCAGAACTTCAGTTAAATATATGACAATGGCAATAAAGCTGTTTAAATATTTGGTTAGAGACTATACATCATACTAATCCAATTATCGGTAGATAAAATCATCACTCCTTCAAAGAGAATGATTGTCTCTCATTCAATTATTGAATTTCCTGGGAATTGACACTTGAATTATTTCTAAGGCAGCAAAAAACGGAGAATGGTGGACTACAATAGAAAGCATCAGTCCTCCGGAGAAACATGAATGCAAGATAATATTGTTTAATTGAACGGATCTGAGGATTATTTGGATTGATCCAGCACCTGTTGTGGGATTACAGTAAATGTGTGGAGCCTGGTGAGTGGCGCATGACAAAAAACGAAACTCTGTATCATGAAACATGTTAGATTTTCATTCATACATTTTTGTGTTGAAAAAAACAACAACAGAAGCTCAGCAGTATACAAATCATTCATCAGGAATAATAAACACTTGCTCACTAAGCAAAGCATTTGTTGCAGTTACGACAAATGTATACCCAGAATAATGGCTGTGCATATACCGGTACCCCAAAACTGTTTTATTATATTTTATTTTCTAATTTCATCTTTACACATGTGAAAGAGCCATAAATTTGATATATTTTCTGCATTTTCAAAAATGTTCTAAAACAATCCACAAATATTTATACCTCATGGGGGTAAATTGCTTTGCATGTATATTGCTTTGCATTTGTTGCTGGGTTTTTAATTTTTTTCAGTAGACCAAAACTTGTGAGATTTGAGCTTGGCCAGGTGTTTGGTTCTTGTAGTGATGCTTAAATCCAGTAATTCATAAATACATGTTGTATTAAGTTATAGATTTGCAGTGAATGAATCAGAATCCATAGATTGTGATTTTGAACACCACCAGGGATAACATTCATCTGCAATGTCCTCATTCCACAATACTGTTGTGCTACAAGTATTGTTTTCAACCAAGAAAGCAGTCATCCAGCATAATTAGTGTTAGTTTACAATCAGTTTCAAATAAGTCTAAACTAATGAGTATCTGACAAGTGGTATGGACTTAGATTTGACCATACAGAGATGCAGCCAGATCTGGGTCTACACTGGAGACAAATCCGTATAATAAGTTCCTCAGCATCCTCAAGGTTTCATGTAAATGACACTGAAATGCACTCACTCCAACTTGAAAAGAAATGAACTAAAGTCTAACTGTTTCTGAATTAATTGGCAATTATCATATTTAATGATGATGGTTTAACAACAGAATAAAGTTTTCTGAAACGTTGAGGCTTATCCATTTTCACCAGGAAGTGCCATCAAAGTTTTAAGAATCGGTTACAAAAGAACGATAAGTGTCAACTCAGAAATTGACAAAGCTTATGACTGATTACCATTTGCCAATATGTTTGTCATAAATTAGGTTATGACTGAAACAATGTGACGAAAAATAAATAGGATCTGTTTGTGCTAGCAAGACAATGTATTCAAGAAGTTCAGTGAGCAAACAGTTTGACACTTGCAGACAATTATCAGAAAGGATGAATTAAAGTCTTCTGTAGAGTTTAATGGGTTTTTTTTAAATAATAATTGTTGTTGGTCTGTGGTACCTGGTATTTATCTGTAGCTATTTGTAAGGGACAGTTTGTTTCCAAAATGAGATGACATGACTGGCCTTGTGCACAACTTGATCTCAGACTTAGCCATGGATCCATTCCATAATCTGAGCTGAGACTGGAATGAGGTCTTCATTGTTTGCACACACAACTTTCCTGTGGTGTTTGAGCAAAATACATTGATTTAAAGTTTTGTTTATGTGATTACTTGCTGCGGTACAAATCTAGTCACTATTTTGGGAGAAGATGTGTATGTGGCCCAGATAGACCAGTCAGGAGAGCACTTGTCTTGTAAGTGACAGGTCCTGGGTTTAAGTCCAAGTCCCGGCAGCATTGCAAAATTTGCATTTATGTCTTCTGAGGCACACAGTACCTTCTGGAATCAAAGATGAATTTCCAATTCGTGCAGGGTGAGGGGAGGGAATATATTGGGATACGAACTTATTCACTATTTGTGGAGAAGATGTGTAAACAGCCTGGATAGCTCAGTCAGGAGAGCTCTCGTACTGTAACTAAGGAGCCCATATTTCAGATCCGTGTCACATATTTCTCACCCTATGAAATACCATAAGTATAGGACTCACCAGGTAATCAGGTCTCCCAAGTTAAGTCCTGGAAGGAGCCATTAGGAATACGATGCATGTGAAGAATCTGTCTCTGGACCCTAGATAGGCCCAAGATCATACATGTGAGATTGGAGACAAGTCTTAAGACTACAGCTGTTGATAAGTCAGATCTAAGACAGATATCAATTTCAAACAGATTCTTGAGATTTGAGACTTGTTTTTGATCTGTTTTATGATGTTGGGTCCTCACTGTCACTCACAGTTCTTCAGTCCCAGCAGAGCCATTTTTCTCAAGGCCAAGCGCCTCTCTTCATCTTGGATAACTTGTCAGTTACTTGCATTTAATGCTACAAAACAGACAAAGCAAATGGAGAGATGTCAGTTAATTTGAAATTATTTTACAATAAGCGAGGTAAATTGTCAAATATGACCCTCATGATGCAAAACAGAAGTCAGTTGCATATTTTTTGAAATGGGAAGTTGTCACATCCTAGAGGAACACATTATTATGAATATCAACTTCTAGGAACAATTACAAGCCTTCGTCATTTCTCAAAGGACAGGTTTTGAGTAGCGCATTATTAGAGGTGATAATCCTGGAGCCTCTAATTGTTGTTGTGGGTGGCATTCAGAAGTTGATCAGAGAGATGTAGGCAGTCAATTAAAGAGATTACATCAGTAAAACTGAGGTCTATGAGGTATTGTTGGAACTTGATAACTACTGCTAGGAGAGTCTCTGTTGCATTAGATACTATATGTGTATAGGAACCCATAGAGTTTTCAGTCATTAAACCATTAACCCTTAACCTGGCTAAATTAATTTAATGGGATAAACTTTCTCTTAATTTCAGCCAGTCCAATCATTGTTCATTGGGGTGATTAACAAGAAAATTAAGTGAAAAGTGACGTTCATGTGATTGAATCAAAGAAATTAGAGAAAAGCAAATCTTATATTGTTTAATAACAGTAAAAAATATGGAATAATTTATCAAAAAATATATGTATAATTATGTCAATGTAGTGAGGGAAACCCATGACATTATGGTCACATAATATTGACTTTATGGTCACATAATATTGACTTTATGGTCACATAATATTCATGAGTGCAGGTAAACATGTGCAATGGGGGCCTACCGATATCCAGAGTTACCTCCCATCAAGAGTGGCTTCCCTTGCTGATCGGGTAGTTCCGGTTTAGAAGCGGTAATAAAGCGTAGCGTTAAAAGTGTAGATAAAAAGTTTCAAAGTGCTTTGAAGTTAAAATGCATTTTCAAATTAACAAAAAAGTGAAACAGGCATATAAGGAATACCATCATCTTTGTAAAGTGATTTTAAGTTAATAACTAAATGCATCTTTACCTATTTACGTAACTGCACGTATCCTTTATGAAAATTTATTTATTGGCTGGCATCGAAATTTTAGCTTTTTAAAACGTTCACTTAAGTATTCAGCCAATCACCGTTAAGCCATGCTAACAATGCTTATTAAGAAAGGGGCCTGGTGTTTTATGATCATGTTACCTAATCTAATTAGCAAGACTGGGTTTGACCAGCTGGAGGTGTGATAAAGGCCTTTTGAAGTTTAGTTGTAGATTTGTAAGAGGTCGAAAAAAAGTTGCTTGTTGGGGGTAAAAGTGTTGTTTTAGGAAAGTGACTTGAGATTAAATATTCTAATTAATTGTCACACTGTTGTTTGAGACCGGAGACATTCATTATTTGATAATTGCAACTTAAAGCGCTCCGATCTGAATTTAATAAAATAGCATTCGGGAGAGTTTTACCCAAACATATATAAACTTTATTAAATTAATTAAAATTGATTGTAAAAATAAATGAAATAAAAAAATTAAAGAGAAATAAAGAGAAAAACGTGAAAACATTACAAAACCATGTTTGAATGTATTCTAAATTGTATAAGAATAAGAAAGAAACTTTTGGAGAAAAAATAGCAGTGTATCGAAAATTATGTTAATACTGTACGAACATGGCACAAATCTATGAACCGAATGGTGTGAATTTAATTTGCAGGAAAAGGTTCAGTTATTAAAATAATCTTGGACTATTAAATTCCTGGCCAAAAATGTTGCATGGACATGAAAGAACATGTATAAAAGTGAACGGGCGTTTCATTAGCGGAAGTCAAACTTCATTTTACATCATGTGTTATAAATTGTACTAATCTACCTTTTTTTCGTTAACGGTTTCTAACTTTTCATTCCCTCAAATCTGCCATTTTTGAGCATAAGAAATGTGTATTTTTACTCTTTATTACCGAAGGGGTCGAACATAACGATGTTAAACACATACCTCGCAAACGTATAAAAGTGGGTAAAAGAGAAAATTTAAATGTTATGCGCTGCACTATAAAACTATCTATTTTTTCCGTTCGATGATAATAATCAAACGTTTTTATGCATTATGCTGATCTCTGACCAACCAGACCCTATTAAAACGTATTTGAAAGGACCATGGATGACTACTGCATGTCTGTTTTAATATCAATCTCAGACCGGAACTACCCAGTGACAGGTGCGCGTTACAAAGGGAGGTAACTTAGGACATAATATTGAGATAACTCTGTATATCGGTAGGACCCCATTAGCCTGTTTGTTGTGTCTTTCAACTGGACTTGAATAAAATTTTGGGTTTGAGAACCCATGACTTGTGTTAAGTGTTCTTTCTATTCTTGAAGTTTTTCGACTTTTCAATCTCTGAATTATTTTCTGTGAAAGATAAATTAGGCAAAGTAAAAGGTAATTGTTTCAGTTGTGGCCAAGTTAACATGCAATTTCTCTATTAATTTAGCCTGAACAATCATTTAACGGTATTTAACATTCCTTTTTGCCTCATTGTTGATGTCATTAGCTCTAACAGGTGGAGCTAATCTATCACATGATGCAGTTAGATTGACTACCAATATGCTTGATTGCCTCAATTAAGCTTTTTCCCTTAGTGTTGACTTTAGAGCAGCTAATGAACTCTTTAATTATTTAATATGTTGCAATTATAGCAGATAATGGGTCACCCTTTTGACGGAATAGGCAATACACAGTGATTGTCTATCACAAAAATTTTAATTATTTTTTGTTTGATAAACAAAAACCAGTGGTATAAACCATAGACACCACTTCTAGGGGTGATCAGAGGTTGACACATTTGATTTTTATGGACTTGTTTTTCTTTTCCATATCATGTATGTTTGAGAGACAGGAATTTGTACAATCATTCCTGACCATACTCCAAGTCTTAGCTGCTTTAATATGTAGTTAAGTCTTAAACTACGCATTTTGTTTGTAGTTCACACTGCTGGTTATGTGTATCTAACTTCCCATTGTTATGTTGTATCTTTTGATGAAATAATTCAATTTTCAATGCTGCTTTGTTGGAATTGATTTCTTGATATCTGATGAGCAATGGAAGTTAAATTAATGTTTTGCATGAATGTTTTCTGAAAAACCGATTCTGTGAATACGTTTATATTCCTAGGCCTAAAAATTTTAATGGTTTTCAGTAAATGTTGTTTTTGTGGTTTCTTTAATTCATGCTTTTAAATTTTCTAAAATTATTTTCTCATACAAATCTATGTTTCGTAGAAGTTTGGATTCATGGAATTATCACCACAAAATCATGAAAAAACTTATTCTCCACATATATCAGTAAATTGTAGTATTTGGACTGGGAAATAAGTTCTAATGGAAAATTTATTGCCTGTTTCACTTACTCTTGAAATATAACAGAGTCTACAGGAATACCATTGCAGGTGGGATATTTGTCCATCATTGCCAGCAATAATTAACCATAGTGTTGATAATGAAGCTTTAAACTGCCAGATTCCACAGAAGATTTGGTCTACATGTGACAAGACAGCAATTGAAAGTGAATATCATTTTTTGCTGATAACATAACACAGATTTCTTTGGCACTTGTTTTTCAAAAGATGGCATGTATTAATATATTTACTGTCAGTGTTGAGAGGTGTTTAGACCTCTTTAAAATATAGGGCATATTTATAACAGAATAAAATCCACCTGTACATGTTTGCTATGCAGATTTAGCCTCAACCAGGATGCGAACCTTGGACATCCTGCTTATTGTGCCGACGCTCTGACAATTGAGCTATGGAGGCCACTGGTGCGAAATGTATTACATTCATCCCCACTTACACAAGACATTTCCAACTTAATTGGCAAATGTCCACAAGGGTCTGCATAGGTTCGGGTCGAATACCCCAGCCACATCATGCTTTGCTCAAAGGAGCTCCAAGGGTAATCACCCTGCCTACTGTGCCAATGTGGCAGATTTGGGTTGGAAAGAGTAGCCTCAACCAGGAATCAAACCTCAGACCTCTGGCTTACCTTGCAAACGTTCTACCAAGAGCTTACGAGGCTGATGGTACTAAAACTACTACCACTGCAAGTAGGTCGAGGTCTACATGAAGAAATTCAGGGTGATGCAGTAATGTCAAAGGATATGAACTACATGTTAGAAGTGTTTGTTCTGTTAATGTTTTGGAGAAGGAAAGACACATTTGGCTTTATGTTAAACAGCAGACACTGTGCAGAAACTGTGAACATGAGCCTGTAAATATTCTGCACATTGTTAGCAATAATTAGTTCTGAAGTTAAACACTTAGAGCAGAGATAAAACACTAATAGGCATGTCCACCCCTTGGTTTGTAGAGGTCTTATTATACTTATATCCTTTGCCTTGCAGAGGCCCTCTTTTTGTGTTGCCCTTTCAAAGAAAAGGCTATACATAGGGACCGCTTTGTCTGTCCATCCATACTTCACAAAAACCTAATGTTGTTTTTAACTTAGCCCTTTCCTAATATTGCTTCATCTCGCTTTCTAATTACATTGCTTATGACAACAGGGTTGTGATGATGCCAAATTCCTTAGGTCAAGGTCACATTTGACAGAGTTATGTCCCATTTTGTATCCAGATTTTGTCATGCAAACTTAATGTTGGCTATAACTTTTTCTTTTTTTTTTTAACATTAAATTTTCTTTTTCAAACATAAAAAATTTATGATATTGTCTATGACAACATGGCCGTGGTATTGTTAATTTATTTTTTCAAGTCATATTTAAAGGAATTATGCCACTTTTATATTTGGATTTGTTTTATTGCGACAAAGTACTCAAGGGCAACACAAGTTTTCTGCTGAACACCCATCACGTTCATTCATTGAAAAAAGTGTACATGTAAGGCACTGATAGAGGGAGAATAATCCTTATATCCCCTGTAAGCCCTTTACTCCAACAATATCCCCCATGTGCTTAACCAGTGTAGATCCAGATCTGTCTGCTTATCCATTGATCTATACTATTTGCTTCTTGGTCAGAAATAATCTAATGCATCTATGATCTGAACCTACACTCGGTCAGACATGGGATATAAGCTATACTCTATTAAAAAAAAAGGTGTGCACTTTGTTTTCAGTGATTTTTCATCAACTGCTTTTCTTAATTATAATACCTAAATATTTGGTATCAAAATTGAGATTAGATCATAGATAGTTTTACTATGGGATTTAAATGGTCATCCAAACGCAATGTGCATACACCTGTTCAAAACAGTCTTATGAGGTACCTAGTGAAAGTACTTTTAGAAGTGCATTCAGCCTTCTGGAGACATAGATAATGGTGATAAGTGATTTGGGGAGCTGACACCAGTCCCATTCCATAAGGATTTTAAAACCTTTGATTAATTAACAACTCAAGTTTTTTGCACCATTTAGCACATTTTCATTTAATTTATTTTTTTTATAAGATTATGTGCTGTGCATCATTGTAGTGAGATGCTTGCTATAAATAATTTTTTTTAAGCTTATCAATGACAGGATTGAAGGAAAGTTGATCTTTCTTTCATTGATCATTATTAAAATTCAAACTTGGGGTAAAAATATTCTTGGGGGAAAAGGAATGGAGCCAAATTTTTGCCCTGAATTTTAAAAGACTTTTAATTGTTTATTCTTTACCCATGTAATTGGAAAGTGAAGTAAAGTTTCAAGTTAAGGGCTCGCCACACTCCTCCCAATCCTATTCATCTGTAAAAGGAAAATTATCAAAATCTCAATAACGGCAAAATGCCGTTAAATGAAACTTTGCACAGATGTATGTTATTAATGTATCTTTATTTTGCAGTTGGTAAGACACGTTAGAATAGTAAAGAAAATAGAGGGATAAAAAAATTCCCTCAACTTCTATTTACATAGTTTCACAAAAACTAAACAACACGAAACATCATTTTAAATGCACACATGAGTAATATGATACTGACAACAATTTATTGTGTCCTCATGACTTACATATGTAAATTTTACGAGATATTAGTAAAAGTGTGTATGACCTTCAATTTATTGGTAGCTTCCTGGTCGCGTAAACGGATTACAATCACTGATTTCTCTTTTAGTAGTTGAAAGTTTTTAACAAAGTACACAACATTTTCTTGTCAATAACATTGCACTCATGTGGGAATTTAAAATTATGTTTTGTATCCCTTAGTTTTTGTGAATTTATAGAATTTTAAGGAATTTTATGGTCTAGCTTGTTTTCTTTACTATTCTAGCGTGTCTTACTGTATGCAAAATCAAGTTACATTAGTAACATTCATTTGTGGAAAGTTTCATTGAACAGCATTTTGCCATTATCGAGATTTTGATAATTTTCTTTTTATCGATGAATAGGATTGGGAGGAGTGTGGCGAGCCCTTAAATGAATTTATTTTCTTTCAGCAAACTTAATTCCCTCATACATCATTCATTTTTATCACAAGTCATTTTCAGAATTATTGGTGACATGTAGAGAATAAAACTAAGTGCTGCTAATTGTTCCAGTCTCATCACTTGCTGGACATGATAAAATTAATGTAAGATAAACACCATCTTACAGAAATGGTGAATATTTGTGCATTAGCAGTGTCCAATAACTCCTGAAGCTTCCTGGCACCTGCAGGCTCGTCTAATGGACAGAGCCACTGGATGGCACTTAAATGAAGACACTATGATGGCATAAAAGTTTTTTTTTAGTTCCTGTCCACCATAATAATAAGATGACCATCTGTCAATGTTCAGGACTTAGTTGTCATGACGTGTACATTTGATAAACCAATAAAATAATATATGCGCTCTGTCTTTTTTTTTATATGACTGGGCGGTGCTAAACTATCCTTGCAAATATTGGTGCTCTTTCATGACTTGAGTCACAGATACTTTCACAGCTATTTGAGTAGTTATATACCCAATGAATTTGCCAATAATAATGATTAATATCAGTTTTGGCTAATCCATGTCTTTTAATAATTTGATGGAAATCCCATCTACTCAGGTCACTTCAATCGGCTCGTGGAACATTAATCCCTGTCACTGAATGTCATCTCAGTTTTCTGTTTATAATGTTGGTACCATCAATGACAGTGATATTAATTTTCTTGATCAATTAAGAACTTACAATTTGGTTAATTTAAATTCAGTGATATTTCATAATCATGACAGTACAGCAAATCTCCATAATGACTGAATTCATAGATACATAATATTATAATAATGTAGTTTACCTAATAAGACATTCATGTGGCATAAAGGATTACTTTTAATACTTGTTTTTGAATTTTAGAATTTCTAGAGTTAAATTGTTGAGAAGTAATGCGTACATGAATAAGTTGTTTCTGTCTTAATGTTGTTTTTATACAGCCAAAATATAGTCAAATGAGGTTGAGTCACTTATACAAAAATTCTTCTTTTTCTGGACAATAGGTGCATAATGTGTTTTGAACTATCCTCACCAACTTTGATGTGAAGGTAGTCTGGTTCAAGACTTTTGTTTAGCTTTTGCAGTAATCAGCCTTTCTCTTAGCAATAAAAGGCCATGTTATTTTGTAGCAATAATTGGCTATGTTATTTGTTGCATAAGCTTGTGCATTTTGTTGAGCAAAAGTTGCCCTGCATTGTCTTTGAGCAACTTTCATTTTACTATTTGCTTGCACAAACATACATGTAGGCATGTTTCTATATTTTGTTAAGCAACTTTGGTTATATAAGTGAAACAAATGGTTGGTATCATTGTCACAGCACAGGTAACCTTCTTGCATTTTATCCTGTTTATATATATATATACTATGTTTTGTCAGAAAAATCTGTATTCTAATAATCTGATTGGTTAAATAGAGCATTGTCTTAGAAATGACCAATGGGAAGAATGACATTGAATTTTAGGTGAGTTTTCACTCAGTTTAATACCCTTTAGATCAGGGTTGGATCTGCTGACATGCCAAGCTCATTATTTGATGGAATTTCATTTTCCTTTTAAGTGTATTTTGTCAATTTATGGATTCTAAATTAAGTTATGTTATTAACTGTTTAATGACTTTTTATGATGTTAATAATTGAATTTTTAACAATATTTTCAATGGTAACCTCATTACTAGAATTGATTGTCCAGTCAATTTACCTAATTGATTCTGGAAAATGTAGCCACTTAATATAAATAGTTTTCAACTTATTATTTCTCTGACCATATTTACTTCTTATACCTATTTTTGGAAAATGGGACATATGATAGGAACACCTGAGGTGGGCAGGTGGCAGGCAGTCTTGCAAGGCCCACAACAATTTATATATCATATTCAAGTTTAAGAGCTTCCCAGATCACAGCAGTTGCTTTGAATCATATCCCTTAAATTGTAAATATTTCATCAGATGAGAAATAAGGTGCCTTTATCCAGTCTATGTCACGTTTGTTTAGAGTGTTGATGGGTGTTTAAGAGCAGTTCCAAAGATAGCTCTAGTATGTGTGGATCAGTCCCAAAACTCTAGTATGTATTAAAGATCAGTCTCAAAGCTCAAGTATGTGTTGGAGATAGGTGTTAAAGCTCCTGTAAATGTTGAAGACCAGTCCCTAAGCTCTAGTAGTGTTGGAGATCAGTCCCAAAGCTCTAGTATGTGTAAGAGATCTGATGAGTCTTCAAGCATCAGTATGTGATGGAAATCAATTCCAAAGCTCTAGTATGAGTTAGATATCAGTCCCAAAGCTCTAGTGTGTGCGAGAGATCAGACCTTTAGCTCTAGGATGTGTTAGAGATCAGTCCCAAAGCTCTTGTAGGTATTAGAGATCATTTACAAAGCACTGGTGTGTGTTAGAGATGTCCTAAAGCTCTAGTATGTGTTAGAGATCAGTTCCAAAGCTCTAGTATGTGTTAGAGATGTCCTAAAGCTCTAGTATGTGTCAGAGATGTCCTAAAGCTCTAGTATGTGTTAGAGATCAGTTCCAAAGCTCTAGTATGTGTTAGAGATGTCCTAAAGCTCTAGTATGTGTCAGAGATGTCCTAAAGCTCAAGTATGTGTTAGAGATCAGTTCCAAAGCTCTAGTGTGTGAAAGATCAGACCTTAAGCTCTAGTATGTGTTAGAGATGTCCTAAAGCTCTAGTATGTGTTAGAGATCAGTCCCAAAGCTCTAGTGTGTGAGAGAGATCAGACAAGCTTTCGTATGTATTGGAGACCACTCCGAAAGCTCTAGTATGACATTGTGTTAAAGATTACTCCCAAACCCTCTAATATGTATTTGAGATCAGTCCCAAAGCTCTATTGTGTGTTGGAGATCACACCCACAACCTCTAGTAATCATTTAAGATCATTTTAAAGCTATAGTATGATTGGAGATTAGTCCCAAACCTCTATTATGTGTTGGTGATCAGTCTCATAGCTCTACTATGTGTTGGAGATCACTCCCAAAGCTTAAGTAGCTGTTGAAAATCAGTCCTAAAGTTCTAATATATGTTGGAGATCAGTCACAGAGCTCTAGTATGTGTTGGAGATCAGTCACAGAGCTCTTGTATGTGTTGGAGTTCAGTCACAGAGCTCTAGTATGTGTTGGAGATCAGTCACAGAGCTCTTGTATGTGTTGGAGATCAGTCACAGAGCTCTTGTATGTGTTGGAGATCAGTCACAGAGCTCTAGTATGTGTTGGAGATCAGTCACAGAGCTCTAGTATGTGTTGGAGATCAGTCACAGAGCTCTAGTATGTGTTGGAGATCAGTCACAGAGCTCTAGTATGTGTTGGAGATCAGTCACAGAGCTCTTGTATGTGTTGGAGATCAGTCACAGAGCTCTAGTATGTGTTGGAGATCAGTCACAGAGCTCTTGTATGTGTTGGAGATCAGTCACAGAGCTCTAGTATGTGTTGGAGATCAGTCACAGAGCTCTTGTATGTGTTGGAGATCAGTCACAGAGCTCTTGTATGTGTTGGAGATCAGTCACAGAGCTCTTGTATGTGTTGGAGATCAGTCACAGAGCTCTAGTATGTGTTGGAGATCAGTCACAGAGCTCTAGTATGTGTTGGAGATCAGTCACAGAGCTCTTGTATGTGTTGGAGATCAGTCACAGAGCTCGAGTATGTTTTGGAGATCAGTCACAGAGCTCTTGTATGTGTTGGAGATCAGTCACAGAGCTCTTGTATGTGTTGGAGATCAGTCACAGAGCTCTTGTATGTGTTGGAGATCAGTCACAGAGCTCGAGTATGTTTTGGAGATCAGTCACAGAGCTCTTGTATGTTTTGGAGATCAGTCACAGAGCTCTAGTATGTGTTGGAGATCAGTCACAGAGCTCTTGTATGTGTTGGAGATCAGTCACAGAGCTCTAGTATGTGTTGGAGATCAGTCACAGAGCTCTTGTATGTGTTGGAGATCAGTCACAGATTTCTTGTATGTTTTGGAGATCAGTCACAGAGCTCTTGTATGTTTTAGAGATCAGTCACAGAGGTCGAGTATTTGTTGGAGATCAGTCACAGAGCTCTAGTATGTTTTGGAGATCAGTCACAGAGCTCTAGTATGTGTTGGAGATCAGTCACAGAGCTCTTGTATGTGTTGGAGATCAGTCACAGAGCTCTAGTATGTGTTGGAGATCAGTCACAGAGCTCTAGTATGTGTTGGAGATCAGTCACAGAGCTCTAGTATGTGTTGGAGATCAGTCACAGAGCTCTAGTATGTGTTGGAGATCAGTCACCGAGCTCTTGTATGTTTTAGTGATCAGTCACAGAGCTCTAGTATGTGTTGGAGATCAGTCACAGAGCTCTAGTATGTGTTGGAGATCAGTCACAGAGCTCTAGTATGTGTTGGAGATCAGTCACAGAGCTCTTGTATGTGTTGGAGTTCAGTCACAGAGCTCTAGTATGTGTTGGAGATCAGTCACAGAGCTCTTGTATGTGTTGGAGATCAGTCACAGAGCTGGAGTATGTTTTGGAGATCAGTCACAGAGCTCTAGTATGTGTTGGAGATCAGTCACAGAGCTCTAGTATGTGTTGGAGATCAGTCACAGAGCTCTTGTATGTGTTGGAGATCAGTCACAGAGCTCTTGTATGTGTTGGAGATCAGTCACAGAGCTCTAGTGTGTGTTGGAGATCAGTCACAGAGCTCTAGTATGTGTTGGAGATCAGTCACAGAGCTCTAGTAAGTGTTGGAGATCAGTCACAGAGCTCTTGTATGTGTTGGAGATCAGTCACAGAGCTCTAGTGTGTGTTGGAGATCAGTCACAGAGCTCTAGTATGTGTTGGAGATCAGTCACAGAGCTCTAGTAAGTGTTGGAGATCAGTCACAGAGCTCTTGTATGTTTTAGTGATCAGTCACAGAGCTCTTGTATGTTTTAGTGATCAGTCACAGAGCTCTAGTAAGTATTGGAGATCAGTCACAGAGCCCTAGTTAGTGTTGGAGATCAGTCACAGAGCTCTTGTATGTGTTGGAGATCGGTCACAGAGCTCTAGTATGTGTTGGAGATCAGTCACAGAGCTCTTGTATGTGTTGGAGATCAGTCACAGAGCTCTAGTATGTTTTGGAGATCAGTCACAGAGCTCTTGTATGTTTTAGTGATCAGTCACAGAGCTCTAGTATGTGTTGGAGTTCAGTCACAGAGCTCTAGTATGTGTTGGAGATCAGTCACAGAGCTCTTGTATGTGTTGGAGATCAGTCACAGAGCTCGAGTATGTTTTGGAGATCAGTCACCGAGCTCTTGTATGTTTTAGTGATCAGTCACAGAGCTCTAGTATGTGTTGGAGTTCAGTCACAGAGCTCTAGTATGTGTTGGAGATCAGTCACAGAGCTCTTGTATGTGTTGGAGATCAGTCACAGAGCTCTAGTATGTGTTGGAGATCAGTCACAGAGCTCTTGTATGTGTTGGAGATCAGTCACAGAGCTCTTGTATGTGTTGGAGATCAGTCACAGAGCTCTTGTATGTGTTGGAGATCAGTCACAGAGCTCTTGTATGTGTTGGAGATCAGTCACAGAGCTCTTGTATGTGTTGGAGATCAGTCACAGAGCTCTAGTGTGTGTTGGAGTTCAGTCACAGAGCTCTTGTATGTGTTGGAGATCAGTCACAGAGCTCTAGTATGTGTTGGAGATCAGTCACAGAGCTCTTGTATGTGTTGGAGATCAGTCACAGAGCTCTTGTATGTTTTAGTGATCAGTCACAGAGCTCTAGTATGTGTTGGAGATCAGTCACAGAGCTCTTGTATGTGTTGGAGATCAGTCACAGAGCTCGAGTATGTTTTGGAGATCAGTCACCGAGCTCTTGTATGTTTTAGTGATCAGTCACAGAGCTCTAGTATGTGTTGGAGATCAGTCACAGAGCTCTAGTATGTGTTGGAGATCAGTCACAGAGCTCTAGTATGTGTTGGAGTTCAGTCACAGAGCTCTAGTATGTGTTGGAGTTCAGTCACAGAGCTCTTGTATGTGTTGGAGATCAGTCACAGAGCTCTAGTATGTGTTGGAGATCAGTCACAGAGCTCTAGTATGTGTTGGAGATCAGTCACAGAGCTCTAGTATGTGTTGGAGATCAGTCACAGAGCTCTAGTATGTGTTGGAGTTCAGTCACAGAGCTCTAGTATGTGTTGGAGTTCAGTCACAGAGCTCTAGTATGTGTTGGAGATCAGTCACAGAGCTCTTGTATGTGTTGGAGATCAGTCACAGAGCTCTAGTATGTGTTGGAGATCAGTCACAGAGCTCTAGTATGTGTTGGAGATCAGTCATAGAGCTCTTGTATGTGTTGGAGATCAGTCACAGAGCTCTAGTATGTGTTGGAGATCAGTCACAGAGCTCTAGTATGTGTTGGAGATCAGTCACAGAGCTCTTGTATGTGTTGGAGATCAGTCACAGAGCTCTTGTATGTTTTAGTGATCAGTCACAGAGCTCTTGTATGTGTTGGAGATCAGGCACAGAGCTACTATGTATTGGAGATCAGTCACAGAGCTCTACTTTGTATAGGAGATCAGTCTCTTAAGAAACAAGCATACTCGTATAGTAGACCAGGGTGTCTGTGATATTAGGAGGACGAAGGAGACATATTACAAAGGTTCTGATATAAATGTACAGTATGAGTCCCAAATGGTCAAGATGCAGACCAATAAAATGTCAGAGGTGTCCAATATCTGTGATAGAAGCATTGTCTAGTGCCATATTGTCTGTGTACTTGCATATATAACAATTGCTTTGAAGGAAATTGTTTTTGTAAGAAAGCATTTTTATTTGCTTCCAGTCACATTCAGACCCCTATACGTGAGATTTGTCTGAATCCATTTTTTTATTCTTGGCTAAATTGGATGAGATCTTGTTCCCAAATACATGAGAAAACGGTGTGAAATGCTGTCATCTACTTCCACTTGTTTGACCCGTATTCTTACTTCTTTTGTGAAGTTTAGCTATGTTTTCTGTTTTAAAAGAATATTTGAGAATGAAGATTGGCAAAATTAATATATTAAATGGATTTTATGCAAAGAAAGAAATTTTGCTAGTTTTTTTTCAACAAAAAAAGGCTCATGCCTCTTGGAAAATGCCTCTTGTCCTTGCAGTCTATGAATAATGCATTTCCAATGGCTCCTCTAAAACATTTATCCAGATGGAGCCTTATAGCGATGGCTTTTTGAAAATTGTTTTATAAGGTGTGGTAATAAAAATTAGCTTTAATGAAACATTTCATTATTAGCATCAGATATTTGCCAATGCCTGGAAACTTGTCTCCTCTTGTCTAAGTTAATTGAACATGTGCCCACTGGTCATTGTAAATGATCACAGAATATTCTCAGCACTGATAAAACTCAAGAACCTTCAGCTCCCACATCCAGAGTAATATTTTTTAATCCTTTGACTAAAAATTGTCCTGTGCTCAAAATTGCAGACCAGTCTAAAAACACTGTTAATTGACAATTCAGAGACTGAGCTGACAATTTCGAACAATCAGTTGGCAAAGATTTGAAAGTGCTCTTCATTCTTTGTTTTATTATCTTGGACCTGCCTCCAAATTCATTATATTGAACTTAGTACAACTAAAATTTTAACCTGCCCTTATGTCCTTTCTTGTCAGTCTAATCTTCCTAATATCTCAAAGCAAATTAAACCTGAAAATCATAATTCATTTCATTAAATCTACAATAAAATGTAATCAGATTTATCAAAGTAATTTCCGAAAGTTCTGGACAGTTGGTTTTTAATGGCCATTCAGGATTGACCAGTGTTCACTGGTCAGTCAGATCAGAGCTTCAGGAAATGTCCTACAAGTAGTTTATGATCCCTTAAATCTCTGCTAATGGTCCTTAATCTAAGACCTTGTGCTGGTTCACTGCAGGGGACTAAATGGGAAAAGTTCATTTAAGCATACACAGGTTCTTGCTTCATGCATAACTTTATGTTGTCCAGACAATATCAGTTTCTGCTGTTTTAAAACTTCAAGAAATACAATCATGCAAATTGAATGTAAATTTCATAACAGATATCTAGAACATTTCGTGGAAAAATCATGAGGTTTAATTTAACAGAAATTTTAGACCCTGCATCTAAGCATTTACTGTTGCCTTTCTTTTAACTGGTTTTATTTTTTTAAATGTTTGGTGCTCTTGGGAACTATAAATGTTACGCGCAAACCATTTAATTCTGTATCACCTTCCAAATGCACAATTTATATGTTTCTCGCACATAATATACTTTTAAATTGTCTTGTGTGTGAAATTAAGAGACAGTGTACTTTCTCAAATTAAAATGAAATCGTAATTTACTTCAGATAGTGTTTTGAGTTATGGGTTTTTGACACAGACCTATCAGCTGCTCTAATGTACCGTCATCGTTTGAATACAAGCCGCACTTTTTTCCCAGGATTCGGCGAAAAAAAGTTGGGGGGGCTTATACATAGGTTTAGGTTCCCAAGACTTTTTTTCCATGCCTTCAAAACACCTATTTTTTACCGCGGCGAAATTGTCAAGCGCACCGGTATACGGACGCTGAATGAGATATTTGTCACGTCTTGCATGTTTTGTTCGAAAATATTTTTTGATAGGTAAAACAATGTACTAAATAATAAACTATTATTGAAATCTTTTACTCTTCTTTTTATTTTGAGTACCGGCAATTACAATTAAAATAATCGTCAGTTTGCAACTTGTCATGATCTCCAATCCGGGGACGTTTCTATGCAACGAGGTAATCATTGTGCGAACGAAAATAATTATGATTGCCACAGGCAAACAACTGCTTAGAAATGCTGTCACAAACTTTACTGCAAATACAATTACTGGTACGTAAAAAATCAGCAACATTTACGAACGACAAAGTAAAATAATTATTATTTACTGAACGCTAACATATTCCAACATTTAAAATATATCCAAATCTTTAATTTATCGCTGTTATCACATTTCAGTAATTATTGCATCACACAAGCTTAAAATGACACGCGCACACTACCAGGTAGATCAAACATTTTTATAGCAAAGCTGAAATAAACATGGATGGTTGTTTCGAGCCGACAACGTCTTTTAAAGTTGCATTTGATGTTCGGCGGTATCGAATTTTTTGCCTCCATACGAAATAAACAGCATGGTCATGTTTTCTGTAAGGGATACATGCGGTTTTTATAAGTTAACGGCTGTTTTTCAAATTATGCGGATTATAAATGTAATAATTAAAGATAAATGGAAATAAAATGCGGATTTCGTAAGAACCGATATCACCATCAAGGTAATTATTTTACTTATTTAAATCATGCAAACTGGCTTTTACCAGTGTTTTACGTATTTAATGGAACAAGTGGGGTCCACGAGTCGATCGGGTTTCATTTAATTACGCATATATCAAATTGATTACTTCAAGTAAAACGTGTATCAGTAAAATCACAGTGACCGTAATGTGTGAAAAACTGTGAAAGCCAGATGACATGTTTTAGATTCCCTTGGTAAAATCAGTGTCACCCTTAATTGGCAGCTTGGTCTCACCTGCCTTAGAGGGTATCTCACTTGACTAAGGTGTGAAAACTGAAAGCATGATGCCATGTTTGAGATTCTTATGGAATGTTTGACAAGATATTGAGATGACACGGTCGACTCGAATTTTATTTAAAACTCGCACATTTTGGTCATTCCCGCCCATTTTCTCAAATATTACTCTTCAGTTAAAATGACTATACCTTCAAATTGTCAAACATAATAATTATCATGGGTCAAACACCTATCTACTACACTGAAAAAGTATAGCTGGCTGTTGTTGCCTACGCTGAGGCACACGGGAACCGGCGATTCAAAATGGCGACCGGTCTGAAAAAGAGACCGCGGCTTATACATAGAGTTAGGCTTTTTTCACCCATTTCCATCGGGGTTTTGGGGGGTGTGGCTTATATACGAGTGCGGCTTATATTTAGACGATGACGGTAACTATTTTTGTTCATTTGTGAGAAAGGATAAATGCTTTCTTGAAAAAAATACAAAATTCTGAAAGTTTTCAAACTTTATTTTGCTTTTTTGTATTTTTTTTTATTATATACCCATGAATGATTTTAGCATAGTGCATCGTTAATCCGCAAAGTTGATACAACTTGTCAGATTAGAATTTCCGTCTTGAACTATGTCCAGCTTTCCGTGTTCTATGTGACGTCATATACTACGTCACACTAGGTTGTCGTAATTTTCCGGCATATAAGGAACTCCAAAATAGGAAATTTCCGTCGCAGTTTTACAAACGTGACAGTATTTTTACGCCGTTCATAACTTGTCTACGCCATCCATAAATTTACTGTCGCGTTACTATTTTTATTTCTGCCATTATAAAAACCACGTTTTTGACTAAAATTTTGTTGTTTAGTTTATTATGCCCCCCTTCGAAAAAGCGGGGGTATATTGCTTTGCACATGTCGGTCGGTCGGTCGGTCGGTCGGTCCGTAGACCACATCTTGTCCGATCAATAACTAGACAACGCTTTGTGATACAGTCCTTATATTTGGTGTGGAGGTTGGTCATGACCAGTAGAAGACCCCTATTGATTTTGGGGTCAGTAGGTCAAAGGTCAAGGTCACAGTGGCCTTGACCACAAAAACCTTGTCCGATCAATAACTAGACAACGCTTTGTGATACAGTTCTTATATTTGGTGTGGAGGTTGGTCATGACCAGTAGAAGACCCCTATTGATTTTGGGGTCAGTAGGTCAAAGGTCAAGGTCACAGTGGCCTTGACCACAAAAACCTTGTCCGATCAATAACTAGACAACGCTTTGTGATACAGTCCTCATATTTGGTGTGGAGGTTGGTCATGACCAGTAGAAGACCCCTATTGATTTTGGGGTCAGTAGGTCAAAGGTCAAGGTCACAGTGGCCTTGACCACAAAAACCTTGTCCGATCAATAACTAGACAACGCTTTGTGATATAGTCCTCATATTTGGTGTGGAGGTTGGTCATGACCAATAGAAGAACCGTGATATTTAAAATACAATAATCTACAGATTTAAATTACAATAAAATCCTTTGTGTTAGACTAGGTTAATCTACACGCGCTTATGTTTGTCGAGGTAAATGTAATCCTCTCATTGGATGACCTGGTTATTGATATATAGGAGTTCCACCGTCTTGTAAATTGCTTTCATGACTGGTACCCTTCATTGCTAAAGCTTACAAAAGTCTCTAAATTTCCAAAAATTTAAATTCAATGCTAATAGATATCACTTGCACGTCAGTGGGGGCATTTGTGTTTGACAAACACCTCTTGTTTAAATTTGTTTTGAGCAAGAAGAGTATATAATAAAAGGAACATTATGACAGTATTCATTTTGTAGGTTCGTTCTATTTCTCGTTGCGTATGTAACCACATCACGCCCGACCTTGGGTCTCGCGCGATATTGTTTACATACCCAACTCGAAAAATACAAACCTACAGAATGCATACTGTTATAATATTCCATATATATATAGACTTGCTAATAAACATATAGCCCTTTACCCCATGGATACAGCACAAATCATGTGTAGATCCTGATAAGCCTTACGTCCATGCAGGCAGTATGGATCATACACAAGTTGCTTCTTGGTCAGAGATAACCAAATGACTCGAAAGGGAACAGTGTAGTCTGATCAGTATCTACACCAGTTCCTTTACTTGGTCAAAAATAACCTTAAGTCTTCAAAGGGAACATTGCAGATTCTGATCAGACTGCATGGAAACAAAGTGATAGCACATGAAATAATTAAACTGATATTGAAGAAAATTTATAATGTAGGAGATCCATGTTTTTATGGTATCTTACTGGTATCTTCAGATTTCTAAATCAAATGTAGCAAACTAGTGTATTACAGGTCTCGCATATTGATTTGTAGGTTGTTGATGAGCTGCCATGTCACATGTCAAGTCTCCAGTCCAGCAATGCAGAACACTGGAACCTAAACACTCAAGAGATTCTCTACAAGTGACCTAATCTTCTCTAAGCTCTTCAAGAAAATGTTCACCAATATTCTTGCTAAAGATTGTTGGTTTGTTTTGGCTCAGCTGGATTCTATACTAAGTGACAGTGTGATAACAAGAAATAGAGGAATCCTCCATTCTCTTCAGTAAGACAAATTTACTTTTCATTTGGCATTAATTTACTGAACTTACTTTCAATGAAATTACTTTAACTCTAATATACTGGCAATAATTTTACTGGAAGTATTTTTTCTGTCAATTGCTTAATATAAAATTACTTTATGGAAAAAATACCCCTTTTTCCTTTCATGTTTCTTTGTTGTTTTCATTACTTTGAACTGTCAATATTAAGTGGAATTTATATGAAATTTTTTATTTGAAGCATTAACTGCAAAGCTAGAAATACTTCTTAACTGTTGAGAAGAACAATTTGACCCTCACCCCTTGCTGGAATGATATGTTTAAGGGAAGTTTTCCTTTCTATTTGTATATAAAATCACAACATACTTATTTAAACTGTGTTAAATTGAAAACATTTGTTAAATATTTTGATACCTTGCAATAACATAGTACAACATTATTTGCCAAATATTTCAATATTTGCTTTATTGTACAGACAGATTTCTTGTTTGTCATTGTAAACTACCCCTGCAGTGTCAAAAACATACCTTTCATGTTTCAAAAATGTAGAGTAAACTAAATTTTATTGATCATTGTAATAGGTACCAGTCTGAAGGGTTAATTGAGAGGTTCATTTCAATGGTCAGATTTGATTTTCTGTAGCAGTATTGAAAAAAAAGATTTTCTGAGTGATCCAGTGAAGTTTTATATTCATTTTCTACAGGTTTGATACCACACTTAAGGTAAAATCTTCGGATGCAAGATTTTGAGAAAGAGGGTGCGTTTTGAGCAGTCAGGGAAATAGCATAATAATTTCCAACAAGGCGGGCAAGGAGCGGAGGGGGGGAGGGAGGGGGTACCTTTGAGCAATGGTTCTATGCCTCACCTTCATTGGTTCTACTCCTCATCAAAATTGGTTTCACCCCTCACCCATATTTGAAACTACTTACCACCCAAATTTAAATCTACACATAACCCATATTTGAATCCATTCAAATTCATGATACAGGTATTTGGTTGTGGAATTGAGGAATACTCTACTTTTTACTGTTAATGAAGCTTATTGTGTAATTCTAATACAAAGTTTTTTTTTAATGACTCTGATGTATTATAGAAAAAAAATCCATTTAAAGTGTGCCTTAGGTAAGGAACAGGGATACAATTGTTTAGCCTACTGCACATGGTGACAAGAGCCACTTAAAACTTGTAATTTAGTGGTATTTTTATGACACAACTGTCATAACAAAAATATGGTTACATCAGCTGGATGAGGTACTAATCACCTTTGACATGCTACATCAATTAAGGATATGAGGCACTTGCCCTAGGGCCTCCTTCTCCTTCATGTCTTGTTGCTGTTGTTGTTTTTACAAGAGAAAAAACAGAGGTGATATAATGGTATTACCAGTGACTTGTCAAATTAGAGGTTAAGTTGGTGATTTACCTTACTTATGACATTAATAATGTGTTTGTTGGCAAGAGAATCCTAAAAACCTGAAAAGACATAAAAAATAGCTAGTACTAATAACACAGAACTTTTTGAACACAACTATTTATACATAATGCCCAGAAAGTTCCATAAAATCTCAAGAAAATAAAAGTTTTTCTTCATCAAACTTTCCAATAATATTTCTTAGAACATGTGACAGGGTCATGATGATGCCAAAATCTTTAAGTAAGGGTCACATTGGACAGAGTTATGTCCCTTTTTGTACTTGAATTATTGTCATGAAAACTAAACATCGGCTATAACTTTACCCTTTTCCTGATAATTTTGTCATCAAACTTTCAAATTATAACACTTACAGCAATAGGGTAGTGACCATGCCAAAATCTTAAGGTCAAACTCACATAAATTTGATGGAGTTAATATTGCTCCTTTTGTGCTTGGACTTTTTATTCTAATAAAGTACCCGAGGGCAACACAAGTGTTCAACTAACTGCCCATCTAGTTTTTGCTAAGTGTATGTTGAGCTTTGAGCTGTACAAATATGACTGTAAAATGGCAAATTGTATGTTGTATGGTGAAAAACTGAAAAATCGATTAAGTTCCACTGAGCTTCCCTCAAGGGTTTACAGTGTTACAAAGACTGAAATAGTTATCAGCGTTACAATGAATGAAAACAGTGATAGAAAATTCTGATTTTTGTTATGCCCCCGCCATGTTATGGCGGAAGGGCATATAGTGTTCACCCTGGCTGTGTGTGTCTCAGTGTGTGTGTATGTTCGAAAATCGTGTCCGCTCTGTAACTTTGTTATTTCGTATTGGATTTTAAACTAATTTGGTATGAATGTTCACCATATCAAGACGGTGTGTCGTGTACAATACCCATGCCTGTAGGTCCAAGGTCAAGGTCACTGTTACTAAAAATAGAATTTTCTTGTCCGGGCTGTAACTTCCTTATGAATAAAGGGATTTCAAAATAACTTGGCACAAATCTTCACCATGATAAGGCGGTGTGTCGCGTACAAAGCCATGCCTGTACGTCCAAGGTCAAGGTCACTGTTACTAAAAATAGAATTTTGTTGGAAAAATCTTGTGCGCTCTGTAACTTTGTTATTTCTTATTGGATTTTAAAATAACTTGGTATAAATGTTCACCATATCAAGACGGTGTGTCGCATACAATACCTATGCCTGTAGGTCCAAGGTCAAGGTCACTGTTACTAAAAATAGTATTTTCTTGTCTGGGCTGTAACTTCCTTATGAATAGAGGGATTTCAAAATAACTTGGCACAAATGTTCACCATGATAAGGCGGTGTGTCACGTACAAACCCATGCCAGTAGGTCCAAGGTCAAGGTCACTGTTAATAAAAATAGAATTTTGTTGGAAAAATCTTGTGCGCTCTGTAACTTTGTTATTTCTTATTGGATTTTAAAATAACTTGGTATAAATGTTCAGTATATCAAGACGATGTGTCGCGTACAATACCCATGCCTGTATGTCCAAGGTCAAGGTCATTGTTACAAAAAATAGAATTTTCTTGTACTGGCTATAACTTCGTTATTAACAGAGTGATTTCAAAATAATTTGGCACAAATGTTCACTATGACAAGGCGTTGTGTTGCATACAATTCCCATGCCTGTAGGTCCAAGGTCAAGGTGACTATTACTAAAAACGGAATTTTCTTGTCTGGGCTGTGAGTTTGTTATTACTTATTGGATTTTAAAATAACCTGGTATAAATGTTCACCATGACAAGGCAATGTGTCGCGTACAATACGCCTTTAGGTCCAAGGTCAAGGTCACTTTCAGGCCTCGATAAATCCACTCGCCCGCTCGCATTTGTGAGTGAAAGTGCACATCGGGCGAGTAAAAAGTTGATCAAACTTGCCCGGCAGGGCGAGTAAGATTCTCCAAGTCCAAATGCTGCTTCTCTAAACATTAATAAATAAAGTTATTCGGTAAAACAATCAAACTGCAGACTGCCATAACTGTCAAACGAAAACCGGACTGTGATATTAATATACTGTTCTGTAATAAAACAAACTTACTGTAGGTGACAGTAATTTGAGATTTTGTCCTGCTATTCTCTAAGAAATAGGAGACTTACCAAATCATCTCTCTTTGATATGACCCTGACCTACACTTCAGTTATTATCTTGAAATTTAACATTTGATCCGGGCAGTATAAAAGGCTTGGTAATGAAATAGTATTATTATTAGAAAATATATTGTGTCCAGTTCCATTATAACATACGTTCTGTCAGAATGTGAAGAAAAATGTAATGAAAACATTGAAATACTATAATAGTCTCAAAACCACCAGGATGATTTCTATGTTATCATAATAAAATGAAATTTAAAAGAAGTAATTAATATAACACATTGTGTGCTAGTGTCCTCAGGACCAAGCCATGAGAAATTAAAATTCAAGTTTAGTTCAACAGGTCATATTTGTCTAATTTTCAAAGGGATATAGAAAATAAGTGGACCATATTGTTATCATGGTAGCATCTTGATTAATTTAAATATTAAGAAAACATGCATACAATTTCGGAGAGAATTAAAATGCTGATGGCTGATATATGATCTATGTCATTTGGTGAAGTGAGCCACATGCATGTTGTGTTTGTAACAGTAGCATGTTTTCACTGTTTTTATACAGGTTGTAAATGTGGGAGGTGACAGGGACAAGGATGGCCATAAACTTATAGAATAGTCCTAGTAGTTATCTTTATATTTGAAATTTATCTTCCTTTTTTTTTCTTTAAATTTTGTCATTTTTTATGAAACTTCCATGTGAATTTGTTCACAATTGCATTTCAAATTTAGCTATAAATTAGTATTCATTATTTTCACTGGCATAAATTTTTTTTGTTTTTGATAAAACGTCATTTTCTTTTAAATTTACCATTTTTCATTTTCTATAATCACATTTACATTTGTTGTTTTTAACCCTTTCCTGGATATATACGCATTTTTACGCGTGTGCGACCAGTGTAGATCCAGATCAACTGGCACATCCGTGCCGTCTGATCAGGATCTGCACTGGTCGCATTATGGTCAGAAGTAGTCTAATGAATCAAAAAGCAAACAGTTTAGATCCTGATCAGACGGCACGGATGTGCCGGCTGATCTGGATCTAAACTGTTCGCCCTAGCAATAAAGGTGTTTCTATACAGGAAAGGGTTAAATTCATGGATTGAGAGACCCAGTAATCCAAGAAAACTAGTGTCCCACAAATAAAAATGACACATCCGTGCCGTCTGATCAGGATCTGCACTGGTCGCATTATGGTCAGAAATAGTCTAATGAATCAAAAAGCAAACAGTTTAGATCCTGATCAGACGGCACGGATGTGCCGGCTGATCTGGATCTAAACTGTTCGCCCTAGCAATAAAGGTGTTTCTATACAGGAAAGGGTTAAATTCATGGATTGAGAGACCCAGTAATCCAAGAAAACTAGTGTCCCACAAATAAAAATGAAATTTACAGTATTGTACTTGTTTTAAAATTTATTCACCTTATATAAAACAACTCAATCATTCAGATTTTTATAACTTATGCAGACAATTTGTAACCAGGTTTTCTTTGTAAAAACTGGTTTTCATATTGGGTTATGTTGTTGGGCAGGCAGGCAGGTGTGAGTCAGCATTTCATTAAGTGTTTTCTTCAAATTTACTTTTCTCAGTGACCATTCAAGGTAGATCTTTGAAACCTTACATACTTGTTTGACATGGCAATAGCAATTATCAGGACAAGTTTCACAACTCTTGGCTGTATTTTGTCATAGTTGTGCCCCTTTTTGACTTAGAATTTAAAAAGAAAACCTTGAATTGTCACATTGTGGCATCTTCTTGTCTGTTCTTCTATATAAATTCCTTACTATGGATGTTTTTAATGTAGATGGTGGTTGTCCTTTGACAGAATTCTGATTTTCCCATTATTGAAAAAAGGTTCTGTTATTTCCTCCTTCCCTTGATGATAAAATAACTTGTTTTATGCTTTTGATATTAACTAACCATCCCTGCTCTTGTTATGTTTTGTCACTGACAGTTTCCTTTTGTGTTTGAAATCTGAAAGAAACTTTGTGATTATAAAACCTCTTGTTTCTTCAGGGACAAATTCATATTAATTAGAGGTGTCATTGATTCTAACAGTGCCAATGTATGGTCTAGTGCTGGCTGTTGTTTTTTTAATCTATGCTTCACTTGTTTTCAATCCATTAATACAAGCACAAGACCTAATGTCACAGATAATATCAAACTTAAAAAATTAGTTGATTTTCATTGTTTTCAATTATCAAATATTAGAACAGAAACATTAAAATATCAAAATTATAATTTTTGTTTTGCTAGTTTGATGGTGTACAATAAATGTGTATATCATGTGATGTCTGCTAACATCTGATGCCATCGAAGCGGTAACAAACAGTCGATTCAAACTGCACAAAAATTGTCTACGTCAGTAAAAATCTACTTTTGAGAAATAAGGGCATGAGAACATTTATATTGGTCTTGATGCATAATTATATGACTATTGTAGATCCAGATCAGCCATCATGTCTTTGCTCTGATCTGGATCTTCACTATTTGTTATTGGTCAGTAATAATTTAATAAGTGAACAATTCAAATTATCGGTAAAGAGATCTAATTGACATACACCATCAACAGTTAAATTACAAAATAATACATACAAGCCAACAGTTTCAAGACAGCTTTCTAAATCATTGGTATCAAATTGCTTACATATTTTGCTAACATTTAAATAGCAAATGTGTTTACATCTCGTTTGCACAAATAGTGTGATGTTTAATAATCTTTATAATAGAGTTCTTTCACATTGTTACCTCCCCTTAGCGCTCTCTAAAATTGAAGAGCATATTTAGTCGATAAATGCACGCGAGGGGGCATCGTTTACTATTGTTAATATGACTAAGTTATTATAAAATTAAGAACATGTTGATTAATCATTTCAAATTTATAAATAAGTGAGTTCAGTCAAACAACAAAGAATAAAAAACCGTTATGATCACTTACAAGCACATCAAGAAAGTTTATGCGCATTTTAAACATTGTTTATCGCCGTATTTTCAGGACGCTAGTATCCGACGGATTTGTTTGGGGTTTTTATGAAAATACACACGTGAATTGTGTTTACTAAAAATAAATCTGTATAATTGACAATTCAGACGAACATTATCGAACATTTTACGGCATTTTTTTTGTAACGCTATAATTTATAGTGGAATGAAACTAAATTTTATATTCTTATGTAGCTCGTCGGCGACTAGGTTGATATGTGTTTTGCGTGTTTTGCTTTTGAGAAAAAATATTACGTATTTACATAGTAGGATGATTCCAGCTACAACCCGAGAAATCGTTAAATTGATTAAAACAAACGAATATTGCCGGACGGCAGGCCAACCAAAACTATTCAAAAAAATCCAGAGAGTTTTTTGTTTTGTTTTTTTTTTAATAAAAACTATTTTGATGTTGAAGTTGGTAATTGTTGTCGCTGAAGGTTTTGAAATATTATATTCATTTCTGTTTAAAATCAAAATGACCATGGACCAAAACAAATGAACGGAACTGCGATATTCAGGTCCGAGTTTAGTTTTATGACACTTAGCTGTTGTGTACATGTGTGCCCGAGGCATCGTGTCACTATCACGTAATTTCTCAATAAACAGGAAATTTTGGAGCCGTGACCAAGACCAAGTTTCTTAAAATTAATTAATATAATTGTAAAACCCATTCTAAATTCAGTTAAATTTATGTTTCATTAATTATCCTTTTCAATATTTTTAAATCCTGAGATTTTGCCTGAAAATCCTTAGATCCGGAGAAGAACCTTACGGTTCGGAGATTTCAGATAAAATCCTGAGATTTTGGAGGTCTGCTGACATTTTATCTTCTTTCTACATCATTCCCGTAACACGTAGATATTCATAAAATGCGACTTAAACTAATGTCTATTGACTATGGCTGACGATTTTACAAAAAATGATGTTTATAATAACATGAATAAGACGTAAACTACTACATGATCTGCCATTTCAACGCTACAAATTATAGTTATAGAAATATGGGACTGAACTCGTGAAAATTTTTAGGTATTTCAATTTGATGATTTGAGATAATTAATTTTAAGTCTCCTCAAATGTCAGATATCAAACAAGTTTTCACACCTCAATATGTCACCATCGTTTTCTGGGCAGAATGGGAATGGGAATATTGTGTCAAATATATAGGGACAATTAACAGTAACACGGTCGTGTTCAAAGTATGATTTCTAGTTATCAAACATAAAAATAATTTTAATCCAGGACTGATAAAAGAAATATACTAATGATTACAATAAATTTTAGTTTTAAACATATGTTGGAAGGAAGTAAAATAGTAAACAAAATAATAACGCTTAACGGGCGTTGAATACAACGGCGATACATTGTTACATTCATCCGTTTTCTTTTCCAATTTAGGGAGATCAAGTTACATAAAATATATTTTTTGAAGTAAACGCATTTTGTCAGAAAAACACGAGACGCTTATATATGTGTCTGTGGCAAATAGACAGTAACATGCAGTCCACATTCTTTTTGTTTTTATATAAGACTTCCTGTTTCAAAATTGCAACCACGTCTTTGATTGTTTTACGCTTTTCACAGTCAAATCTTGCCGACCAGACTTTTTAAAGCCTGCAATATTCGGAAATTCGTAAAACTTGAATTTATTGTGCCTCATCACAATTATTATTATAATTTATCATAAGCTTAAGGCGACACCGTGATCATGTCCGTCCATTCTGTTAGCAATGACACAGTTAAATGCCCCCTCACTTGTCGGTTTAGGATAAAACCAATATTTTCCGCACCTAACGTGGCGTACGACGCATGCGCACAACAATGTGAAAGACCTCTATTGTATTCTCAATAATTAAGTTAAAACAGTGATATACACTTTTCTTTCTTTTTTTTTTAAGAACAAAATTTTGAATAATGTGGATGTAGTGCCTGCGAGAGCTTATCAGTGACTGGATTAAAGAGCTATCAGTGACTACAATTTATTGCACATTACTGCAGTAACTTAGAAAATGAGACCAAAAACCAGTGTTAAAGTATTACATGATATGTAAGAGAATGTTAGTTTCCTTATAATTATAGTATAGATAGATTGTGGTATCGTTTAATGTTCACACAGGTTTAATATTCACAGATAACTGTGCTAGGGAAAATGCATTAAATCAGACCGCAGTGAAATTAAACCATGCAATACTTAATGTTTATTAGAATAAAACATCTGTCAAAAAAAAAAATGCCCCGCAAAAATTATGTTGTTTAATTCTTCTGCATCAAAATTGTCCCCTGAAATTAAAATGATACCACAATAGGCATTAATTTTATGATTTTCTCTAGGTTACTTAAAATATAAATATAAAACTCGAGTAGATGTATTATGAAATAACAAGAAATCAAGAAAGGTGAGATTGACTTTACACTTTTTATACCCCCGCTTCGAAGAAGAGGGGGGTATACTGTTTTACCCTTGTCCGTGCGTGCGTGTGTGCGTGCGTCCCTCAGTCCGTCCATTACAAAATTTTCGTCGCACTTTTCTCAGCAACTTTAACATGCAGCAGCCTGATATTTTGCATGTTGCTTCATCCTATAGTCCCATATGGTGTAAAGCGATTTTATGCTCCTTGCTCATCTACTTCCTGTTTGCTGCATATTTTTAGATTTTATTACTATAAAGGTGCATTACATAGACCAAAAGGCATGTTAATTTTCCGTCGCAGTTTTCTAAGCAACTATAACATGCAGCAGCCTGATATTTTGCATGTTGCTTTATCCTATAGTCCCATATGGTGTAAAGCAATTTCATGCTCCTTGCTCATCTACTTCCTGTTTGCTGAATATTTTTGGTTTTGTTACTAGAAAGGTGCATTACATCAACCAAAGGGCATGTTAATTTTCCGTCACAGTTTTCTAAGCAACTACAACATGTAGCATCCTGATATTTTGCATAATGCTTTATCCTATAGTCCCATATGGTGTAAAGCGATTTTATGCGCCTTGCTCACCTACTTCCTGTTTACCGAATACTTAGATTTTTACACATAGATGACAAACATGCACAATTTCTGTGGCAGTTTTCTAAGCAACCATAACATGCAGCTGCCTGATGTTTTGCATATTGCTTTATCCTATAGTCCCATATGGTGTAAAGCAATTTTATGCTCCTTGCTCATCAACTTCCTGTTTACCAAATATTTAGATTTTTTACAAATAGATGACAAACATGCAGAATTTCCCTCACAGTTTTCTAAGCAACTATAACATGCAGCTGCTTGATGTTTTGCATATTGCTTTTTCCTAAAGTCCTTTATGGTGTTAAGCAATTTTATGCTCCTTGCTCATCAACTTCCTGTTTACCAAATATTTAGATTTTTTACAAATAGATGACAAACATGCAGAATTTCCCTCACAGTTTTCTAAGCAACTATAACATGCAGCTGCTTGATGTTTTGCATATTGCTTTTTCCTAAAGTCCTTTATGGTGTTAAGCAATTTTATGCTCCTTGCTCATCTACTTTCTGTTTACAGACTATTTTTAGTTTATTTTTTTACTATAAAGGTGCACTACACAATCTAAAGGGTATCTTTATCACTATATAGGTGCATTACATAAACCAAAGGGCATCTTTATTGAAAAATGCAAATTACATTTTGAAAGTAATATTTCACACAGCGGGGGTATCACTAGTGAGCATGAGCTCACAGATTTTCTTGTGTTTTCTTAATTGTGATTTTAGTAAGTATATAATTATTTTCATCTATGTTATTAGCTGGGAAAAGTGGAAACCAATATCTGTCAGTCAATTTTATAGCTGTACCATGTAATTATTGAACTGTAGTATTTCAAATAGGTAAGTTTGTAATGATTCGCTATTTACAGTATTAATAACAGCTACCTGTTAAATCCTAGGAGGCTGCTGTCACTGAATTGGCTAGCGTGTTAACTGGTGGTAACTCGCCTGCATCAGTGAGTCCTGGCCTTCTATAGTAAAATTCTCTAGTAGTAATAGAGTAAAATTGTTTTGTGTTATCAGAGTGTCACTATAGACGTATTGTTTGCATCTGTAATTTTGCCTTATGTATTGAGCTTTGTCAATGGATTATTTCTTTAAGCAAAAGTGAAGAGAAAATTTGGATTGTTTTTTAAAAAAAATTGGTATGTTTTAATAAAAAAAATAATGCTAAAGATGTAATTGTAAAGAAAAATCTTGCTGTATTGTTTTTGTTTTTTTTCTTCTAAAATTGAATTCAAGTTTATTCAAGTATTTTTTACAATTAATCAGAATTAAATCTTGTATCCTTCTTTTTCATGGTTTCTAATAAAACAGAAAGAAATATTTAAGGGTATTTTTCATTAATTATTTGTAGTAAAACATTAATAATTATTAGACGAAAAGACAAATATTTCTACCCCTATAAAACTGGAATTTTGAAAACTATATTCTGCTGCAAATGCATAAGCTGATATCGTTGATGACAGATACCGCTACTAATGCTTTCTAATAGCTGACATGAAGTTCAGATACTGATGCTAATTCTTTTTCTTTGCAACATTTTATCAATCTGTTTTTGGCAATTTTTCCAAACAGATTTTGTTGTTCCCTTTCAGCTGCATTATATTCAGTGACATCTTTTAAAGCATTATTGTGCTGATTATTATTTTTCATTTTTCACTTGAGCACCTTGGTCACAGTCTTATTGCATTACTGTTACTTCTTTGTTGTCAAGAAGTTCTACAACGTATTCTATAAGAGCCTTGATATTTAAGCATTCTGTGCCCAAGATCATACAAATGAGATTGGAGACCAGTCTCAAATCTCAAATATCTCATTGGCTTTAATAGAGATGAGTCTCCATTTCAGCCAGTCAGAAACTTGAGATTTGAGACTTGACTCCAGTTTTAGTTTTATGATTTTGGAGCCTGTTCCATACTTTGTTGCATGTGTCTTCCTTTTTGTGAAACTACCAAGTAACAGTTCTATCTGTGCACGAAATTAATTGAACACATTTTCTGTCTGTTAATACATTTGTTATTATCTCAAATTGGATTGCCCTTTATTGAAAATATGATGAGATACATTGATTAAATGGATCAGAATTTTACGGCACCACAATTTTATCATTGATAGGATATTGTAATGAAATGTGAGTAATTGTTTGATAAGTATACTGATTAATTGAAAAAAAAATGTTATGAGTGTTGTTGTACTGGTAATGGGTAAAATACAATGATGCTCAATACTTGTTTACCAAATTGATCGAACTTTTTTCCTACTAATTACAAATAGAAATATTCTGCGATATAAAGCTGTTATTTAAGTTGTTGGTACAGCCTTGGTAAAGTCAATATTTTACAAGGATGGATTTTCAAGCAGAAGTTTTGTGCAGGTAAAAATTGTGCAAATTCTAGTTGTAAGACAAATAAGTGGGTAAATTTGCACTTTTACATAGTTTGAAATAAACAGCAAATTAAGACCATGTAAAATATTATGATTCCATAATATTTTGAAAGCTTTACTAATAAATATATTGTGAATGATCGGTGGCTAATTGTTATACACAGCAGGTATGAGCTTTAGTTACAGCTGGTATGAGCTTTAATTGCTTATCAAGGACATGTAGGGGTTTGATTTCCAAGCATTAATTAAAAGTCTTTTATGATCTATAATGATGTCACAAAAAACTTATCAAATATCATTTGTTTAATGAAATTATGCTCCATATGTATGCCTTCATGGCTTGGATGAATAGTGTAGATCCAGATCAGCAGGCACATCTGTGCCATCTGATAAAGATCTATACTGTTCGCTTTTAGATTCATTTGGCCATTTCTGATTAATGTGTCTGTTGATGTGGATCTACCCTAGTTGGATTATATTAATATCTGAAAGAGTAAAGAAAGAAGCATAAAAACAACAAAATCTGTTACCATTTTTACCATTCTTTTGTTGCCAGCAATTTTGGCTTGTTAACATGCAGTTTCAGATATTCATTCAAGAGGAATATTTGCTTTCAATATTGACTTTTGAACTTACAATCAGTTAGCAGCTAATGAGTATTCTTTATTTTCTATATATTTGCAGGTTGCATGCTTGTATTGGTAAGCAGAGATTTGCTCTTTATCCAGCTCCATTAGGAAGAAAAGGTAATTATACGTCCCATCGATAGTTCTTCAAAGTGCTAAGTGTAGACCCAGATCAGCATGCACATCTGCAGTCTATTCAGAGTGAACAGTTTTAGCTCTTCAGTTAACCCTTTCCTCCAAATAATTTTATACCCCTTATTGGTGAACAGTGTAGATCCAGATCAACTGGCACATCCATGTTGTCTGATCAGGATCTGCACTCTTGCTTTTATATGATTTCTGATCAAAAAGCCAACTGTGCAGATCCTGAACAGACGGAATGGATGTGCCAGCTGATCTGGATCTACAGTGGTAGCACACATGTAAAAAGGCATATAATTATATGGAGGAAAGGGTTAATAAATGTAATTCAAATGAGTTTTTGCAATGAATGATGAATGGAGTGACATAATTGATAGAAAGGTTGGTTCTAATTTATTAATTCTTTACTCCATTTTAACTCATGTGTGACCAATGTAAATCCACATCAGCTGGCAGATCTGTGTCATCTGATCTGGATCTACCAGTGCAATACAGTTCTTGGTTAACTTGTGGTGCTGCCTGTTGAGTCAGATGGTCTCAAAGACTTGTTGGCAGTCAGGTGACCAATTATGGAATTGATTTACCACAGTTCTCAAGGCTACAAGAGCATAACACTGAGAAGTTCTCTAGGCTACAACAAGAGCATAACTTTGAGACTCTGAGCTATAGTCTGATTGGTCAGTAGAATTTGAGACAAAGATCAATTTTGAAGTCAGCTTTTTTCCATTTTCCATAATTATCACCTTTTGCCCTGGCATGTCCGATCCAAAAACAACCTAGACCCATCAGGTATGCAACAAATTACATGTTTTGTTTAGAAATTTCCCTTGTTTTCAGATTAAATATATCTACTATACAATTACCTTTCTGATATTTTTTTCATCTGCCATTGTTGTTTAGTATTACTGACAGAATTATTTGGAAGGCTCTAATCTCCAGTCTGTCTAAGTAATGGCTTTGTATGGTCAGTTTGAATAATCGTTTTCTTTTAAGGCCTGTAGACAGCAATTACCAAGCAAAGCAAGCCAACCTCTGGACAGTTTATAGAGATAAACCATGCAAATAGCACAGAATTGCAGGACAATTTATTTGTTGATCTATACAATTTCCTTGTAAGGTCGTAAACAAAGATAATGTTTCCGTTATGTAATAAGTTTGTCTGTCAAGTCACCTCTACAGTCTACACAGGAGGCTTTGTTGCCAAGTTTGGGATTACTGTTTTGTTCTTAATCATGAAAATGGACATGTTTCTGATGGAATTGGAATTGCATTGCTGTCAGGAAGAGATTAGACAATATTTTACTACAAATCTATAAAATAATGTACACTTGTAAGATGGTGTTTTTTTTCTAGAACTGGTATTTTAAATAAGTTCACTATTAAAGAGGATTCCATGGATAGAGATATGTTGATGGCTGAAGACTTTGTTTTGTTTTGGTGTAATTTGCTTCCCTTATCTTTGACTTGTGTACAGGAACAATGTCAATTCCATATGGAATCTTTGAGACTGACTTTAAGCACTGGATTCATGTAGTTGACTGACATTTGTAAGAGGGTGTTATTTAATGATTGAATTTATTGACTGGAGTGAAAACTGTAGACCAAGACCTGTGTGGATGCCCATACATTGGTTGACAAATTCTGTGCTTAGAACTTAGAGCAATAAAGTTTCTTTATCAGTTTTCTCCTAAAATGTGTTTGCAATGTAGATTTTGCTGGACATTGTTGTTTATGTATGCATGAAATGGATCCCATATGTATTAAGAGTGTAAATATATAATAATTTGCTTTGACATATGGACATGTCCAAATTGACCAATTATCAAAGGAAAGTCAGTAAAACAGAAGGCATGATGCAAGTTAACTAAGAAACAATGCCAGCACCAATTAAGAACCAATTAGTACTTCTCATTTTGACTAATTAGCTTGATAGCCTGGCTCAGGCCTGTAACACTTACTAATTTATCTTGTTAGCTGGGCAATTTGCAAAACAAACGATTAATGTTCTCATGTTTTTTTTATGGTCTTCATGTAGTTAACTAAGCTTTCAGCATCTCTTTGCACTTACTCACCTCACATCCCCTATCACAGATATTTCTGCGATGGCTGTTTGAGACAAAAAACAAAGTTATAACTGATAATGTTTGAACATACACCAAACAACATTTTTATTATAAATAAATAAATTCTTAACAAAGTTAATGATATACTAATATAATATATTCAACATTTATATTCATCACAAAAAGTAAATTACTCAACAAAACATGTCTTCAGTTATATTTTTCACATTTTTAGTGTTTTAGCGTTTGCTTTTCTTTCATCTTTATTTAATACATAAAGTATCAGTCTCACGATTTTATTGCAGTGAAAACAAAATCTTTGAGATTTGATAAAATTCTCCTTCACATTTTATCATAGCATGGCACACACAGTTTTAGTGGCAAGGCACACATTTATCATGGCATGGTTTTATTGTGGCAGAGCAAATTTTTGATGATTGGCTGCTTACATTTTTATCATGGCATGAAACAAATTTTATTATCACACAGCTCACCTTTTGTCATGGCATGGTACACATTTTGTCATGGTTCATCACACATTCTATCATGGCAAGGCACACATTTTATTATTAGTCTCATGGCAAGGTAAACATTTTTTCATCTCAAGCCTCATATTTTTTCATGGCTTGATACACATTTGTTGAGGTACAGCACACATTTTTTAATATGACAAAGACATTTATTCATGGCTCAGCACACACTACCATCATGGCATTATAAGCACACATTTTATGGCCCAATATGTATTTTCAAGGCCAGAACACCATTTCATCATGGCATGGCCAACATTTATTAATGGCATAGCACACATTTTTTTATGGTGTGGAACACAATGTTATGTTGTCATGGTTTCTTTAATAATAAAAAAAAAACAACATAGAATATACAGGGATTGGCTTAGGTTTTCAGAACAGGGAGAAGTTTTTCCAGTTTAAGGGAAATGCCAACTAGGAATATAACTTTCTGTATGGAATATGTAGGGAGGTAAAACTTCTCCCTTGACACAGCAGAGGGAGAAGATCAGGACATTAGGGAGTCTATTTCTCTCAAGCTTTCCTGTTAACACTTCCCTGTTATATAACTTTCTTGCAGCGCTATGCTGTATTTATGATTCAAGAAGTACTAAGAAACAAGAATTTCAATAATCTTGTTGCACTTGGGAATAGTTCTTAAGAAACTTAGCAAAATCTCTTAAATATGAGTGCTTTCCAGTTCACGTAATTACTCTAGTGCTGAAGTTAAATGCAATTGTGGAACTGGCACCAGCAACAAAGATTCTGGCTGACTTTTCCAACAACACTTCTTTGAAATAAATGATATGTGAAGAAGTGTGTTGCCATTTGGAAGCACTTGAGCATTTGTGGGTATATCTTCATTCTTTTGTTGGCAGTGCATACCATTTTCAAGTGGTCATTAGTGAAGGAAACCTTTTTTCAAAGAAATTTGTTTTCTGATGAATTATTCATGATGTTTGTTTTTTGAGATAGTTTATTTGGATATAATGTTTTTTGTAAAATAAAATACAACATCATGGGAATAGACAGCAGCTGATTTTGGTATAAATCATGGCTTGGTCTATATTTAGTAAAATAGATTAATTGTAATGCTTTATAGGGCATAGCACATTTATACTGAATAATGTGATAAGGTATGATCTCATGTATTTGTTGCTGTTTTAACCCTTTTACTTTATGGATACCTCTTTAATCCTACAAGCATTTACCAGTGAAGATCAAAATCAGTCTGCACATCCCTGCAGTATGTTCAGCATTTACAATAGCTGCTTTCAGATTCATTAGACTATTTGGTGCAAGTCTTATGAAAATGGGTCTTTGGTGATAATTTTTGACATTTTACTTGTTAATGTATTTTCTCATAACTAAAACTAAAAGTTTTCTTGCATGTTTTGATCAAAGAATGGTAATTTTACTAACGCATAATAAGCAATGTCATCTGCTCATTCCAAGGACTGTGTCCAAGGTTATAAAGCTGAGATTGGAAACCAGTCTGAAATCTCAAGCATCTGATTGGCTGAAATGGCGACCAGTCGCCATTTCAGCCAATCAGATGCTTGAGATTTCAAACTGGTTTCCATGCTCAGTTTTATAACCTTGGGCACTGGAAAACAAGTTGCACTGATTTCATCTTCCCAAAGATACATTTTCCCTGAGACAAGTCCTGTTTCGGATAAAAAAAGTGCACATGGTAGATCCTGATCAGATTGCACAGATGTGCTGGCTGATCTGGATCTAAACTGTTTGCCTTTGGGATAAAAGCTTTATTCCATATATAATACATGTTAATGGTTAATAGTATTGCTGACTGCAGTTTGAAAATGGCTTAACACTTAGTCTAGTGAAGGCAATTAATGAACACATCACTACCTTTAATTTAAAATCTATCAGTTCCAGAATTGATTTATAAAAACTGTGACATCTGGACGGTACAATGTTTTTCTTGCTTCTTAATTATTTCATAGGCTTTATGTTAGTTCCCTCTTAACCAACCCCCCCACCCTTTCTCGAATTTTCTAGGCGCACTGGGTGCTAGATGAGGCTTTGTTGTGTGTACTGTTTGGTCAGTTTTCAAGTCATAGAGAGATTAAATAATAGATCCCAAAGTTAAAAATCTAAAGAGAAATTAATGTAGCTCGAAATATTCAAGTTGGATTCACAATATTGTAACATCAGTTTCATTAATTATAAGCACAGATTATAGACTTGATTATCTAAGCTGTTTTATGACAACGGAAAAAGAGCGATTAACGCACCCTGAAGATAACATCGGATTTCAGAGTCCAGTCACATCATAAGTTATTGAATATGCTATTGATTGTAAAATTAATTTATTCATATTTTTTAAATGAAAGAATAATGATATAATTAAAAAGTTTCGGTCTGGGTATACGTACCAGGTAGAATGGTTTGCTAACAAAAGAGTGTATCAGATATTCAAAATTCAAAAGTCAACAATTATACAAAGCCAAATGCAAGGCTACCAAAATCACCTATTCAGTGAAAAATAATTTCAAGGGTAATTTCTTAAATTTGACAAATTAATTGACTTTCATTTCAAGTGCAATTTGTCATTGAGAAATAATATTGACATTAGAAATGAAATTTTCTCAATTGATAACATTTTCTTAATTTTTTCTACCTGGATGGATATGTTATTCAGTTGAATAACAAGTCTTATTAACATATTAACCTTGGTAAATAGAAATTATTTAATTAGATTTCAGGTAAACATTCTTTTATTTTGATTTTATCCAAATGTCATAATTATTTTTCCCTAAAGACTCCCTGAGAAATGCACTAAACTTTTCCTCTATATAATTATACACCTTTATGCCGTGGGATAACAGTGTAGATCCAGATCAGATGGCACAACTGGGCTGTCTGATCAGGATCTGCACTGTTGGCATTTAGATTTACCGGTATAATGATAGTGCCTCTAGCTGGGAGCGAACCCACACTGTCACGGCGACAGCGCCTAGGCTATAAGGTTATTTTAGACCAAAAAGCGAACAGTGCAGATTCTGATCAGACAGCATGGATGTGCCAGTTAATTTGGATCTCCGCTGGTTACAAATGTGGTAAAATGCATACATTGTATATATATGGAGTAAAGAGTTATACCAGTGTTAACCCTTTCCTCCATAGGTACACATTTATTGCGTAGGCGAACAGTTTAGATCCAGATCAGCCGGCACATCCGTTCACTTTTTTATTCATTTGGTTATTTCTGACCAAAATGCAACCAGTGCAGATCCTGATCAGATGGCATGGATGTGTAAAAATGCGTATTTATGGAGGAAAGGGTTAAAGAAACATAAAAAGAACTTGGAACAATATCCCCAGAAAAGAATTCAAACCTAAGAGGCATGATTTTTTAAGGCCTACTGATAAAAGGGAAGAAATATGCAAAGATGTATAATGAAATTTGTGTAATTCAGCCAATTAATGCAAACAATTTAATGAACATTACAAATAATTTGCAAGAAAAGTGAAAAATCAGAAAAAAATATGCAAAAAAGAAACACTCTGTAAAAATAATAGAAAGAGTGGGCAAAAGTTTTTTAAAGAGAGAGCATAGGTTTTTTTAAGTTAAGTTTAAAAATTAGAAATCATGATGAGCTTTTTGTTGGAATAATTATTGTGAAACTGAATTGCTTTAAATTATTTGGTTTAAAACAATCTTGTGCTTTCTGGACTTTGGTCTTGCCTTTATGTTGTAATTGGTTTTAGTTTCATTCCTCTTTAATACATGGTTTTATCAAGTATCAGCTAATGATTAATGCAGTAAAATTGTAAAATAACTACCAGTTTTCCTAGCAGACATTGTGTCTTTTTGTTAAAGTATAATCTAGTTTTGATATCTGTTACTAATCACCTTCAGTTTAATTTTATTTTTCTTGAAATCAAATTATGTAAATGTAATTTTTAATTATTGGCTATCAAAATATTATGAAAAGTATTTAGTAGATCACAGAATTGATAAACAAACAATTTTGTTTTGTTGGTTTTGACAAAAAATGATTTATTCGATTGTATAGTAATGAAAGACATAGTTACTAAAAATGACTTTAGAAAAAAAAATGATCGTATAATTTTCAATTACAGAAGTAGACTTGGTCTAATTAATATGTAGCAGTTAGTAATGAAGGAAAAAATGATAGAAATTATAGATAAATGCTCAGTATGGATTGTACTGATAGTTGAAGGATTTTCTTTAAATTAGTAATTTACATGTGACAAATTGAGAATCTTCATTATGTTCTTCGTGTTCCCTTTGAAGATGAGAATATTAAAGGGATGAGGATAAATCATGGTGAGGGAATCTTAATTATAACTGCTACATTTTTTAATTAATTGAATAAATAGCTGGGAAAAAATCGTTAAAAGATTACATTTCATGATTTTAATGTAATCAGATGCTTAATTGGAAGGAAGCTGCACTAGCTGCACATAATCTCCAGAATTTTAAAAGTTGAATAATCTATTAATTATAATCTTTTGTTTCAGGAACCTTTTTTTATCTATTTTTTCCCCAGAAGTTACTTGAATTATGCTTTTCCTTTTGTCCAAGATTTAGGTGTTCGTAGTTTTTGTGATAAATAGTAATATTAATGGTCAATATCATGATTATGTGGAGTAATAATTATTATATTATGGCAGTCATTATATGTATTTAGATTTATTTACAGTCTCTACCAAAGATCATATGAGCTATGCTTTAAGATTCTTACAGAGTGCAATTAGTCAGTATATGTTTTAAGATGATATTGCAAGGTACAGAGGACTCTCCAATACCAGATTTGTTGTGCTTGGTGTATGACAAACAGCACTTACACTGGACTTTAGTTTAAAGTCTCATCAGAAAGGCTGTTAACAAAGGTTAAGTTTGAGTAGCAGGGGATCGAATTAGCAATTCCTGGATTCAGAGGGTGATGGGTGAACCACTGACATTATTTGCTCCTGTGGCAGACTTATCACATTCATTATTTATGTATGAAAACCCTTAAACCCCCAAGCCTTTTTTATTCTAGATCTGTCATTCCACTTGCAAATTCTATGGTAGCTGAATAAGATGCCATAGTTGATTATATGATATTTTTTCATTATTCAGATGCCATAAACTTACGTTTCTTAATGTTCTAAAGATGTATTTTTTAACAACCTTATCTTTTTAATTATCACAGTTATTTTGTAAAATTTTCTAAAATTCAGCGATTGACAATTCAAATTGTCAAGGAAATTGATTTTTTTTCTTTTTTGCTTTCGTATCCAAATCCTGATTAAGAAAGATTTATTTTACTGATTAACTTCCTTTAATGCCTAGAGTTTGAATTAACAATAAAGGAAAACCATCAAGCTTGGTACATTTACATTTATAATGTACGTTCATACTGTATTTTATGATTGAATTAATGAGTTTTCCCTGCTAGGTTTTGTATTTTTATTTTTTGTGATGCCCAGGGCTCAGAACTTCTGTTGGTGACAAACCATGCTTCGTTAAGTACATTTATTAAGATTATTTCACAGTTTTTTTGTAGTGTTGTTAGTAAAATGTTTTTTGTGTCCAGCAAAGAGGGAATGTAGGCTTGGTAGTGGAATGAAGTCTTCTCTTACAAGATGGATTAAGCAATACAAGGGCAAATGATTTTCTTATATGAAACCAGGCAAGTCTGATTTTATTATGTCAACATATAAATAACGACAATATTGCCTTTAATTTTATGCTTACCAGTGATTTTATTTTACTTTTTTTCTGGAATTATCTATTATTACTTTATGAATTGTGCAGCTCGAAAATAAGGATTCTTGAGCTCACTTGGTGAAATAATAATGATATTTTTATCTTGCAATATTAAAAACAAATTTGTTATAAAACTTGGGGTATTTACAGTTTGTAAAATGAAAAGGCAATGTGGGATTGGGATTTGACAATTCACCATACTAAATTTTCCAATGCTTACTTACAAGTCTATTGTATTACAAGTTTTGGATGAAAGTGAACATTCAGGTACCTAATTTACTGAAAATTTGTGATTAGCTTCCTTGTAAGGTCATAAAACAGTTTATAGCATTTCTTATACTGTATTGCCTCCCAAATTGGATCATAATGTTTATGTTTCCACTGCCCAAAGGCTTAAATTCCAATTTACAAAACCTAGTTTTATTGGATCATTTTAATGAAATAAGGTTAGACATGAAGTAATCTGGTATAATTCAGCTATAAAATATAGGGTTGTTAGCAGTCATTGTCAAAAAAGAAAAACTGTCCACCTTATTTAGTAAATTGCAAACCATTAGTTGTAAAGGAGTCTATTAGGTGCAGGTCAGTTTAGTATAAGTGGTCAACAATACCTTCTTAGGTAATTCAAAAGATACAAACTGGACAGCTGCGGCCTTTGGACATGATGAGAAGAAATGAAGTGCATTTAAGTAAACTGAAGACACTATTTTCAGCAAACTCAGAAGTAAAAAGTGCTGCTTTTATACCTTTAAAATTATCAACCAGTGTTTTTTCCACTGATGAGGTTCATTGAAAAATAGGAAGACTTAACAGCTGTTTATTTTTTGACATCAATCAGAAAATTGTCCGATAAATTGTATTCTGGAGGCTGGTAGTTAGTTTTGTTTTTTACCAAGAGGTGAGCATATTATAACCATTTACTCATTGGGATAAGGCTTAAATCCCATGGTAACTGGTGGAGATCAAGATCAGCCCACAAATGTGTGAACTCTGATCTGGATCTACACTGTTTGCTGCCTGGTCAGAATCATTTAATAAATTCAAAAGCAAACAGTGTAGATACTGATCAGGATGGAGTGATGTGCAGGTTGATCTACACTGATTGAACTTGGGATTATGTCATATCAGTTGAAGTAAAGGATAACTAAAATTACATGACAAAACAGAAGTAAACTCTATGTTAATTGTTTGTTTTAAATGTTGTATGAGTATTGTTCTTATTCAGTAGTAATTCAGTGGATTAAGAGTTATGTAGGCCTTGTGCCTTGTTAACTGTCATCAACATTGAATGATCAGAAGGACCTGATAGTCATTGCTGATGCTGCCACTACTATTGCTTTTGATTTCTTGTTGGTTTGATCCAATCCAATTTATAAGAATATTTTGTTACTTATAATAAAAGATATCTCTTATGTTTTACTCTGTTCTGTTCTGTTACAAAAGAAAAGAAGATGTTCATCTCATTAATGTTGAAAGCTTATCCAATATATCATTCACTCAGCAGCTGGTTGATGCATTTTAGTATAACATATAAAGGCAGGTAAATTATCAGTAATGAGTAGGTGTGAAGCAGAAGCTGCTGTCAAAATAATGTACATTATACATGTCATCATGGCCATTAAGGATACAGGGGATGCCTTACCTTAAATATTTCCAACAATGCTTTAACAAGGCTGCTTTCAAATAATGACAGTTTTATTGCATACAATTTTTTGAAATGACAAATTAGGTAAAAAATACAATCTGAATGAATAATTGTTCAACTAAAAAAATCATTTTAATTGTCCGATTCTTATATTACAAAACTTTCATTTTGGGAATAATAAATGAGGATTTAACAGTTTAGATATTGTAATTTACAGCTCACAGACATCAAAATGGTATTTTAATATTGGATTGTTTTTGCAGCTGATGAATAATTGAAGAGTTTGCACAGTATTTTATCCAAGATCAAGCTGTAATTTCTTGTTATTTCAGCTTTTTAATAACAGAAGATTCCCCCAGAATTTTTGAAGACAAATTTTATAGTGTTACATATTTTCTTTTATTGCCACAACTGAGTAAGTCTAATTAAATTATGGGTTTTCTGTATTATTAATTATCCACAGAAACAAAATGTTAATGTTTATGGTTTTTTTTTAGCTTTTTAATTTAAAAGAAGTGAAATACTTATTTTTGGAAATAGTCACTGAAAAAACACACAGTTGAAAAACATAGTCCCCAGAGCAAGGAAAGAGCAAAAAAGGAAGGCATTTTATACTCAACAGACAGTGTGAAAAGAGACTGGGATGGGGGTACTGCATTGGGGTGGTCATTGCCATTGGTCTCAACTAAATCTGTGTGGACCAACCTCACACTTGCTACACCAGTTGTTTTATAAGTGTAAATTGTTGAAATTTTCACAGTGGTTTTGCTAGACTTACTAGTGACAGGATAGAAACCATTCTGCCTGCACCAGTGTTAGGTTGATTCGGGATCTGTTTGCTGTCAACTGCCAGCTCAATAAATAAAGGTCATGGATTCAGTTTCCATAGGAAAACCTTGCATTATGTCTTTGGACAGGCGTCATCACTTTATATACAGGCCATACAAGGAAGTTATTTACAGAATAGCAGTGTTTGGAACCAGTGTCACACTGATCATGAGTCTTAGGTGATACAACTTTTGCTACAATCTTGCTTTAATAGACTTAACAGTGATTTACAATCTTGACACACCAACACTCTTGAACACTGTTTTACAACTAACTGAATAATGAAAAATCTCCAAATTCTCTCAGCCACTGTGAGATCCAGAAATTCATTAGCTTCTTTGACTTAGAACAATGAGATTGCTATGTTATATATCTATACAATCTGGTAATATATCACCGGAAAACAAAGAACACAGACATTTTTGACCTGATTTCTTCCATTAGAGGAAATAAAGTGGACAGCAAAAAGAGATAGTAATTAAAGATGTATGTTTGTTCCTAATTGCCTGTCTTTAACAATAGATGCTGTAGATGTAATGGTCTGAAATGGGCACTTTGTATTCAGAAGTTGTTTTTTTTTTTAGTAATTTAGAAACGTCTGTGAAATTAAATGATGCTTTTTGTTGTTTGGATTAGATTTTTCTTCCTTGAATGAAAGTCAAGTGGGCAGTAATATTAAAGTGAACCATTGAAAGTAGATGTTTTTGCTGGGGTTTCCTGTCTGTAATAATTAGATGCTTGAGAAGTAATTGAGTAAAAAAAGAAGGATTTCACCACTCCTTGCCAGCAACAGAATCGGATGACAGAATATAATGAAATGAAAGTAACTTTTGTTTGGACTTAAAACCGGGTTGTTCGAAAATAACTGACTTTTGGCATATTGTGGTTCTTTTTATTGTCATGTTTTACTGAATTTCATTTTACTGTTCTTTTTATTTTAACATTGACACAGATGGGTTGAGAGCCATAAAAATGTCTTACACGTTACAACTTCTGGGCTTATTTTGAAAAGAAATGACAGGCAAGTTAAAAAAAAAGCAACAACTAGGAAACAATGAACATTGAACACAGGTTGTTACCTACATGTGTATAACAGATTGTAGATAACTAGAAAGTCACATGATAGAAATTCCTCAAAAATAATAAATACTGTTGCATAAGACCTGTTGTCTTTCATGTTTTCCATTACACATTTTCAGAAAGTCACATGATAGAAAACTCCTCAAAAATAATAAATACTGTTACATAAGACCTGTTGCCTTTCATGTTTTACATTACACATTTTCACGGTGTATAATTCATAATCATTAAAATATCAAGATTATACATTTTCTTTAGCTGATTAGCAACTTACTGTTAATTGAACCCTTTTCATCTTACACCTTGGAATGCATGTGGGACCAGTGTAGATCCAGATCAGCCAGCAGCACATCTGTGCCAGTTATAAGGGTTGTGATATTCAATTGAGATTTTATGGTACATGAGAAGCCCTTACTTTTGACTGAACATCCCTGAATTTTGACTGAATTATATTTGTTGAGGACAGTACTTAAATAAATGTTCAGACCTTAAAATTGTGTTCACCAGACCATCTATTTGGAAATGTTTCTATTGTCTGCAGCATTACAAAAAAAACTAGTATATTTTTCTAAGTTCCTAATCTTTCACTGTGTCTCAGTGAAATAATGTTTTCTGCTAGGCCAGAGAGAGAAGTTAGGCACCCCAGGGATATTTAGATCACTCCTGCATACTAATTGGCTTCTATCTACATGACAGCTATTTTCTTACAGTGTCCCTCTGGGTGCTGAAGGTCTAGTCATTAACCCTTTAACCACTTCATTAATGTAATGGAATAACCTATCTTTCAATTTGAGTCAGTCTATTCATTCTTCATAGGGTGATGTACTGAAATAATTAACTCTTCTCTCCATATATACCCCTTTAATCACATGGGTGACCAGTGTAGATGCAGATCAGCATGCACATTTGAACTGAATCTACAAAAAAACCTACTGAATCTAAAGGCAAATAGTTTAGATCCTGATCAGACTGGGTATGGATGTGCTGACTCATCTGGATCGTAACTGTTCGCCTATGAAATGAAAGCCATAGCTTTGGAGTAAAATGTTAACTTACTTAACTGGCTTGACAGACAGTATATTTCTTATAATGCTTAAAAGCTACATACTTCATCATAAAGTATAAAGTATAATTATGCACAATATAATTACACCTTTAATTAACAGCTTCCCTATTGTGTATTCTAATTAAGATCATTAAAATGTCATTTAAAATGAAACATTTTAAACTGTAGTTTAGGGGCAGGGTTTTATTACCTGTCATTGCTAAATTTCAAAATGGATGCTGGGTCATGTGACACTGGAGGGGTGGCTTTCAGCACCAACTGGACAGTGGTCAGAAATTTTTATTTCATATTGTTTTGATTGACTTGTGACACATATTTTATTGCAAGTATTTTGAAGTTTATGGTGTGTTCTGTCACACTTGTAGTGGGAGGTTTTCCTTCTTCTCTGTAATTAAACTGCCAGAAACATGCTAAAATAAGTGATTACTCCCTTCCATTATTTGATTGATCATTTTCAATATTGCAGTTTTTCCCACATTATTAAACCATTTTTTGTTTTGGAAGAAGGAATCTTCTGTCACAATGACATTTTCATTTTGTCTGAATTTGAATTGTTTGGAAAATAAATGCAAGCAGTGATGTGTCATTGTTTTTTAAATAAATTTTCATTGAAGTAGAAACCTCTTTCTTTTAATTCATTATCAAGAAAAAAGCATGAACTTAATGTTTCCAGCAGTTTAACCCTTTACTTCATCAGCTCAGGATCTACAGTGTTCATTTCTTGGTCATAACTAACCCGATGATTTGAAAAAACAGTGAAGATCCTGATCAGATGTCATGGATGTGCAGGCTGATCTGGATCAACAGTGTTTGCCTATGAATAACAGCCATTTCCCATGCAGTAAAGAGTAAAGAAAGGAATCAGATATCTTTCTTTAGAATTCATCATTCAAATGCTGCAGGAAAAAAAGTTTAATTTTTGGATATATGAGAAACTAGTTATTCAAAATACCTGCGTGTCTTAAACAAACAATGTTCAGTTGATTGTTTCACCGTCAGTGTAAATTATTCTTGGGTATTTTTGTAAACTATTTATTACTTTGACTGTAGAAATAATGAGTTTTCAGTTGGCACAAAAACATTTTCTCCCTTCATTTCATCCTTGACTTGAAAAACAAGCAAACAAAACAAATGTGTGAGAGTACACATTCATTTCATCTTGTTTGTAAATAAAATGAAAGCACTGCTTGGAAGAAAAGTTGAATCTCTGATTAAGAACTTAATTTTTTTCCCAATACTGTTGCATGGAAGAAAGCTAATGTCAGTGATGTCTGTACATATAAAATTGAACAAAGCTTAATATTGTTTTTGAAGCTTGACATGGAAAAAAGCTTAATGTTCTATTTGCTTTACATGAAACATAAAAAAACTTCTACTAGTTTCCTTACATGGAAAAAAGTTTATGTTCTACTTGCTTTACATGGAACATTAAAAGCCTCTACATAAAACATAAAAGCTTGTTTAATCTAGATGCTTTACATGGAACATGCAAAACCTTTACATAAAACATAAAAGCTTGTTCAATCTAGATGCTTTACATGGAACATGCAAAACCTTTACATGAAACATAAAAGCTTGTTCAATCTAGATGCTTTACATGGAACATGCAAAGCCTTTACATGAAACATAAAAGCTTGTTCAATCTAGATGCTTTACATGGAACATGCAAAGCCTTTACATGAAACATAAAAGCTTGTTCAATCTAGATGCTTTACATGGAACATGCAAAGCCTTTACATGAAACATAAAAGCTTGTTCAATCTAGATGCTTTATATGGAACATGCAAAACCTTTACATGAAACATAAAAGCTTGTTCTAGTTGTTTTACATGGAACAAAAATGTTCTAGTTGCTTTATATGGAACATTGAATGTTTGCCCTAACTGCTTTTCATGGAACAATGATTAATGTTATAGTTGTTTACATGGAGTAAAACTCTTTCTAGATGATTTACATGGAACAAAGTTTAATTTCATAGTTGCTTTACATAGAACATAATAAATATGGCTACTTTACAATGAACATATTAGTTGCAAGGAACAGAAAAGAAACAGTACACAATAATTTATGTACTTAAACCACATTTTCCTAGTCTTCTACCCCAGTGGATTTCTGCCATCAAACACAAAATATCTTATAACATTCACAGTATAATGGGAGGCTGTCATTCACCACTCAGATTATGTCTTTTACTCTTTTCTCTTTGAGTTCAACTCTAAAGTGGAGGGTTGTTAAACAATAAACCAGGCATTTGTGATATTTCTTATTTTCTCCAGATCTTTCCTCATCTTACATCAGCTTCCCTCCATGCTGAGAACAATGATTGACGGGAAGATGAAATATATTTAATATATTTCTTGCCTGCCACTCAGCTGCAGGCAGGTCTGCAAGGGAGCAAAAACTCATCAAACAAATTGAGAGTTCCTTCATACCTTACATACCATGCAGACACCATGCTCTGAGTTTGGGAGAATGATTGACACACTGTAGGAATCTGCTTCTGCACACAGCTAGTTTGCTTCTTGCTTTATTCCAGCTATTTCTGAGATTTTGCAATGCACTCTAGTCTTATATATAAATACTTTTTTTAAACCATGTCGAAAAAATATTATATTATCCATGCCTGCATAATATTTCTTGTGCAACTGTACAGTTGACCTGAGAACAATTTTAGCATGTCATTGGTCAGTTTCAAGACTATGCTCAGTAACTTATCCAGTCAGTTGCTGAGTAATGAAATGAGTGTCAGATTCTGATTTTGAAATAACAAACATGATTTTTTTATGACATTGATAAAAAAAAAACATAATTAAAAACAAAAACAAACAGATCAATATACTGTTAATATCACCATGGGTTATACACAAAATAAAATCATGGCCCAGGTTAAAAGATGTTTTGCACATAGGGTGGCATTTCTTAATTAGACTTCAGTAAAAAAGTCAGGGGATGATGAAGACAGAATTCAGTGACGTTGCTCAAACATCGTTGGGCAGCAGTATTTAATGTTTATGGGGATTTTGGCCAGAAAGTTGGAAATTACCATGAAGCTACCCTAAGGTTGCCCGGAACAAATCGCCCTTTCTGGAAATCTTGCATACTGTAATGAAAGTTATAAGTGATGGTGATTGTTCAAAATAACGAAAATTGATTTAAGCTGGTTTTCAAAAAGTAAATTGTCTGTAAATTTGGTGCTTTGCCAGTCTCAATTTCAAATTGATTTGTATCATTTTCATAAATTGCATCATTAGAAGGGGAAAAACAGGTGGTTTATGTTGCCTGGAATTCTTGAAGACTTGGAGACAGCTGTTTGCAGGCTTGTTAAGCTGTTGATAGACCTTCTGTTGATCTGTTTATTATTTTGGTAAATTTGTTTAATTTGATAATGCTACTTCTTCTAGACAAGTCCAATATTGTTAGTTTTATGACTTCATTTGTACATTCTGATCTTTATTGAAAGTGGTCTGTTGCAGATATCAGTTTCAAATGTTAGGAGATATTTTTCAGATAGAATTCCATAGTTTTAGAAAAAGTAAACTTATTAAATCGTTTTAGGGCTATACTGTGATATCATTATATTTCGCGTTGGTTAAATTTTCGCGTATTTCGCGCTAGGGGAGGTGCGCGAAATCAAACCCAAGCGAAATTTAAGGATAAAATATAATGTCCTATAGGAGCAATGCAATTGCGCAAATTTATGTCCGCGCGAAAATGCCAATAGTGCCATTTGCGCGAAATTTAGTTCCCGCTAAATTAAATGATACCACAGTAACTAATGTAATGACCCTTTTATTAAATTGGGTCAGTCCATTGTTGTATCTAGGGTCTTTTGTTAACAGAAATAAGTTATCTAAAGATTAAATATTGTTGATCTGTTACATTTGCAACCAATGTAGACCTATGTAGAACCGGTCTACACTGGTTGCAGATGGGTGCTCAGCACTTGAATGGTTAAGGCAAGAATATGTATTATGTTATATTATTCAAGAATTAGTATTCAAACAAATTTCATAGAGCCTTATTGTAACTAAAATTGCACAAAGTGAAAGATTGACCGATTTTAAAATACTTGGTAACAATTGAGTGCATCAGTTATAATTTCCATATTGTTAACATGCAGTGCATGTTATTTTCAAAGGTGCAATCAAATAAAATGCTATTTTATTGAAGTCACACATTGCCGAGTGCCAGACGTTAGCAGAAAGTACCTCCTAATTGACTCCTTCCGCCTTCCTTATTATAATAATCATATTCATCATTTTCTGGTAGCATCTGGTATTGGAGGGAAGAAAAGCTGGTAAAACATAAGCTTTGTTGCTCAAACATATCCAACACAGTTTGGTAATGCACTGGATGCATTTTTCTATCAGTTTCAGCTGGAATGGCTGAAATTCATTGTTGATAGGAGAGTTTAGTAGACATTTGCAAACTGAATAGGCTAACAATGTAGATTGTGGAGGTGTGCAGGCTGATGTTGGTTTCTGCTGTTAATAAAATATGACAAATGCTGTGCCTAGCTTTTAAAGGGTAATGATAATACCAAGTTACTTGTTCCTTGTTGACCACCGTATGCCTCTTTGTTAGGGGCTTATCAGTAATAGCTTTCTAGGTGAACATGTATAAACTTAAACATACTGAAAATTTAACTCCTACAGTGCACCCGTTCCCTCAGAAATAATAGTAGGAAACAAAATGCAGTTCATTCAGAAAATAAATGAAAATGACAATTTATCCTTATCATTAATCAGAATTAGCTTCTGAACGGGATTATATGTGGTATCTTAAATTAACTTAAAAAAAGATGTGTTTAGCTTTAAAAAGCATACAAACAATTCCTTTCATCACAAGTATAATCACTGCCTATCCTTGCAAAAAAAAGGTAATCAATATGGTTTCCTTTTAATTATGTAAGAGATAGTTGTTCAGCTAGACGAAGATCTGATTCAGTATTCCCTAATTAGTACCTCACTGCCTTAAGCACCTTAACTCTCAGTAAATCATTGCAAAGAAGATGGGTTTTTAAAATCCTAATAATCATGGGAACTGCCATATATAAAAGCTTCGATGCACAAGACATGTTCTTTTCACAGCATGTCCAATTTGTTGGCTTAAAATTTATTTTAAAAAACCTAAGGGTTCCCAAAAATAAGTTTTTGAATGGCAAAAATACAAATTTATTTTAGTATTTTACTTTAATTTAAAAGGTAAAGACTGTCACTTTTGAATTCAAACATTGTCCTTTGAAGACAAAAAAAGATATTTTAGAAGGGGGTTAATTTGTATTTGATGAAGAATTTATGTATGTTGGCTCCACATGAGTTCGACATTTTAATGGCATTCTTTTAATGCAGAAGTAATGTTCAGCTCTCTTTGGTGTACAATGCCAATCAAGCATTAAAATACATATTACCATCATATTGAGGGGTAGGAGGTGACTTACAAAAAACTTGCAGACCCATAAAAGGTAAATTTATCCCTGCATCTTTAATAAACCACACAGTCCATTAGTTGAAAGTCGCATTAAAGTGACTGCTTCATTTAACTTTGCATGGATAAACAAGGCCATCAGTGCTTTATGTGCAATGGAATAGGTTCTGTACAATAACATACAACAGCTCTAATGGATTAAGAAGGCGACACCCTGTTCTTTTTCTGAAAATTTGGTTAATTTGTCTGATTTTATGAACTTTAGTGCATTCATTCTGATTAGTTGTAATTATTTTCAAATTTGTTCCAATTTGTGTGGGGAATCTGTGAGGACAGCATACTGAGAGGGAGCTTTGTCAGGTCATTGGTTAAAAACTGAATTTTCCAATATAACTTTCTAAACACAGCGCTTTTTTCGGTTGATTTTAAAGCTGATATTCGGTCATGTTCCCAATGGCAAAATATATACTTTTTCCCAATTAGAGAAAAAAATTCCCAAATGAATCAATACAAAAATTTTTGACAAAAATATGCATTACCTGACTACATGTATTTCATTAATAAAATATTATAGCTTGTTTGTTTATCAGGCATAATTTGTTTCTTAAATCCAGAAATTATTGTTAATATTAAATATGCCTAAAGCTTTTTATTCCCCAATGATGCAAAACTCCCAATTTCTGGCAAAACGACGCAAAATTTAAGGGGTATAGGTCATATTCCCAAAATAGTGAATAAAAGCCCTGAAACTTCTAAGTTAGCACTGTAATATTTTGTTCTCTTTTTTCAAATAAAAAATGTCCATAATTTGATGATGTTACAATTATTTAGCAATTACAATTATTTATCAATTAAACTGTGTTCTTGTTTAATTGGTAAACATTTACCTGATGATTTGCCGTGATGTTTAAAAAAACCTTTTGTTTACAATAAATCATTTAGAACTTTTTGACAAATTCATCAGTTTTTTACTGACAATTTCCATATAAAGAAAGTGTTGTTTAGAAACATGTCTAAACATTTTTCTTAAACAAACAACTTTCAGTTACTTTTCAGATACACATCTTTGACATCTTCAATGAAAAGAAAAAGACCTTAAAGATCTTAAGTTATTTGCCAGTACAATCTGTTGATTTTTCCACTGTTTTGAATAAAATGTCAGCATCATAAATCAATCACCAGCTACTAATTGGGTGTACTTATTGTATAGAGCTTATTATTATCTTAACATCTGATCAAGATTGCTGCAAAGCAATGAAAAGATATTTCTTGATAATGTAAAATTCAAATATGATAACATAATTTGGATGTTAAAATATAGTTTTATCAGATTTTGTTACATGCAGGAATGGATTAATAAAAAACAAATTTTGTTTTTTTTTTAAGAATTTTTATTTGGTTGAAATACTGGAATTTTGTGGAATTTTTGAGGTATGTAATTGAAAACTTAAAAATTGCCAAGTACAATAGTTTCTTAATAAAGGCAAAATTTCGCCAGGTTTTAAATAAAATCTTGAAACTGACAGCTATTTGCATTGTGTATAAAGATTTTATTTCATGTTTAAATCTTTATTTCACTAGAGGACATGTTTAATTCTATTCTTTATTGTTAAAGAGAGAATAATGGTGTTAATAACCAGTCCTATTAAGTTTTAACACACCTATTAGTGAAGAAAACATTTCTTAAAAATAATAATTTTTGTTTATTCTAAAAAGCATTGTACAAACTTTAAAATCTTTATTTGTAGCTAGAAGACATGTTTAAATTATTTTTTGCTAGTCAAACACATGGGAATAAGTTTTTCTTTTATTCCCAGTTAAACACCATATAGTGAAGAAAATAGTAATTGTTCAAAGTAATAAGATTGGACAGTATTTCAGTTCTTTTGCTTATTTGAAAGAATGTTGATGCATCATTAGGTTATTTGCTAAATGATTGGCTACCAAAAGTAATATCTATTTCATCCTCCATCTGTCACTTACACATGTAAGGCCTCAATGTTTCAACATCTATGAGTTGTGAAACATGTTTTATGGCCTTCCACCATCCATTCCCATTGGCCAAAATGGACAGTAATTGTCAATGCTTAGTGTTTTATGGCTTTTTACTGCTCCTTTGAAATGATTTAGGGGCTATTCATTGATGGACCACATAGGGGATTCTCTGTTTGCAGTGGTCAGAATGAAATGAAATTGTGTGCATGCTTGACATTTTATTGGCAGTGGTTGTTTGTTTGTATCTTGGTACTGAACTCTGGTGGATTGAATTTAAAATAGAACAATATTATTATCAAACAAGGTGATATAGTTCAGTGTTGTTCTCAAATATTGGATATCTTACAAATGGAATAAAATACAAATTTAGGTGAGTTAATTTTATTTTTTTTAACAAGTTATTAAAGTAAGAACATAATATTATTTAAATGCAAATTAGAGTAATTCTTTTAAATTTTTAATTTAATTTTTTTATGGACACATCACTTAAATCAATAGCTTGCATTTGCACAAATTAATTTAAACAAAAACATTTTTTTTTGCTTTATATGTGCAAACCAAAATTTATCGAAAAATTAAGCAGTTGTCTAGGTTTTCTTTACAATTTTTCATTACTGATTCAGTGTTTCAACATCTCTCTTCATTAATTGTGAAGAAGCATTTGGCAGTTTCCATGAATTCAAACACTTATTCCGGCACATCAATAATTATTTAGACAGTTTTCAGATCTCACACTTGACAGGTTAGACTAACTTTGCAGAATTTTGGCTGGATTATCATCCAGGAGGGGTGCTTATCCTAAACAGTTCATCAGTAGCTCAAGGGTCACAACTTCAATTCCACATTCCTCTGAAGTGACAGTGGAGGAAAGTTGTTAAGGGGGGTAGGGCATCAGACTCCTGATCCAAATGCCAGTAGTGAAATTCTCCTTCAGTTTTTCTGCAATTTACCAAAATGTTTAAGATATATTAAAGTGACTGCTTTCCAATTATAGTGCCTCAAAATAATTATACTCAGTAATTGATTGTCAGGGAGTAACAAATAGATTGAATATTATCATATTCATTATACTTCTTAAAAGTTTTTATTTATTACATATTAATATAAAGTATTCTGTTAAAATGTGTTGTTTCTTAATGTCTTAGTTGACAATTCTGGACCTTATAATTATTGCTTTGAATGATAATTCCTGAAAAAGAAATTAATAACCAATGTTTTGAAAATCCCAGATTTCTATATACAGATTTAGGATTTTAATAGTTAACCCTCTCCACCATATAATGCATTTTTACCCATGTGCAACCAGTGTAGATCTAGATCAGACAGCACGGATATCCAGATCAGTCGGCACAGATGTGCCGTCTGATCAGGATCTGCACTTGATGCATTTTGGTCAGAAATAACGAATTAAAAGCGAACAGTGCAGATCCTGATTAGATGGCGAGGATGTGCCGGCTGATCTGTATCTACACTGTTCGCCCATGCAATAAAGGTGTGTCTATGGAGGAAAGGGTTAAGAATGTCCTAAACTATTATGGGTCTATTAGTTGAGATACTATCCAGAAAAAGATTCAGCTGATTTTCATTACAACGGTTAGTGTTTTGGGTTTTACATGCTTTGATAACCACTAAGATGGTTATAATGAAATAAGCACCCTTCTATGAACAACTGCATCCATGCAAGAAATGAGATTATTTGGTAATAACTTCTATCATTTCTTTTTCTTTAAGAGAAAAATGGTTTTCTTTAATCAGATTGGAAAACAAGTTTCATAGTATTTAAGTTAAGCTTGCCAGATAATTAGAGGGAGCAAGAAATGCACTCTAGTGTGTACTCAAAACCCTTAACTCCATGGATATGCTTTATCTCAGTTAAGCTACCAGATCTGTTCCATCTCTGGATCTACAGTGTTTGCTTGTTTTGCTCAGAAGTTACTTATTGACTCTAATAGAGAACTTTGGAGATCCTGATCAGACACAGGCACACATTCAGGGCCCAAGATCATAAAACTAAATTTTGAGATCAGTCTCAAATCTCAAGGATCTGATTGGCTGAAATGGCGACTTGTCGCCATTTCAGCCAATCAGATGCTTGAGATTTGAGACTGATCTCCAGATTAAGTTTTATGATCTTGGGCATAGGTCAGTCTGTTGAACTCATATGGGTAGTTTAAGCTGCAGTGCTAACTCTTTTGGCATGGATGTGCAGGCAGATCTTGGTCAACAATGCTCACATATCACAGGAATAATTTGAGCCTAAGATTATAAAACTGAAAATGGAAACCAGTCTCAAATCCATTGCCATTTCAGCCAATTAGATGCTTGAGATTTGAGACTGGTTTCAAATCTCAGTTTTATAATCTTCAGCACAGTTCTAGCAACACAAGGATTCAAGACCATAAACAAAGATACCAGGTGATTTGTTTGTGTTTAGAATAATTTTGACAGAATTCAATACTGCTAAGCTGTTGGTGGTTAAAAATGCTGCAGTTGACCTTGCAGTTGTCAGTTTAAATCTTGTCAGATCTTATACAGGTTCACCATTGGTTTCAACTTCAGAAAAGGTCAGCTGGTTACTTTGATATTAGCCAAAGATGTTTTTCTTTTCAAATTTTGCATATATAAATAAAACAGTAGATATGTAAGGTGCTGATAGAGGGACTATAGGAACTCTAGGGTTCAAAACAGTTTTCTGGTAGTGAGTCAGCATACACGAATGAATTTCGATTTGTGAAACAGTAACAAATTTTGTAGAACTCTAATAGTTGATTCAACATTTTTTAAAGCCCCAGCCCTAAACTTAAGTAAGAATATACTATTGAAAAATCATATTTGTCCATATAGACTCCAATATATAAATTCTCTAACAGAACACAATGGGTCTGATTGAATTCTTTCTTATAGACACGATTTTCAATGATATTGTTAAATTATCGTTAACTAACTTTTAAGAAGCTAAATATATTGGAGCTATATTTATAATGGAGCTATATTTAGCACCGATGAAGAGACCACTTCATTCGCCATCTCAATTTCTGTGACATTTCGAAAATCCTACTTTCGCTTTTAGTTGCGCGGACCAAATTTATTTTAGTAAATTAAATTTTGTTTAGCCCGAACTAATGCTGCAAATTTGTGCCTATAGTTCCAAATACATGTAATATTTCATACAAGAGCGGGTTAAATTGAAGTAATGCCGCTTTAACTACTTTCGACCAATCAGAATTCATAGCCATTAAATTGCCACCAAAACTTCATTCATGATATGTATTTTGTGGCAGTTTTGAACTCCTATTTAAAACTTTATATATAACTGTTACAATCTGATGTGGTTAGACTGTATGATTGAGACTGAGAGTATGATTCAAGACTCTAGTGTTATCAAAATTAACAATTCCTTCAGATTTAGACCCTAATAATAATTGATGGATGTAGAGTAGGTGTTTCATACATTTTGGCAGAAAAAGTGTCTGTCTCTGTGCAGTGAACTGACACTTAGTGAATAAATTAAACTAACCTTAAGTTCACAAACATATCAAACTTTGAAAATTGTTTATCAATGTTTGATTGCAGCTTCTGAGCTTATTTGCATGAGGGTGCACCATTATATGTTCATAAATATTTTAGTTTTATTCTTTAGCGACATTAGTGTGGCTGAGTTTCTTACAGATCTCTTGATCCTTTATTAGTGTAGTTTTCATTATTCATGCTAGAATCATCTTAAATGTATGCTTCATCTATCAGGAAGAATTAGACTCTCTCTCCGGGAGAATTGCCTAGAAATTCAGATGCTTGAGATTTGAGACTGGTTTCCATTCTCAGTTATATAACCTCGGGGCCTGGAGAATTGCCTGGCAAAAGTGAAACTCTTTACATGGTATGTCACATAACAATTAAATTAATATAGTGAGAACTCCAGGAATCTGTTAAGAGACCCTTCATGTTGCCTAGGTAATGTGTTCTGTTGCCAGAGGTCTGTAGAGAATACGACAGAAGAAAACTTCCTTTAAAATAATGTTATTTTTCTCAAAGACTTGTGTGAAATATGTATGCACTGTCTGGCGTTCAAGTGTGAGCAGTTAATTTATTGCAAGATGCCATATTTTTCAGCTTAGCTGTCTAAGCTTGATTTTGACCTAATTTTTCAATGAATGAAAATCAAATAAACTTGTTCAGTTTGTGGCTATCAGTTTGTGGCTATTTGTACCAGAAGCATTTTGCAGGGTGTTGATTACAAATACCACAGTCACACAGTTCAAAACAATGTAGATTCATGTTGTTTTCTAAAAAACATTTCAAATTAAATATGATATGTTAAAAGTGTTCAGTTTTCAACATTTTCATAAAGCCCTCACAGTAGTTATCTCCCTTTACAGCAATTGGATAAATTTCACAAAATTTCTGTTCTATTCCTGTTAACCTTTTTAGAATCCCAAATGGGAGATTTACTTAAAAAAAGGGATTTTTATTTTATATTAGAACACTTAAAATTAAAATTTGAAACGTGGGAGCATAATCTTGTTTTATGTTCAGAGAAATTGGCTCTAAAAGATGGAGACTGCACAAAAAGGCAGTTACTAAAAACTAAGAAATTTAAAAAGCTACAGTTAGTTGTATTTTTACTGCAATGTGTGACCTGGTTTCCTACATCACTGGAGCATTCATAATTGATCACTGTTGAGAATGCGTACCACTGTTTGGTTGATTGTTGATTTTTTGTCAAGATTAGAGTCTATGGATTAATGGCAATAGTTGCACACCATCACGCCAGCTTCATCAAATATTTATACTGCTTTTACTTTTGTAGTCATTGCAGCACATTTACTGAAGTGATCATCAATTTGGCTGTTGAAAGGCAGTGTGCATTTTAACATTATAGGTAGTTTGAAAAATCAGTTATTGTACTTTATTAAAAGATACTTTAATTAGTAATGATATTAATGAAAGATCATCAGAGAAGTATGTTACAGGGAACAAAGCCCCTGGAATTGAGGGCTTGGTGCATTACTGTTCTAACTCATAGAGAATATGAAGGATATAGTCTAGTTTTCACCAGGCCGTCATAATAATTTTGAGTTTTGTTTTTTTTTGTACTTGGATTTATGAGAAATAGGTGTAAAATATGGTCTGATTTAACAGGTGTTACTGTATCTGACTTATTTGAGCAGTAATTGAAACCTTAATATAACATAAATAGGAAAAAGATGTAATTTATACAAAGTAAAATGTTGGTTTGTTAATAAATATAGCTTTATAGCCTTGCCCACTTACAAATTATGAAATAAATATGTATTTAAGTTGCAACAGTAAAGCTGACTGATTAATGGCTAGCAATTAGTAATAAAATCACCTTCAACTACAGAACTGTTTTCACTCCATATGCTTGTGCATTGCTATGAATATGTACTTCCATAAAGTTGCTGTTGCATACATAAAATGTTCAGGAACTAAATATTGAATGCATGTATTTTGACTAGTAAACAAACATTAGGAATATTTTGATATTTTTCACCTGTTATTCCAATTCTTTAAACATATTATGTTTTAAACAGACCTTAGAGCAAAATGTGAGCAACAAGTTGGGCCAAATTTTCCTTACAAAATATCATTTGGTTTTAAAAATAGAAACATTGATGAAAAACAAAACACACAGTAAAACAAAAAAACAACAAATTATAGTGTGAAAATGTTTTAATTAGTTTATTGACATGTTACAGGTATTTTTGTGATTACAGAGTTATGTTCCTTTGATGTGTAATTAATTAGATGTCATTATAATCATCATGTGTTTTTTTATATTTCAGTTTGGATTGGTTGCAAGTTCAACAAGTGATGAACAAAAGATGATTGGTGATTGATCTGTGAGAGGCAATATATGATTCTCAGGTATTTTAATTTACCATTTGTGCTACTAAATGAGTGGGCAGCCATGAAAAGGCAAATTAAAAGTTCAAAGAAAATATGCATTATGCAAGTGCACTGAATGAATCCAAAATTAATTCGACTGATTGGGTTTAACCATTGATGATTTATGGCTTCCAGAGAAAGTTGTTACCAATAGTTGTTTAAATCCATATTCCTCTTCAATAGTTCTGTTTGTGAGCTTTTTTCAATGGTATGGTTATTTTCATGGAACAGTTGGCAATGTCACTTCTGAGGGATGTTACAGTTTTCATTAACCCTTTCCTCCATATAAACGCCTTTTTACGCATGTGCGACCAGTGTAGATCCAGATCAGCTGGCACATTCGTGCCATCTGATCAGGATCTGCACTGGTCACATTTTGGTCAGAGATAACGTAACAAATCAAAAAGCAAACAGTTTGAATCCTGATCAGACGGCACAGATGTGCCGGCTGATCTGGATCTAAACTGTTTGTCCACGCAATAAAGGTGTGTCTATGGAGGAAAGGGTTAAATAAGATAGGGATGATCATAGTCTGAATCTATCTGGAAATCAGGATTTTTTACTATGACCTGTCATGTTACACATCATTATATATTATGATATCACAATATGAATAATCATATAATAACAACTAGTCTGGCTTACAGGCTGTAATTTTAGGTTTTATTATACTTTCCTGTCTAAAAGCAACACCTTTTTTGTGAAAAACACGTTTAGACATATGGTTAGTATAAGTTTATTAATAATTCCATTAAAATAGATGCACAATGTGCATTGTTTGTAAGGAATGTCGCTATTCTGAATTACAACAAAGATCTGCATCTCTGTTCCTCAAGAAATAATACTGTCCCTTGAAGAAACTGAAACATTTTAGAGTATTTAATAACAAAGCAGATTCGCTTTAAAATACTGACCATTGTGAATGGTCGTGTCACTTGATGATTAAGAGTAAAGAAATGAACTCGATTGAATCATTGACGGACAATCAAACGTTTTGATACTTTGACATAAAGTGTTGTGATTATATTTAAAGAAATTTTATATCTGTTTGTTGGTAAACTCGTAACTTTTATAAATCAGAAGCGTAAAACAGTGTTCTATTTTTCTCCTATCAAAGAGGAGTAATAAATTTTCAAAGTATTTATTTCGGGGCTGATTTAAAGTCTGCAAGATCTTTCGGAACTGGTTACTATTTTAAGTATTTGTGTCAGATTAATATCATGTTTCAGAAAGCTTTCTTTTCGCTGTGATTGTCTTAAATACTATAATCCACTTGTTACTAGCTGTGTTTGTCATTTGGATACATTTGGCTTGAAAGGCCACAGGATTTTAGACACAGGATGGACGGAAATTAAGCCCTAAATCCTCGAGATGGGGTCATATCAACAAACATTACTCTTGAGACCATTTTGTTCAAATTCTGAAAATATTTTTTATTTTGGGGTAGTCATTTATGGATTAACTTTCTAAAAAATTATGACATTATAATTCCAATGTAGTCAAGATGTGTGATTGATACGTTAAAGATTTTCAAACAGGACTCGCAACAGCTTTGACACAAAATCTTACAGCGCTTGCAATGTTTGTCTCAAAAAGCAGATAGAGGTCTGGATATTGAAATGCTTGTTTGGTATTTATGTTTAACATTGGATGAAGTTGTCATTGAATTTAAGCAGAAGGATTTCTTTGTTGAAAACAAATTGTTAGGTAATTGACCAAATTTGACCCCCGGCATTTTTTTAAATCTTTGAGCAATCATTGCATGGAAATATATGATCTTTAGTGTGTTTTCTCTTTATTTTAGAGATTTATTAATTGAAATCAAAATTGATGTGAATATTGTTCTGCTAAACAAATTTAAAATAAAATAATATTTATTGTTTGAGTCATACATCATGTATTTGTCTTCTTTTGAATTCAAAAAAAGGCGCCCGATAACTGGATAAGTTGATTGACAAAAAAAATTCATATCATGAGCTTGTGTTTATTATCAGGGTAACTTGTTGGATTAAATGACAGCAGATCAGACATTAGGTCACATAAGATCATCAAGAGATCATCGCCTACTGTTTGATTACAGTGTGATATCTAAAATACCTGTAAACATATACAACACAGTCTTACATATCTTAATCTGAGACAATTTGATACATATAAAATACAAATTAGCTCCTGCAGATATTGCTGATAGCAAAAGATTTCTTCCTCTGTAAATCAGCCGCTAAAATTACCTATTGGTAAAATAACTATGATAGTTTACCTATCAGTAGAGTTGTTATAAAACAGTTTGATCTAAAACCAAATAGTGCGCTAAACTTAGGAAACTCTTCAGGTTAGAGGTTAGATTTTCAGATAGTCGGAGCTATAACGAAGATTGAGTGACTGATTACTGTGCGAGGATATTGTCATCAAACAATCATACTGGACAAGATAAAAAATCCTGATTCTTTGTATTGGATTTTGGTTTAAACACCAGAAACAAGAGATTGTGTGAACAATAGCAACTGAGTTGTTGAAGCGCGGGTTTAATTGTCAAAATGTTAATAGGATTAATTTATGTATCGCAACATCAGGTGGGATTATCTGTCAAATCTTTAATGAAGGATGATTTGATTTTAGACTGGGTACTACTTTAATGAGTCAATTAGATAATTTAATTGTGACAGAATCAGAGCTGATTGCTACTGGAGATTATTTAATCAGGCTGCCGAGATCATGTTACTTGACTCTATCTAATTCTTTAATACTCCTCAATCCCAATGTATACTACACAAATCAACACTGGTCTTTTTGCAGTTGAGGTTTAACAACTGGAAAGATTTTAATTGCCACATGATAGCTTCTACCCGCCTTGAGTCATTCTTTAAGTGAACTGGGGAAATTTATAATTAGTGTTGTGGATGGAATAATTGCCTGTTTTTCACTGAATAAAGTGGGATACAAAAAAGGTAGGAGATTTTAGTTTTTAAAACGTGCATACTTCATCGTTTCTGGATTTTTAAATTCCAGTTTTATTATTTATTGTGTTTTAATGGTTTTACCAGGAATCTTTTGTGGTCATTGTTGTGATATTTTATGATGGTTACAGAGCATCTGTAAAACCAATTAGTAGCCAGCCATTAACAATATGTGGTCTTCTTATAATTTCAGAATGGGCAGTGCACTAGCGCTGATTTTATGATGTTTAAGTCCTGAGTAATAACAAATTCTTCATTTTACATCATCACCCTTCGTGTATTAGGGGTCACTTCTAGATTAAAATGGCCAGGCACAAAGTGACCCCTAGATGAGTACAACATGCACAAATAATGAAAAATTCAGAGATGCTAATTTTGTATGGCATGTTTTACATGCAAAGGGTCAGTGTAATAATTAGAACTGGTAACTTCATTGGATCAGTGGTGTCCCGAGAGATTTTGGGTGAGAAATCGTAAAATTGTTATGGAAATGAGAATAGCACGAGATTGGGTCTATAGTAAATTATGGCTGTTGGATGCTATTTTACTTCAATGTTGCATGTGGCTGGGATTTGGGGATTCAGTGGTCATTAATTGTGGAAAAAGGACAAACCAAATCAGGGCTTTGGAAATGTGAAAACATGATTTTATTCACTGAGTATCTATTGAATGTGTAGGAAATGCAGATGAAAATCTGATGTTTTTATGGTGACTTAAACTATTCTTGCAGTGTGATTTATGGAAAATAAGGAAGAAAATGGAAGAAATGGTATTATTTGTGATGACTTGATGGTATTTATTCATTTTTTTTTCTGATGAACTGGGATGACACTGGACATTTCAGTGATCTCAGTGGGGCTTATGTTAATCATTATGGATAATTCTAAATAATTCCCCAGATGAAAATTAACATGTATATGTGTAAGTTTAATAACAATAATTGCAATTAATTGATTATGTGATGTAATCATTATGACACTGATGGATTTACTTCAGTGCAGAAATTCTATATTTTATAGAAATGCTATTGAATCAGATACTATATCTATAAAATAACAGAACTGACTCGGGCACAGTGGGGCCAAAAGCTGTTGAAATGTTAAATCCCTTGCTATCAGACAAAAGAGAATTCATTATATAATATACCAGTTTGTTTAAATTGTAACAGTTTTTAATAATGATGCATATTATTTATTAATTATTCCTTTTTATGTCACCCGCTGCATTATTGAAACAAAAAAGTATTTGTAATTTTTAATTCAGGACTAACTTTTAAAAAGTTAATGTTAGGAGGGTGTAACCTCTGTACTCTGATTAAGTGTTGCCATTTCCCTGTAATGAATATGGAGAATGTTCAATTTCAGGATTAAGCAATAGTGTTGGAGGGCATGGGGATTTATCTTTTTGTGCTGAGCACAGCATTTGTTATACTAAGTCTTGTGATAAGTTTTTATCAACCAGCTCAGCCAGTTCATCTCTGATCAGGTCTAAAGGTTATAAAACTGAGCTTGGAAACCAGTCTCAAATCTCAAGTATCTGATTGGCTGAAATGGCGACTGGTCGCCATTTCAGCCAATCAGATGCTTGGGATTTGCAACTGGTTTCTAGCTCAGTTTTATAACCTTGGGCACTAGGTCTACACTTTTTGCTATTTTATTTATTAAAATTTAGTTGAAAGAAAATTCTGTAAAATAACAAATACATTTTATATCAAAATAATTGAGTTTCTTCAAGAAAATTCATATGCAGTAGACATTTTTATTACCAAAGTCTGACAGCTTTTAAAATAGAGCAGACAAGTAAGGAAAATCTGCAAAAGAAGATTTATGTTGTGCATTATGCGGGTTGAAATCATGGAGGCACCCATCAATAGCAGTTGGACTGACGAGAATGCACAACTTGCGAACTACCTTAATCATTATCTTAAACAAATATAAGTAAACTCTATGAAATAAATCATTGAGATTAATCAGCTTCTTGTTTTTTCTAACTGAAATTGGTATTCCTTAAAATAATCTCTCAAAGATATGAAAAACCTACATTCAAATTAAACAGACATTTTTAGAGAAAATCATTAACACTGAAAAATGCTATCTATCCAGAAAGTTAACTTTAGTTATTTATTTTCTATCTAGTTTCTAGATAGGACTATGAAAATGGTGTGAAGTGGTTGATTGGAAATCCATCATTATCAGAGGCCTGTTTTCAAGTGTTATAATTGTTAAAGACTACAGATGGGGTAGATATACCTTACTTAACTGAACAAACGGTAGGTAGATATCTAACAATACTGGAGAGAGATAATGAACACTGGCCACATTGACATCACAGACCAAGGCGTGACTCTTCAATGCTCACCAATATCGGTCGATAATCTGTCCTGATTAAACTTAAGCTCATCAATTGGGTTCTACTAATCCAGCCATTTAGTGTTGCTGATAGGAAAGTTTGCTCTCTGTCTTAACCAAACCAGATATCTCTTGAAGGACCATATGCTCCTGTTATCGTCTCTTATATTTCTTTCTTTGAGTTTGATTGTCCTTCTGGATTCCTTCCAATGTTGTTCTAATTACAGATCACTTATATTTTTGTTCAAGTTTTCATATAATGGACTTCTGATCTAAGATGATGGAACAGGTAGAGTTGTTTTACTTTTGTTTTCAATGTTTTCATTAAGTACAGTAGGTGGTTAGCCAAAGACAGATGATTCACACCTAAAAAAATGAAACATAATGAAAGCCACCAATACTGATTGGCTTAATGCCTTAACATGTTTTTCTTACCTATTATCAACACATTATTTTATTGTTGTGCTAACTTTGATGATGTACATTTGTCCCAGTTATTTGAAGATGTTTGCTTATTGGTATATGTAATGTATTGGTTAAAACACTAATATCCAAATGAATAAACCCTTTACTTGTCACATTGGAGACCATTGTGGATCCAGTGCCCAAGGTTATAAAGCTGAGCATGGAAACCAGTCTCAAATCTCAAGCATCTGATTGGCTGAAATGGCGACTGGTCGCCATTTCAGCCAATCAGATGCTTGAGATTTGAGACTGGTTTCCAATCTCAGCTTTATAACCTTCAACCCAGATCAGTGTGCAGAAATGGAATAAGTGTTTTATTTATTCCCTTCAAGCACGAAGATACAACAAACTTCCCACCGTGGAGCAATTGGTGTATACCCTGACCTTCGCAGGCTAATCTCGATGTACTCTGATTGCATATGCGACAAATGCTGTATTAATCATGGGGCCTTTTTTTGTGAGAAATGTATTTAAGATTAATTTTCATTCTTTCAACTTCCATGTCTGATAAATAAAACAAAATTTACTCGTTAACTTTGACATTCCAGATGTGAATTAAGTTATGTCCAAGGTGCTGAAATTGTTTTTATGTAAGTCAGTAGTGTCACCGTATTTGAGCCAATATTAAAGATGACTTCACTGTCATGACACAGGAGGCTTCTGAAATTCTCATCCGCTTCTGAAATAGTGAAATTAAATTAATTTACAAGTTTCTAGAAAAAACGAGAGAAGTGCTTAGGGAAACCATTATACTTCATTAAACTTGCATAAAATTTAATCTTCTGCTTCCTACACTGTTCAAGTAGTTATAATAAGATTGTGTTACGCATTCCGAGTTCTACTTTTCTGTTTTTTTTTTAGCAATTTGACAAAAACAACAAAACAGGAAACTTGCAACAAGGAAAAAAGTAAACTGCAATTATTTTACAAAATAAGGAAATGCATTAATTTATTCAAATTAACATTACTTTACAAATTCCTTGTAAATCTTTTGTATTTTAATGAGAGATCATGTAAATATAAGTAATAAGTATTATGTCTCTGCTTAGATGATCCTTCCATATAAATCACATTCTAGTATTGTTAATTTATCTTATTTCACAGAATAAAAAATGACAATTTCTGAGGATTGCTTGGTTGCGGAAAAGTATTGCATCACCTACACCAATAATAATGGCAACAGTTGGTCACAGTACATGGCCACTTTTTATGTCTGCCAGTTGGATTGATGCTTTAAATTTACATTGTTTTGTTAGAAAGACAAATGATCTTATTTCCCTAGATCATTTCATATTTAAACTTCTCTTGCAATAAGCACCTAGGAAACATCCCTTTTCTCACTTTTTTTTCATGGGTATGGGCTACATGTATAGATCCAGATCAGCGTACACATTTGTGCACTCTAAATTGGATCTACACTGTTTATTTTGAGATTCATTAGATAATCAAAACCAGAAAAGCATAGTAGATCATGATCAGGCTGATCAGGGCTGAAGGTTATAAAGCTGAGTTTGGAAACCAGTCTCAAATCTCAAGCATCTGATTGGTTGAAATGGCGACTGGTCGCCATTTCAGCCAATCAGATGCTTGAGATTTGAGACTGGTTTCCATGCTCAGTTTTATAACCTTGGGCACTGGATCTTCACTTGTCACACATGGGATATAAGCCCTATTTCATGGAGGAAAGGGTTATATGATACAATGACATCAGTACAAATAAAACTACAAGTAAATGAATTACACACTTTGTTATTGTGAACTTCTCATTTAATAAATACAATGTAAATTTATTGAAAGTTGAAGAGAGATCAATAGCTGTCTATAAAAAATAAAAATACAGATCTTCGAGTGTCAAAACCTGTCATAACTTTGTAAATACAATTTATTTTTTCAATTCTTTTTTGACACATTAATTTAAATTCAGAACAGAAGTATAAATTTGTTTGCAGCAAAAAATTCTGTTTGCACTTTAAAGTATTTGTGCAGAGCATGGCCATGCAAGTATGTTTAAACATGGGTTATAACTATGATATTTGAATGACTGTCAATTTCTGTTACAATATTGTTCAAAAGAAATTGATGTTATTCTGGTAATGACTTGCAGTGTTTGCATTACCTCCCAATATCAACAACTTGGTACTGAATGACGGAAGGGTGACTTGTATAAATTTCACTGGACATTGAATCTGTTATTTATGTACAAGAGTTAATGCAGCCATTATCCATTAAAGAGGAAAATTTCAGGTGTACCTGCCATTAGTTGTTACATACAACTTAATTCAAAAAATTGAATGGACCAAAACTCTTGCTTGATTTTAATAATCTGAATGGGCCAGGTATCGGTTGTACCTGATTTATTTCTAACATAGGTGAGCATAGTCTGATGGACAATTCAAGGGTTTTGTTGTTTTTTTGTTTTTATAGTAATTAAACAATTACGTTTTGTACAAATTATTAAAAAACATCCCTAAAATTTAGGATTGCATTATTTTTTAATCGGACATATCAGTACGGCCCAGTCATGTCAGAAAAATTGGGCAATAATAATCAGTAAAAGAGGGTATGACATCACTGGTGCTTGGCCAATGAAATGACAGTAGCCTTATCAAAAGAAGTACCTTAACCATTTAACAAGCATTTCATAATTTGGATGTGCAGAGAGATCTTAATCCAGAGAGATTGGTCACCTAGTATGTGATTAAAGGCCTGTTATGATTGCAAGAAAGGGTAATGCTTGTCCCTGCAAAATCATATGGTACTGCGGTAGTTTACAGTTTTTGTTGGGCAGGGATTAATCTGGCCAATTTTGTCAAGTCTGAGGTTCATCTAGTTGTAAGAAATTTTTTCAACAACTTCTGGGATCAGGACAGGATTAGGGACCCTAGTTTTTAAATGGAACATGAAATTTCAGTCATTCACATCCTCTTTGTATGAAATTTTAAGAATGTACTTTTCAGACAATGTGTCCTGCAAGGCTTTTAATATTTCCGACAAAGAGAAAACCGGAAAATAGATTGTTGATATTAATGTCGGAATTAGTGAAGGAAATCCGCAGGATATTGTTGCTATTATCGAATCAATACTGTCCCATTGCTTTATGTTTGATGGACATCTTTGGACAATTTGTCTGGTAATTATTTCATGCTCTATTCTGTTGCCTCTGAGTGACAAGTGCTTGATGGTTTCTGACAAAGTTTGCATAATTGGTATTGTTCTATGATTCTTCTGCTGTCAGACTGTCAACATACAGTGGGAGTGTTGGTAACCAAATTTGGTGGTGTTGTCAGTAACTAAAATCTGCTGTGTTTTTACTTACCGAATTTGATGGTGTTGTTGTTTACCAAATTTGGTGGTGTTATTTGTAACGACATTTGGTGGTGTTGTTGGACACCAAATTTGATCGTGTTTGTTGGTACCAAATATGGTAGTTTAAAACATCTAGAAGTGTTCAGTGTAGATCCTGATCATCTGTGCAGGATATACTCTGCAGTCACACATGGGATATCAGCCACATCCCATACAGTAATTAGAGCATTCCATTAAGTCAATTTTGTCTTGATTGATGCAATAATCTTGTGTACTGTACATGTATATTGTTTTGCAGATTTCTTGAAATTCCTTCTTTTTTGTTCATGAAAGTATCTCAAAAGGAAAGATATTGATTTTGGAGGAGTCTAAGCAATTGTTAAGTACTGTTATTAAAGAGTCAAAGCCAATTCTCATGGTCATTTATCCTGGATGTGAAATCTATTATGGTCTGCACTATTAGGAAGAAAATGTGCAGAAAATAATGACCACTCCTGCAACTAATTTGACATGAAAAGCTAGTTTGGCTGTTGTTTTTGTCACATAGTGTTCATAGAAAAAATAATAACTTCCTATTGTTGTTTGACTGGCAGTCCGTTGTCCACTCTTGTGAATATAAATATTTTTTTCTTGCTTAAGAAATGTTGATGTACTGGTAAATTAAATTGAATTTTAACTACAGCAAAATTTGCATTTTTACTGAATTTTCTCTCATTTTCTTGTGTATTTCAGATAATGAAATGCTGCATGTGTGCCAAATACAATTTCAAAACTGTTCTGTTTTCAGTATTAGAGATTGCCTCTAGGTCTGTTTTATTTATTGTGAGTTGGCAAATGGGAATTTCTTATTTATGCAACATCAACTAATTGCTATATATGGTATTTTAGAAACAAAAAGATCTGTTTGAGTTAGTTTGAATAATTGAAACAAGTATAAAGAATTCAGTGCACGGGATACCTTTGTCTACTAGTATCTGATTGGCTTAAATTGAGTCTCAGTCTCAGCCTATTGGGCACAGGGCTCAAGGTCTTGGGGACAGGGCCCAAGGTCATAAAAGTAAAACTGGAGACCAGTCTCAGATCTCAAGCATCTGATTGACTGAAATGAAGACTAGTGTCCATTTCAGCTTATTTAGATGTTTGAGATTAGAGACTGGTCTCTTATCTCAGTTTTATGATCTTGGGTCCAGAACACTGCATATTGATTTGACAGAGGATTTTCATAATTCTAAAGAATGCGGAGTGGAAAGTCCTATAAAAGCTTGTATTTGTTTAAGGCCTGAAGATTATCCTAAAGTGTTCAAAAGATAAAAAGAACAATAGGCACTTTCCTTGTGAAGAGCAGAGGATATTAACCAAAGACCAAAAACAATGTTTGCTTTGTAGAATAACAATCACTGGATTGGACATTATATGATCTAAGTGTAGAACTTTTGGATAGGTATTGGTTTATTTGTCAATCATGTTTGTTTTTCTAGGGTTTTGATACAAGGGTATTTATGCTCTTGTAAATATTTACTGCACTAATAGTCTTTTGTCACATTGTTGGATGCAAGGGTTTTTAGAGCAGTTTACGAGCTGTGAAATTTCACAGTCGTTGTTTGGCTTTTGGATACCAAATAGGTGTTATCTTTTGTAACATGTAATGCACATCTACATTCTTGATGGAGGGTTCTGCTGGTACTTGTGGAGTGTTACTCACCAATTGTGTGTGGTCTTCAGGAAAATATTTTAAGGACAATATTAAAATGAATGTTCATCTGATTCAGTAATGTTATAAACAGGTGGTTTATATCTGCACCAAAATCTTGTTGTTAACATATAGGTGCTATTTGAAAGTCAGACTAGACTGCATTACTTGCATAATGTGACAAGTTAATTGGGACATTGCAGGTACTTGTGATATGTGTGCAGATTTTGTGATTATATGATCTGCAGTGGTCAATAAATGGTCATTGAATGGTAGTGGTTGGGTGCTGAAGGAGCATTTAATACTAAAAGAATAGAGGAGTGACAAAATTTAATTTTTTGAGAAGAAATATGATTAGTAAGAGGTTGGGATGTTTCATAAACTTTTGGAGGAATGGTGATGTTTAACATAAAAAGGTATATCTTGTCTGATTTGTATATCGTTTTTATGAAACATGTATCACCGTAAGGACCAAACTAATACTTTCAACATTGCAAAGTTGTGTTTCTCTTTTCTTTGAGTGTTTCTTCCAGACATAACAGAAATTTAACTATTTGATTGAATTGGATTTATGCTCAAAGCTAATGGAAATTAATGCAATAATTTTCATCATTGAGAGCTTATACTGAAGATTTTTCTCTTTTAGTAAAGTAAACATAAATTTCTAATGATTCCTTTGAACTTGAGATAAAATTTTAAATGATTAATTGGTCAGTAGGGACTGTAAACATACATTTCCAATGATTTCTAGAATTTTAAATGATAAATTTGTCTGAAAAAAATGTTGTTTTTTCTATTTGATCAGATAATGTATTTTCATGATAGAGTCTGTTTTAACAGCTGTGAGCAAAAAAATGGCACAATATAATTGTTAGTTTGCTTTAGGGGAAACATTTATCGGAAACCCTAATGTTGACAAATTAGTTATAAATGCCTTCCTTCATCTTCTAAATTGTGTTTTTTTCTTGGAGCCTTATAAAGTATGATATTGAGAAGATTTGATTTTCGTAGGGAAGAAGTAACTTAGGGAATTTATTCTCAAATTGTCAACAAGAATTTCGAGAAGATATTTTGTCCAAATGAAATCATGATAGGTTTTGCGTGTATCTAAGAAGCAAGACTGATGAGTTTGTTGCATGCACACGTTTATCAAGCTTTCTTTTGGATTGGAAATAATTCAGAAAATAATTGTAATGGATTACAATAGTTTGTTTATGTTATTAGATGTAAAATATACTATTTTAAAGTCCTAGAGAGTGTATTAAGTTAAAAGACAGCATTGTATATTCATTTTTTTTTTCCATTTTCAGATGGTGACCTTTACAGTAATCTAAGAGACAAGCACATTGAGATGAACTTTTATTCCAAGGGACATTTGTGAGGATTCTTCCTTCAATACAATAATGGCTACATTCATATTTTCACTTTTTGCCCTAATTTGGTTTGTTCCCAGTTTCATACAAGCACAAGAATATCGTATAACATTTACAAAAGACGAAGAAATGGATAAATGGACTTTCATAGGAAATGTATCAGATGCACCAGGATTTCTGCAACATATACCAATCGAGGACAGGGACCATTTACTATTTCGATTTCTGGAGCAGACCATGATCAATTCCATGTTAAGTATCCATGATGAAACTGGATCATTGTTTACGACTGTAGTAATAGACCGAGAGTCCATTCCTCAGTGTAAAGTTACAGGTCCATGTGAGTTGTCATTTGACATAGCCGCTACTTCAAAGAGAAAAGACAGTGCTTTGTTTGAAATCATTTCGGTAAAAGTAATAATAAATGACATAAATGACAATGCACCAACATTTCCTAAAGATACTCAAAACATCGCAATCTCCGAAAGTTCTATAAATGGATCAACATATCAGATTGAAAGTGCAAATGACAATGATACAGGGGCAAATAATTCCATCCAGTATTATGAATTAATTGGCAATAGAAACCTTTTCGCCTTAGATGTTGAAAGAAAACTTGATGGAAGTCTTAGTGTTAAACTAGTCGTCATTGGTAAATTGGATAGAGAAACAAAAGACTCCTATACATGTACAGTTATTGCCAAAGATGGCGGACGTCCACAGCGGTCTGGTTCCATGACTTTGAATATCACAATAACTGATGATAATGACAATGCCCCGTTCTTTTCACAAACATCTTACAATATTACAGTAAAGGAAGACACACCTGATGGAACTGGTATTGTTCAAATAAGTGCTACTGATTTAGATATCAATGAAAACAGCAGGATTTTATATCGATTTAGTCCTCATCAATCAGATCTCCAAGAAATCCAAAACTTGTTTTACATAAATGAACATACAGGTGTTCTTAGTGTGATCGGTGAGCTAGTTTATGAACCTGGCAAAACTTATAAAATTATTGTAGAAGCTGTTGACCAGGGAAAGCCATCACTGCTTTCAACTAACCAGGCAGTTGTGACTGTTAATATTGAAGATACTGGAAACAATCCTCCAGTAGTGAAAATCAATTTGTTGCCACCTGGAAATGGACGAGTTGTTAATGTTTCAGAACTCTCGACTATGGGTACATTTGTAGCTCATGTCGAAGTTCAGGATAAAGACACTGGTCCAAATGGAGAAGTGACTTGTCATGTGGGTGATCCAGCTTTTGATCTGACTGCTTTACCAAACAAAGGATTCAAAGTTGTAGTTGCTAAACCATTGGACAGGGAAAGACAAGATTTACATACAGTCGTTGTGACTTGTTTAGACAATGGTTCACCTATTCTTAGTTCTTCTGATAGTTTTCTTGTAAGAGTGACTGATGAAAATGATAATCCACCAGTGTTTACAAAGAGCACCTACGTTGAGGAACTTTATGAAAACAATGACAAAGGTGATGTGGTTGTAAGTGTTAGAGCCATAGATGCAGATGCTGACAATAATGCTAAATTGGAATATTATCTAGACAGTGTGGTAAGAGAGTATTTCACCATTGATGCTAGTACTGGAGTTATTCGAGCACTGCAAAGTTTTGATAGAGAAAATAAGTCAAGCTGGACATTTAAGGTCTTTGCAAGAGACTTCGGTAAACCCCCTCTTACTGGTAACGCAACTGTGAGCATTCAGATCAAAGATCAAAATGATAATGCACCAATATTCAGGAACTCTACTTTCTATTTCTCTGTGAAAGAAAATCAAATGACAGGTACATCAGTTGACAGACTGACAGCATATGATCCAGACTTGAATGAAAATGGTGTGGTTACCTACTTTATATCAGATACTAAAGAAACTAAGCTTCCATTTGAATTGTTCCCTGAAGGCGTTATTGTAACAAAACGAGAATTAGATAGAGAGGTAAAAAACACTTATGAGTTTACAGTGATTGCAATAGATAAAGGAGTACCAAAACTAACCAGTAGTGCTAATGTTGTTGTAAAAGTAACTGATGTAAATGATATGTCACCAAGGATAACTTTTCCTAGACCTGACAATAACACTGTTACTGTTGATCATTTAAAACCTGCTGGAAGCTTTGTCACACAGATTGAAGCTTTCGACGAAGATGAAGGTGATAATGGTAAACTATCTTATGTAATAGAAGACGGTAATAAAGATAGACTGTTCTTGTTGAATCTCAATAGTGGTGTTCTTTCAATGGCTCAAGTACATGAAGTACCAGTGAACAAAGAAGAGACATATACATTGGTTATTGCAGTGCATGATGGGGGAATACCTCAAAGATCAGAGAGAGGACAGCTTAATGTGATAATCAAATATAGTAATGAAACAACGACTGAATCCAGTCCAGTCAGCTCTGGTCCCAATACAAACATTGTTATTGTTGTTGTTGTAATTCTTCTGACATTTATCCTATCTATCGCCATCATTGTGGTGATATGTGTAATTCGAAAGTTTGATCGAGATAGGATGAAACGGCAGAATGTACAAGTAAATAAGCTTCCAAATAACATGACAGAGATCAGAGACCATACCGCTAATGGGACAATAATGTCAAGGCCATATGATAGAATTGACTCCGTGAAAAGGAAGAAAGAAGTGAGCTTTTCATTTGAAGATGACCTTGACGGGCTGAGAGATCATGAGCTGAGCTTCTCAAACAATTCTGTGTTTGCTGATAGTGGAGTAGAGGTTAGTGTTTCATGCTGGTCACTGAATTTTCAGTGTTAATTTACTCATGAACATTTTGAATTTGCATTGGTCACACAATCAGGTTTTTTTAAGTTGTATCCACCATAAGGGTTAAAGAATAATAACATTTCTGAAAATGACATCATAATGTTAACCAGATGTAGGAACAAGTAAAGGCCAACCTTAAAAATTGTTTGTTTGCAGTTGCCCTACCCAGAATTATTGGGGTGGGTAGGTATGTTGTGAACATGTTTGTGGATATGCTCATAAAAAAACTGAATCTGGCTAATATTGATGAGTAAGTCTGGAAACAGCAAATAAACATTTTTAAAGGATGGCCACATTTTGAAAGAGTTTTATACTTCCCAAAATTGGCTTTTAGGATAATAATCCTTTAGAGACTACAAAAGTTGGCATGTTTAATAATGAGTACAAACCTGTCTGGGTATGAACTGTGAAAATACCTCGCCTGACAGGTAATCAGTAGTGACAGAACTTAATTATAAAAATTGAATAATAATTCTTATAATATTGAATTTATACTGCTTTTATATATTAACATTTAAAAAATCCTTAAATCTTTTTTATTAAGACATTTGATATAAGATGTATTGTTTTCTATTATTTATTCAAGGGTAAAAATTTTCATAAATTGATTAACTGATGTGAATTATTTCACTTAAATAATTGACATGTAAAGTGGAAACACATCATTTGTTTGATCAAAGATAGTCAAAGACTTGTGCCATTATATGGCAAGCCATTTATGCAATTAATCCAATTTATATGGTGACTGACCATAAACCATGGACATTATCTGTTAAAAGATTTCAAAGACTTTTAAAAGATTTTCTAAAATAATACTTTTTGCATTGTAGTAACAACTAAATAATTAAAACATTCCCACAAAATTGCATTTATCACAAGATGAATTGTTCTTGCTGTAAAACTGCACTTTGTTTCAACTTTCTCATAGTATATTGCCAACTTTATTGTTTACAGATTTTGCATACAAGTGCACAAATTGAAAAATACCAAATTATTCATGGTCAAAATAAATATTTATTTAAAAAAGGTAAACAGTGAAGTGTTTTTTCACATAAATATTTTGTCTTGTCTTGAAAAAATTTTAACCACTGCCTTAAGGCCATCCTTAAAATTTGTATATTAGCACTTGCCCTACCCAGAATTATTATATAGGATAAAAGAATTTTAAACTACCTGAAGGGAACAAAAATGCATTGAGCACATTTAGTCGAGTGAGACTGGCAATTGCACACACATTTTGTTATGGATTTCCTAAGATTCAGAAGTACAAACATGTATTATATTGTCATGTGTAAAATAATATATTTGTTTGTTATTAATATACATTTTGTAAAATTTTAAATAATCATGAATACCAACCAATCTGATTGTGTATGTTGTTTTTTATTCTAACATTACTGTACATGCATTACTGCTTTGCTACATTGTAGAAAGACATGAATTTAAAATAAGCTGAACTGTTTCTGTGATAGTTTACAAGATAAACTTTTCACTTCATTTAAGAACTGAGTGACTAGCATATAATTGGATTTTTAAGATTTGCATGTTATGAAAATTACTGCAAATTCTCATGAGAAAAGTATCAACACTTTCCTCATAAATGAAGGCTTTCCGAAAAAATGAATTATTTTCATTGTTTATTTGTTCATAGATCAGAAATGTCACAAAGAAGAAATTACTGAAGTAATATTAATGTTTAGAATAAAAGTGTTTTTCAGAATTTACAGAAAACATTTTTTGTTCTGTTTTATGGCCAAATCAACAAACAAATTTGTTTATAAAAAAGTTAATGTTTACAAAAAAACTAAAGAAAGATCAAGTAATTAGATAATTAAACAATGGTATACCTGTTCTTTATTTGGCTTATCAGATCAGGGCTTAAGATCTTACTTTTAATCAGATGGCATTTACAAAGTCTCAACTGTTTTACAAAAAGCAGTAGAACAATGTCTTCAAACACTTTAAAGTGAAAAATAAGGTTCCAACTGATTAAACTTTAAATCTGTTATCATTATCATTCTATAATTGACTTTTATTGAATTTCTTGCGGAAAAAGCTACTGGTATAAATAATGAAGTCATTTTAATATGACAATGCCCAAGTTTAACGAAATCATAACTTTTATTATGTAAATGAATTAAATTAAGAAACTACCCAAATTAATGGTCTTTATTGAAAGCTAATGAAATATTCAAAATGGTTAGAGCATAGATGCCAGTATAATCTTGTTTGAGTTAAAACTCAGAAACCCAAGCTCTTACTCAATCTGTTTTTTCTGTTATTTTAAAAATTAGGTTCCTTGCCGACAGATTCTATAGGCTGAAATACAAAACTTTAACACTTAAATATGCAATATCATTTTTAGATGTTTGTAAGTGAAATATAAAGTATTAACATGAAGTTCATGTTTGAAGGTGGCAATGTCCAACATTTTACAAACAATGTGGTTTTTACATCGGTCATAGATACCTGTGGAATGCTACACAATTAAGGGTGGCCCGAATAAATAGGGAATGATTAGGAGTTGACAGGTGCTAGTTATCCCAATTAGATATGACAATAAATACCCATTACAGTCCTTCACAGACCTTTGACTGCACTTAAAAACAGTGATTGTGGAAATATCATTTATACATTTATTGCTGTCTGAAAATCTTGATGGTTCAGGTAATCTTGAAAATTGTGCTCAATTTTTAATGTAGGCAATACAATATAATGTTTATTTATCATCATCATCATAGTCATCATAATTATCATCGTCATTTTCGTCATCTTCTTCTTCTTCCTCTTCTTCTTCATCAACCAATAATAATAATAATAATAATAATAATAATAATAATAATAATAATGATGATGATGATGATGATGATGATGATTTCTTATCAGTGATGATGATAATGATGGTGGTGATGATGATGATGATGATGATGATGATGATGATGATCATCATCATCATCACACTGTGATTGTTGTTTTTACTTGATTTTGAAGCATAGAACTTTGGCAGTAGCAGATATGATAGATCAGTTATTTTTAATTATTGGCATGTGAAGTTAAACTAACATTGGATATGCCAGCAGCAAAATAATGCATTTATTAAATCATAAAATAGCAATTGATTTTTAATAAAGTGCTCTCTGTTGTCATTGATTATGTTTTTAGCAGTAATTGACAAGTAAATAATAAATGGCACTGGCTTAATGACCCTTAATGATTGTGTATTTGTCACTTTATTGTTAAATACTGCCCACCGACCCCACCGTCTAGAAGTGCACTTCACAAGTATGATGCTTTTTCTGTCACTGTATGGACGTTTTAGCTATTAATTGTCAGTTAAACAGACCCAGATCGATTCTGGATTATGGTAACACAGCCCTAATTAGAGGGTAAACAAAAAAGATTAAGTATGGCCTTTTACAGTCGCCTTCCCATGCAAGTTGAAAAGTTAATCAAAAAGCTGTTAGGTTTTGTCTTCACGCATGAATTTGAAACTTGGTAATAATTGGCAAAAAGCATTTGGTCAAATAGTTTGGATTAGTAACCCAATAGTTTGCACAGTGTAGCCAGCTTAACAAGGACCTCCTCCATAATTGTTTGCATTTAAGCTATAAATATTGTCAGACTAGAGCATGAAAGGAAGTTTTTCTTTTTGAAAAGAGAATTAAACTTGTACACATTATAAAACAAATTGTTAAACTTTTAATATTGACAATAATAACTTTATTTATAGAGGAAACAGTTTGCACATAATTATCCCTTTACTCCAGTTATACACATTTTAACACGTGCGACCAGTGTAGATTCGGATCAGCAGGCATTCCATGCCATCTGATCCAGATCTACACTGTTCACTGTTTGATCAGAATTAACCTTATAAATCTAAACGCGAACCAGTGTAGATATTGATGGCATGGATGTGCCAGCTGATTTGGATCTACACTGTTTGCTCACTCCATATATGGAGGAAATGTTTACAGGAATATTTGAGTGAGTTATTAGTTTGCATTCTATTGGGTTAATACCAAAACTGAGTCCAGACCTGCTAATTCTTTTTCGTAAAAAGTGCTGGGTTTTATGATCTGACTGCTCTGATGATGATGATGTTGTTGTTGTTCTTGTCATTGTTGTTGTTGTGATGATGATGATGATGATGATAATGATGATGATGATGATGATGAATAGGATGAAACAATTAAATTGATGGCTGTGATGATATATAATGTTTGATGTAAACACTGTACCACAGTGGTGAATACTGAATAATTAACCATGATTATAAACAAATGGTATTTTGTTAAACATTTTATGACATTTAGCTACTGTATACAGCAGATTGTCACTGACAACATTCTTGTTATCTCTTTGATCTGCGATTGTGTGCTAGAAAAACTAAGACCTAACCATAACATTATGAATTGGGGTTTTAGTTATCCATGTTTTGCAATTAAAAAAATCCAGAGATTTGAAGTCTAAAAGTCTGGAAATTTCGGACAGAAGCGGAGATTTGGCATCCCTGTGATTTAATTATATTCTGATCAGTCTTACAGATCTGTTTGTTTTTTTTGCAAGCATAAAAAACATTTACTGAAACATTTAGTGTATTTCTGAACATGAACAACTGGGCAGAGATGATGATGGTCTTGGAATGGACTGTGTTATATTGCAAAATATGCAAAATTCAACATGTATATCTAATTTTAAGATAGTGCTTTCAAAAAATCATTGATTCAAATTTTTAACAGACAAACAACTTTTTAATGATCTCTGTGGGGGAAACCCATTTTCTTACATCAGAATGGATGACAGATTTTGTTTTTCAAATTTTAGATATATTTTACTGACTTGATCATAGACTTTAATTCTCAAAGGGATTTCTGTAGGAAATGTTCTTCTTAACCATTTAAAAATATCTTATTCCTTTACTTCATATATACATGTTTTTATGCATGTGCAACCAGAGTAGATCCACATCTATGCCATCTGATCTGGATCTGCACTGGTCAGATCTTGATCAGAAATGCCCTATTGAATCTAAAAGCAAACAGTGTAGATCCTGATCAGACATCACTGCATTGTTTGCCCTTGGAATATAAAGGTCTCTATGGAGTATATGGTTAAAAGAGACAAGTTAACTAAAATTGTTTAATGTACCATTATGTATTCCACTATTCAAATTAACTTGAGTTATATGCTAAATTAAAAGTAATCTGACAGGCAGTAAATGTAACTTGTCAGCCGGCTTCAAACTACTTGTAACTAACTTGTCATAAAACAATATCTTCATTTCATCTTGAATGCTGAAAAGAAAAATGTCTGGCTTAATTTATTCAGTTTTTATAAAAATTAATGTAAGTTATAGTGATATTAAAATAGTAATGCTATAAAAATGTCATTGGTCTGAAAGCCTAGCCCTTAGAAGACAATGAGTAAAATTGTAATGTTTGTACTTTCTTCTATTTAGCGCATTCATTTAAAACAATTTAAGGAGTACTACATATAGAAAGGTGATCTTTCTTTATAAAATGTAACCTTTTCCTTATGCCATTCCTGCAATTGTGCTGTTTGAATTTTTGCTTAAGTTGCTCTGCTTTTACCCTTTACTCCATATTTATGCATATATTAATGCATGTGGGACCAGTATAGATCAAGATCAGCCGGAATATCTGTAACATCTCATCTAAATCTGCTCTGGTTGCATCTTTGTCACAAAATAATCCTGTGAATCTAAAAGCGAACAGTGTATATTCAGATTAGCTGGCAGATCTGAATATACACTGTTCGGCCACACAATAAAGGTGTATCTATGGAGTAAAGGGTTAATTTTTTTAAATGATGCAGCTCTTAATTATTTAAGATGCATGATGTAGATAATATGATTCTTTTCCCTTCTTGTTGTGTCCCAGTATGTTTATTCTGGCTCCAAGGTTATAAAACTGAGCATGGAAACCAGTCTCAAATCTCAAGCATCTGATTGGCTGAAATGGCGACTGGTCGCCATTTCAGCCAATCAGATGCTTGAGATTTGAGACTGGTTTCCAAACTCAGTTTTATAACCTTCAGCCCAGAGCTTCATCACAATAAGAAGTGCCACATGATATTTCATTGTAATGCTTTTTCGCTTTTCTTATAAATTAATTCTACTGCAAAACAGTTTCATTTATGGTTGCTGCACAATTATTTAACCCATTAATACGCATTTTTACACATCTGCCACAAGTGTAGATCCAGATAAGCCGGCAGATCTGTGCCATCTGATCAGGATCTGCACTGGTCGCAGTTTTGTCAGAAATAACCTAACATCAAAAAGCGAACAGTTTACATCCTGATCAGATGGCACGTATGTGCCGGCTGATCTGGATCAAAACTGTTCGCCTATGCAATAAAGGTGTGTCAATGGAGGAAAGGGTTAACACTGAATGCATTAATATTCATAGGTATAAAATTTCAATATAAATACAATGTAGTTTGATTTACTTCTGACCGACAAAATTTAGGCAGTGCCTTTGTTTTTGTTGTCTCTGAATCCATCATCATCAGCTGCAAGTCATTTTATACAGTAACAATAGCAGCAACAAAAACAACAACAACTGTATCATATTGGCACAAGACAATTTTAAATGTTTAACTTTTGTTCAAATGCAGAACAAAGTAGAACGAGCTGTTCTTTTTTCTTCTCGATGTTGTATTGCACCAATGTAGTTTTAAAATTAGATTAGAAATGGCACAGACAAATATCTTGAAGTCAATCATTTTAATTCAACACATCTTGTTTTTATCAGCTTATGATTAGAAAATGTTCTCAAATATTGGTTTCTTATCTATCCTAATATTTACATCCCAATTGTTACAATATTTCTGGGATTAGCTGTCAATGTTTGATGGACCTAGTGCCAGAGTTATTTTATCATTCTATCCTTCATAGACATATCCTCAATATTGGGTCTTTATTAGGGAATTTATAATATTTTCTTCCAATATTGGGTAAGACAGTGAAAAATCACACACAATCAAAACCAATATTTGCATGACAGGTGCTTCTTTAATTGGATTTAGGAGATAAGAGCTGATACCAGATGAGGTAATCTGTAGCCAAAGTGTTAACAGAATTACATTTAAATACTCAAATTGTAGCAATTGAGATAACACAATTTATTTGACCTGTTGATTTTTTTTTCAATATTAGCCATTCATTTTTAATTTCAGCATTTAATCAAGTTTATTAGATGATGTGTTTCCCTTTATTGTCATATTGTCAGTTCATCTGAAAGAAAAAGAATAGATGACATTTAAATTGAAAAGTTACATTCTGGAGATGTTTATAAAAATAAGGAGAGCTAGCCTACTCACTCACATTAAATCTTTACTTCTTGGTTCATCCCTTTGAAACTTATAAAATATCAAATAAATGTTTTATCATTATATTCTGCATCATTTCCAACAAGTACAATAACTCACCAGCAAAAAACACATTTGTGCCCCCTTTTTCAGTACAGCAGGGGACCAAAGGTATTTCCATAAAAGTTTGATGTTACTTTTATTTTGCAGAATTGACCCATATATCATTTACATACTCAAGTGATAAGGATTTTATTCTCTATGTGAAAACATTTTCTCTTTCATAATGTTTTCTTAGTTGGATACTGAGCAATATTACCTATATCTGAATTGAAGTCTTTCTTAACCCTTTCCTCCATATATACGCATTTTTACACATGTGCAACCAGTGTAGATCCAGATCAGCCAGCACATCTGTGCCGACTGATCAGTATCTGCAATGGTTGCATTTTGGTCAGAAATAATCTAATGAATCAAAAAGCAAAGTTCAGACCCTGATGGCACGGATGTGCCAGCTGATTTAGATCTACACTGTTCACCCAATCAATAAAGGTGCGTCTATGGAGAAAAGCAATATTACATGTATCTGAATTGAAGTCTTTCTTAATATAAATAATAACAAACAATAGCTTTTCCCCAAATTTTGTTCATTGGAAAAGTAGAGCATTTTGTCTGCTCAGACAGTTCTTATTCTTACTGTGAATATAAGGTGTTCAGTATAATGTTATCACAGCAATTTTACATTTATAGTTTCTTGCAATTTCCATTAGATGACAGAAACAAATTAAAAATATTAAATTTGGCTTTTATTGTATATTTGATGAACAGCAACTTTGTTCTGCAGGTCCCACACCATGAGCGACAGCACAGTCATCAGATGAAGACCTTCCAGCTACAACAGGCTTTGCTGAACTCCCAGAACCCTTCCTGGACACAGACACATGGACAGACAAAGACAGCAGAGGTAAGGCATGGTCTGCTCAAGCAAAAGTATCCCTTGATGTGCTAAGGAAAGCTTATGTCAAATATGCAACAACTGTAAAACCAGACCAGCCTGCAAATTCCTGCTCACACTGTTCACTATTCAGTTACTATATTTCTGTAAAAAATACCTAAATAACAATTAATAACTGGACTTAAATTTTTGTTTTTAAGTGAGTGCAGCACATTAATTTATTGGTTTAGGTATATTTCCCCGAGCTAAAAAAGGAAGCCAATTAGTTTAATAAATCACATTCAATGAAATCTCATGTAAAGGACTGTCTCTTGGTCTTTTAAGAGTTTTCCAGATTTTTCTTACATAATTATGTATTTATTTCATATATGAGTGAATATTACTATTTCACTATTTGAACATTTTCCTCTGTCAAACGAACGTTGGCGCTTTTTCCAACCTGTTTACCGACATGCTTAAATTGAGGTAGCAATTTTTTATCCTAAATACTATAATTGTAGGTTCCTATTTGGATTTAAATTTCAGGTTATTGTAAGAAATTGACAAAATTATCATCAAATGTTTGAAAAACGAGAATTTTTATTGACTGTTGCTAATGGTTTAAATATCGTACAAAAGCCAACAATTAAGGTGACGCTCTCCTGTCACAGCCAAAGTGTGAAATTTACAGCTTTTTCTTGTACCGACCGCAGGCTTGATTTAAATGACAATGGCAGCTCCTGGGCATTTATCTTGCTCATTGATGCCCTTATTTTCTTAGCCATAGGGGCATACTTCAGGACCCTTTAATCAGGACGTACATGGTCCCTAATTTTGATGCAAAACAATTTAATCACGTTAAAAGGGGCTATCTTCTTCCAGGATCATTCGGGAAAAATGCATCAAAATGGGTTCATGTTCCTGTAATTTTCTTTTGGAATCTAATTTTATTTCAAAAGGGATTAACATGCAAAATACATTTTGAGCTTGATTTGGCATGTCTATTTAAAAATTCAAGTCAGGCTACCCTGCTCATCGTCAGCAATGCATCCATGTCAGGTTTAAGTATGTTTATGTTGTTTTGTTTGTTTTTAGTGGAAAAATGTAAAATATTACATAGCAATAATTATGTGATTTGCTATTTAAATATAGCAATATTAATGATGAGAAGAAGTTAATAATAAGTGCAGAATATACTTTTTCAGTTACAGTATTTGTACTTCAAAAATGTCAGACTGAGGTCTTTTTAAAGTTCAGAACTTCAGTTGGTGTATGCTAACATTTATATCTGCTGACTACTTCAGGGCATGTTGACAGAAAAAGACAGTAACAGTGACACAAGCCAGGAAACAGTGACGAGTGACAGTGGTAGAGGTGGAAGTGATGATGATCTCCCTTTATCACACAATTCTAGTAAAGGTGGCATTTTAATAATTGTCTCCCTTGAAAACTCAAACACAAATTATATGAATATAAATCTATTTATTTATTTATTTAAATTGTCTCCCTTTATCCATTGTTATTGTCATTTGTTTGGTCTATTCATATTTAATTGCTTATGAAGATAGTGATGATGTACGCAGAGTGCCAACATTGGTTGCAGCCCTTTGACAGATAAAATAAAATTGTGCTGAGGAGTAACACTTGAGTTATTGGACTGCTGTGACCATTTTTGTACCTGTGAAAATATTCCAGACAAGGCGAGAAAATGCTTGAAATTCTTTCAGTATCTACCTTTCAAATGTGTTATCTTTCAATAAAATCACAGTATCAAATTTAAATTAAATTAAGTTTTATGTTTTTGAGCAGGGTCTACATGAAGACCATTGTGCTTAACTTAGGCCAGGAGTCATCAACAATATAACAATGGTCTGATGACACCTTCTGGCCTTAAATGGTCGATTTTAACTAATTTTTTAAAATGACACTGCCTTCAGAAATCCTGTCATTTTGAAGTTTATATCTTAAAAGCAATGTTCAATATGGAACAACTCCATTTTGCTTTCAGTGCTTTAACTTGACATTGTTATCTATTTTGTCTCCCTTTCTGCTGCTGACATGTTCTGGGACACCATATATTGGTTTCCAATATTCAGATAGTTGTTGTAACTTGCAGTTAAAGAAAGGAAAGCGCTTGGCTTGTTATCAAAGTGCTTTAACTTAAGGCAGCTGCAAGTTTAACATATCTTTATATTAATGTATCAGTTATGTTCAAAGTTTAGTAGGACAGCATTTTATCCCTTTAATCCATATACTGTATATGCAACCAGTGTAGATCCTGATCAGCCAGCACAACCTTGCCATCTGATCAGGATATACACTGTTTACTTTTTGATTTCTTAAGAATTGGTTATTTCTGGCTGAAAAGCAAACAGTGCAAATCCTGATTAGATGGCATGAATGTGATCGCTGATCTGGATCTACACTGGTCGCACATGTAATAAAATGTGTATATTTGGAGTAAAGGGTTTATTCTCCTCCACCTAAATACACCCAAAACTGAACAATTTGAGTTCACAATAATTATTGTGGTTACAACAAGTTACATAAATATGTGCTTTGATTTATTTTCAGATGAGAAAGATCCACATTTATCCAGTAGCAATGGAGGATCCAGATTTGTGAAGTGTTCATTAGCTAACAGACTGTCTAGCAGCAATAGCGTACCCCCAGATTTGGGGAGGCAGAACGCTTCACTACCACTTTCACAGAGTGCACAAAACTGTTCGCTGCCACCTCACCGAAATTCCAGACCTCAATCCACAGATCTCAATCAGAGAATTCCAAATAAAATCCCAATGGAAAGATCTTTATCAAACATGGTTGAAGGTGAAAAACCTAAATTCACAGTGCTTGCACCGTATGTTGACAAAGAAAATAAGGACAAGAAACCTGAAAATTGGGTACCTTCATATGTGTAGAATTTTTCTGTGTAAGTGAAATACAGGGTATGGGCAATACAAACATCAAAAGGCCAGTATGTGCATATAAGGAAGTGAAACACTGAAGCTTTGCTTAAAAGGTTCATAAAGTCATGTTGTGCTGTGGGGGACAAATGAACATGCATGTTTAACATTGATGTTTATTTATGTGTTACACTTGATATTAAAGATGAACAGTAGTATGTTGAACTAATGTTGTTTTATTGTTACATTGTGACTGTGAGTTGAAAACTGTACTTATATATATTAACTACCAGTCAAACTGAAACATTTAACCCTTTACTTCGTGGGATATGGCTGTTATCCCATGGGTGAGTATAGATCCAGATCAGCCAAAACATCCATGCCATCTGATCAGGATCTGCCCTGTTCGCTTTCTGATTTATTATGTTATTTTTTGACTAAATAGCAAATTGTGTAGATCCTGATCAGATGGCAGGGATGTGCAGGCTGATCTGGATCTACACTGGTTGCACATGTGATAAAAGGTTTATATATGGAGTAGAGTTAAAATTACTCTTGTCCTGTTCTGTTGTTAGATGTTTTATTTTCAGATGAATAAAATGAAGTAGTTCATCATTTAACCCTTTACTCCATACATGCACCTTTTATCACATAGGCAAGCAGTGTAGATCCAGATCAGCAGGCACACTGTGCCCTTTGATTGGGATCTGCACTGTTCGCTTTATGGATAGGAATAACCTAATAAATAAAAAAGCGATCAGTGTAGATCCTGATCAGATGGCATGGATGCCTGCTGATCTTGATCTACACTGTTCACCAATACCTTTAAGGCGCATATGTGGAGGAAAGGGTTAACTTAGAAAAATAAATATACAAATGTATTAGAGAGCCAGATGATCTGTTTTATAATGTTACAGAAAAAATTCATTCAGTTAAATTCAAATATTTAATTGTGTGTTAAATAGAAAGGGCCTCATTAAAGCATTTGTAAAATGTGCAACCTGCTTAGATCCAGCACATGGGTGCTATCTGATCTGGATCTACATTTTACTTTCAAATTCATTTGGTGAATTTTGTCCAAGAAGCAGTGTAGATCCTGATCAGATTGCATGGGTGTGCAGCTGAAGGTAAAGAAGCTGAATGTCTTGTATAGCGGGCTCAGTACAATACTCTTTTATCATCTTCCTACTCCCATGTGATATGTAATTGGAACATGTAATGGGTGGATAGAATGTGACATGTACTGCCAGAACTCTGAGAAACACAGCCACCTAGACTAGACTGGTGTCAAATATTTCAGACAGTTAAGAAAGGAAACAATACATAATGATCACTGGAAAGCATTTACTTGTTCTGTTTAATTTGTCTGAGGAAAATATCTGGATTAAGGTGGTAAAAACAGATCAGTGCAGCTTAATTTCAATTATTAACATGTCTCTAGTTTTGTTGTTGAAGAAGTGTGAACATGTTTGAGCTTTTAAAATTCTGCAAAATGATGATATATGATATACTGTTGAAGTTTCTTAGAAATATCTTTTCTCCTTGGACAAGGGCTTTTATCCCTTGTACAGCTTGTTTAGATCCAGATCAACCAGTAAATTAGTGCAGTCTGATCAGGATCTACACTAGTCGCTTTAAGTTTCTTTTTTTTTTCGTTTCGTATTTAGTTTCGATTATTTCTGACCAAATAGTGAAAAAGCCTAGATCCTGCTGAAGCTGCATTGATGTGCGGCTGATCTTGTCTCCCATGGGATAACAGCTGTATCACATGGAGTAAAGGTTTAAAACTACAAACAAACACTGGCATTCTCATGATGCTTGTACTTCTCCAGATTTCTTGGTCAAATCCCTGTGTGGTCTTGCATACATAATGTGGTCTGTCTGTAATTAGCAGAAATTAACAAGAACTCCATAACATTAACATGATGTTAATATGCCTTAGACATGATGCCCCGTTAAACTGGAGTTTGCAGGACCTTCAGGCTACTTACATAATTAAAACAATTTCACCTGCTTATCCCTTTACCCTGAGGATACACCTTTTATCACATGGGTGACTGATGTAGATCCAGATCAGCTGGCACATCGTTGCCATGTAGATCCAGATCAGCTGGCACATCGTTGCCATGTAGATCCAGATCAGCTGGCACATCGTTGCCATGTAGATCCAGATCAGCTGGCACATCGTTGCCATGTAGATCCAGATCAGCTGGCACATCGTTGCCATGTAGATCCAGATCAGCTGGCACATCGTTTCCATGCAGATCCAGATCAGCTGGCACATCGTTGCCATGTAGATCCAGATCAGCTGGCACATCGTTGCCATGTAGATCCAGATCAGCTGGCACATCGTTGCCATGTAGATCCAGATCAGCTGGCACATCGTTGCCATCCAATCTGGATCTACAGTATGTTTCTTGATTAGAAGAAATCTAATAATGAGTGACCAGTTTAGATCAGATCAGCTGGCTTCTCTGGATCTGCTCTGGTTGCACTTGAGATATCATCCATATCCCCAGGAGTAAAGGTTTAAGAAGCTGTAAGATACTGTAAGAAGCAAATTTAGTCAAAGTGTCTAACTCATTGATTTAAGTTAGTTGACAGTACAGTTTTGTACCACACCATTGATATTTCAGTTATTATCTCCATCAAGCTAGATTCACTCTCGTGATGGAGGGATGAAACTTGTGCTACCCACCTTTTTATCCCATTCCTCCTTATAAACACATTTTAGTGCATGTGCAGACAGTGTATTTCCAGGTCAACCAGCACATCTGTGCTGTCTGATCAGGATCTGCACTGTTCGCTTTGTGGTCAGAAATAACATTATAATTAAAAAAGTGAATAGTATAGATTTAGATCAACACTGTTTGTTCGTCCATGCAATATAGGTGTATCTATGGAGAAATGGTTAATCCACCCGCCTCTCAAGATGAATCTTGCATGCTTGCATGATTCACTCTGTAATGTACAATAAACATTGTTTGAAATTGCACAATTCTCCTAACAATGTGCTCTCTATTACAGAACAATTTATTACAGATCTCAGTAACTGTTGTAAGAGTTGTTATTAAACTGTGATACAATTTATTTGTGTATAATTTAAATATTTATGCTCGCTGTATTTTATCTTCATTTATGATGAATGATGTAATTACTCTTATGTAATGTATGTAACCGTGAACAAAGATTTTTTTTATCTTTATTAAATAAAATGTGTTCTGTGTTGCAGTATGTTTATTAATATGAATTGATTATGATCTGGGTTTGTTTGTTTAGGTGCTGAAAAGTTCAAAAGAAATGCCAGCAGTAAATGACTTCTAGAAAAGTTTTATTTCTGTTCAATTTTTCTTGGAATATCTTTGCTAAGTCCCTGTTTCTTTTAGTAATAAGTTAAATAATGACAAAAATATTCTTCCATTATTGTCTGTGGCATATCCCAAAACAATTTTAAGTCGAAGTCATTTACCTTGTGGTTGTTTGTGACATACTTGCCTCCTGTTCCGTGGGTCATAATTCAATCCCATACTGTCCATTTCTTTTTTACTTAGTAATATATTTAAAAAATATATAAGCCTATTTCTCTATGGTGAATCATAAACATGATTTAAGCATAAAATTGGAATTGATTTCAGTCTACACTGTAAAACATGTGCGTGGTTTAAGTAAAATAAGTAATTCAATCAGTTAAATCTTTTTTGCACTAAATTGAGCTTATTTCAGTTTAACAGCAATTTTATTTTTTTTTATCAATAAACACTATAGAAACTATTATGATGTGCAGTCTGATAAGGATCTGCACTAGTGAGTTCCATATTATTAAGATTGTTAGGAAGAAGCTAAAAACTATAGATCCAGATCATATAGCAAGCATGTGGCCAATTTGAATCTACATTCAGACACCCATGTCATTTAAGGTATAAAAACCTTGAGTCTTTTGGAAATCTTAGGAGTCAAAGGGTCATCTAAATAAAGTGTTAAAAAAGAATCCTTTAACTTCACAATAAAATACTGTGAAATCATTCCTTTTAATTAATTGACATTAAATTTTGTATTTTCGTTGAAGTATGTAAGCCTACTTTGTGGGGATTCAGATTTTAGCAAATGAGCTGAAGGTGACATGTTCTTTGAGAAGTGATTGATCAATGAACATAATCCACCCAATCCACAAATATCTTAACAGATTTTACCATGTCTGTATCCCTTCATTGAAAATTACCTGCTGAGTAAATGCATTTGTGAAGACAAAATAATTATTAATGACTCATCTAAAACAGTGTTTTCTTCCATGTGTTCAAGTAGTCATAAAATATTGCAGTTTGTTAGTGGTGAGTGACAAATCTTTTTGTCCAGTGTGAGAGTCATTAATACATGGAGTGCTGGCCATTATGAATGATTTGGAAACCATTTGTCTAAGAGTATCTGACCAGAAATTGTTGAGAATGTCAGAGCTTTAGTGACCGGTGTCTGCTAATGGGAGACATAAATGCTACCGGTCCATATTCATATATCATCTTCTGTCACGTCCGAAAGAACTGAATTAAACCCTTTACTCCATTCCATGTTTATCGCTTATATATTGCATGTGTGACCAGTGTAAATCCTGATTGGTCTGCACATCTTTGCTGGTTGCTTTTAGAACGTGTTAGGGATATTTCTGACCCAGAAACAGTGTAGATCCAGATCAGACTGCATACATATGCAAGCTTATTTTTCCTGCTATAAATTATATTCCTGATGTGAGGTCACCCTGCCATTGCAACCATTATTTATTTAAAATGTACAGAAAAAAGCCTTAAATTCATGTTACGGTATTATATGAATCTCCTAACACGTTGTATACTCTGCAAGTTATGGACTAAGTTATAAATTCTCTGTTTAATCAAGTCTTTATTTTTTAAGAGTTAAGTTTTCCATGTATACTATACAGCTATTGAGGTCAATCATTAAATAGGAAAAAAGTCTTATTTTACCAGATATTTGTATGAGGTTCCAGCAGATAGGCTCTTTACACGTTGTGACCACTTTGAGTGTAGATCCAGACTGCACACATGCGCAGGCTGATCAAAATCTATTCTGGTCACACATGAGCTGTATGCCATATTCATTTAGCAAAGGGTTAATGACTTGAACAAGTTTCTTACTTGTTACATAGAAATTTTAGCTTGATTCTGTGCAAGTCTAGTCACACTCTGTCAGCATTAATTGTGTTTTTATTTTTCTGTTTGTCTTTGTTATTTTAATCTTATTCTTAAAAGGAATTGTTTGTTCCTTAATCATAATGGCGGTCAAAAATTTTAAGTAAAATTAAAAGTTACATGTAGTTTTAAATTAAGGACATTATTTTTTTTACCACTGTTAGATGTAATACATAAAGCTTAAGATTTATTTTTTTCTGGTGCTGTTTTCTGCACTTGTGTCATATTGTAGCATTCTCAAGTAAGATATTTTTCTATATTAAACTCATAAAACAAATTTTTTATCATTCTTTTTTAATTTCATTGCAGATTTTTTGAAAAATACATAAAATGATGCTAAAAATGTTTGGTCATGATGTTGTATGTTGGTACTCCACTTTCTAAACATTCTCAATGGGACTATAATTGCCTATTTGGGAACCTTCATGATAAAAACAAGTGAAATCTGCTAAATAACAGTGGATGATTACTTTATCTCCTGATTCACAGAAAGACTTAAAAAAATTACATAAATATTGTGTCACTGGTCAGAAAATATGGGGCTTTGTTAAGACAGAAATGACAATAATTTGGTTCCCTCACTTTTTTACCTTCATTAATTAGTATTGATTCATTGAAGTCAGCATGACACTGGACATTAATGGCCATTACAGTGCTCAAATCTGACTGGCCCTAAATGTTTAGAAATCACTGTTTTGGTGTCTTGTTAATTAATGATTAATTGCTTGGTAAGCCTCATAAATAATTTATGTTTTATGTACTGGACAGATTATTAGAAGTAAGATGTGGCTAGTGAATCAGTGTTTTGTGTTTTGGACTTTATGAAATATGACATAGCTTTATAAAATACAGATTTCTTGGAAATAAGGTAACAGTAGTATTGAATACGGTGTTAGGCATGTTATGTGAGTATGATAGAAATACATGATTATACTTCTTGTGCTGTTTATTTTAATTTTTACCATTTATAATGTAAATGTTAATGATAATTGTTTACGGATATTACTGACATAATAAAATTTACAATGTTAAATGATAGTATTTTTTAAATCATATATTTAGCCAAGATAGAGTGTGGATCGAGTGACCTAGTGGTGCCAGTTAGAGTCCCCATTACAGGGCAGTCAGAAGCCTCCCTATGGTTTAACCACAAAGGGTTCAAGTTATGGAGTTTTATCAATTACTATAGTCAATGTACATGTAAGGATTTTGAAACAAAGACATCTGAGGGCAAAACCAAACTGCATACATTGAAACAACTTTTATATTCCTAAACATCAAATGGACTCTTTATTCTATGGACACAGGTTATGTACCATGTGCGACCACTGGCAATCCAGATCACATCCATGTTGTCTGATGCAGAATCCACACTGTTCGCTTTTGATTCCGTTATGTTATTTCTGACAAATAAGCAAACATTATAGATCCCAATCAGACTGCATCTATGTGCAGGCTGATCTTAATCTACACTGTTTACACATGCCATAAAACCACTTGATATGGAGTTAGGATTTATACTGTTTGGTTTGCAATTCATTACATTAATGTTGACCAAGAAGCAAACATTGAAGATGCAGGGATGTGCAGGATGATCTCCATCAATGCTGGTTGCCTATGTGAATAAAGTTATACCAAGAGGGATAGGGTTAAGTTGAATAACGCTACATTTTGTCAAGTAACCCTCAAAAAGCTGTAAATTTACATTTTCATTAAATTAAATTGATATGGATATGGTTTTATGTAGCTCTCAAAATTTCATTTGATAGCAAATAATTTACAAACTAATTGTAAACAGTCCTAAGTGTTAAACGATTTAAAGAAAACCTTTGATTTTATAAAGGACTGACACTTGATCCTGTGTCAAGAAACTTGGAAGTGTTTTATTTAAACAAAACTATCCAAATTTTAATTGGTTTTTATTTGCCTAACTGTATGCTTTGAAATAAAATATCATGTTGATTAATAGAAATTGAAGTAACTATGTCTTGTATTTCTTATGTATTGAGTGCTTCCAATTGTTTATCGTTCTTTTATACAACCTCTTCAAAGAAAAGTTTCGTAATTACTTCACTGATCTTGAAATCCCGACAGTCATTGACACTGAAGACAAACATGGAAAGTAATTGCAAAGAACTAGTTCTGCTTGTAGCAATTTATGACAAACTTTGGCCACAGTGTGTGCAAATACTTTCTATTCACTCGGAATTGAATGCACCTGTCCCTTTTCAGATATCAAAGAACAGGTAACTCCGAGACACAAATGCCCAAGGCAGTGAACTCCACCCATTTGACAGTAACTAAAAATCTTCCAATTATGATGGAAATGAAGGGTACCACTTGAACAGTCTATTGCCGAAAAAAATTATCACCAGTTTCAATTGTCCAGATTGAAGTGCTCTTGTATTGTAATTTGTGTTTGTCGCTTCAGTTAATCACAATTGTACTGACTTGGAGCATGATGACTTAGGACATGAACATATTGACTGATGCAAAATTGCTTTACAAAATCCAATTAGTGTTGACTTTATTAGCTTTGAAAACTGAATTTAACTACATCTGAAAAAAGTGACATCATAAAATTCTGAAATTTCTGACCAATGTCCGTGATTGCATTTGCTCTCCAGCTTGGTTTTAACCCTTTAAAAGGAAGCAGTAAACAATGAAATATAGAAGCTGCCACATGTTCATAAGAGTTAGCTTACAACTTTTCAAAATATTTACTTTTTCTGAATCTAGGATCTTCTATGTATGGAAAGTAAGGTCCATAGGTGGCGACCGTTTGTGCAAAGTAAAATGTCACATAAGCACCCAGTGTATACTCAGATCAGCCCTGCAGTCTGATCTAGATCTATACTGTTGACTATTCAATGAATATCTGCATTAGACCCATAAATTCAATAAGCAGAATTGGTTCATATTCAAAGGAGGTTCAGAAGATAAAGAGTAAAAACAAAGAGTGGGTAAAAAGTAAATGGTAAAAAGTAAATATTGTTAATTCCTTCAAGCAACACAGAAAAACACAATCCGGGTCTTCAGTGCATTCAATTTCACTGATATAAAGTTGTCTCACCTGAAAAAGTTAATAATTATTATTGTCCTTGCTAACCAAATTGCATTTTATTGGTATTAAACTTGATGGTTATTTTAACCATATGGTGCTGGCTGGGTAAAGGCTTTAACTTAGAAACAGAAGAAACTGAAATGACTTTCATATTTCTGCTGCAAAATCTTGGTGCGCAATTTAAGTATTTCAAGAAGAAAAAGGATGGAAAAAGAAATATTAAAAATATTATTACAGGTGTTATTATTGTCCCCAACAGCACAATTTGTATCCTGTTCAATTTGTTTACAGAATTTCAATTTGTGATGAATATTTTTGTGCAATCCAGATTGACAGGTTCTAAACTGTTTACCTGCTGAATAAATGCAATAGATTTGCCATTCTATCAATTTAGGCCCGTCCATTCATAGTTCAAAGGGGTGTTTTACAAACATTTATTGACTGAATGGCAAATAGTATAGATCCTGATCAGATGAAGCAAATGGAACTGGGTCTTACACTAGTTGCAAATGTTTCAAAGGTTAATAGTTTATATTATTATCAAAAAATCTGTCTTTGTTAGGTTTATACAGTATTGCAGTTGCACATGCATATGAATAATGTGCTAATCTGTCGACAAATCAAATAGATTAACATTTTAATGCAATTGTACTTGTGTGATTGCAAATTCAACTTTAATGATACTGCCGTTTTGTTCAACACTGTTCAAGCTAAAATAAAACACACAGACGTGTGTTTGTATATTGTTCGATTATTACTTTGATTAGCATGTCAACAGACTTGAAATTTGTATCATTATGATTGCAAGATTATTGGTTAATTTCACAATAGTCATTTATATTTTAAAGACAGAATTGGAGACTTGGCAGTTAGAATACTGATCTTCTATTATTTTAAATTGGTAAAAAGATGAAAGAAACTAAAGAGAGTGAGCTCTAGCTCTAACATCACACTAATAGGAACATTACGAATTATCGGAGACATCTTCCATTCAATATAAACAAAGAAGTTTTGTAAACATTTAATGACTTGTAAAAAATGTCACTGAAAAGTCAGCTAGTTTACTTGTACTAAGTTACTGATGGCTGCACGAGAGACTAAATGAATTAAAGTGGCACGATTTGAAAGTGATAAATAAATAACAATTAAACCCTTTAACCCTGTACGCCATGGGATATCACAGATATCCCATGGGTGAATAGTGTTGATCAAGATCAGCTGGCACATCTAATAAGGATTTACACTGAAGAAGTGACCAGAGTAGATCCAGAACAGACAGCACAGATGTGCCAGCTGACCTGAATCTACACTTTTCGCCCATTTTATAAAAGGCATAAATACATTAATGTATTAAGTAAAGTCTTAAGTGTTAAGACTTAAGCACAACTTATGCCACATGTGTGGCCATTATAGACCCAAGCCAGCCTGTGCACCTGCACTTTCCACAGTTTGCTATTGTTAAAACACTCCTATGAACAATAAATGGCCTAGTCTCCTATTAGTAAGTCCATTACATTAATTCTTTCAGATTTGCTTTAAAATGAGTCAGACTGGACGGTCAAGATTGTTTTCATTGAAATAAAATCTTCGGTTGACATGAGAAATGGTTGACAACTTTGGGCACTGTATACTATTGTAACACATTCTATTACTCATGCTTTATTAGTCTATTCTTTTCTTAATTAGGTGAAAAATGTCTGAATGCTGCATCAATAGGGATTCACTGGTCTTGAAAAGCCCAAAGTCGGTTGATAAACATTGACGGCAGCTTAGTGTAAACAAGGAGAAAATGGTTAATATCGTGGATGACTGGGCAACTCAGTGGGCTAGAGATGACAGCCTTGTTGGGAGGCACACCATGGTAAATACCTGCGGCTACACTGGTGAAAATGAAGCTTTCATCTTTAAGTATAACGTTCTGTCTGCTTGACACCACATACCATGCTAACCTTATTCTTTTGACAATATTTTAATAAATGTTTGTATTTTAAAAAATGTGCTTCATTGTTTAAAAACAGAAGTTTTCAAAACTAAAATTACATTCTTTGATCCACTAAAATGGCATGGTAGTAGACTAAGTGTAACAATTGACTCTTTAAGTATATTTTTTCTTGTTTAACAGATATGTCAACCTTTTTAAGTATATGATTAAAAGATTCTATTAATTATCCTTTCTTCTCTGATAGCAGAAGATTTTTTTGTACTTTTAGCAAATTATTATATTGCGAGAACTAAGGGCATTAATGATATAGGAAAAGAAAGGGAAGTAAAATGTGGAGATAAAACGACTGTAGACAGTCTGTAAATTTACATTTTTTGTACAGATGTCAAGGTTATCTCCTCTTTCCTAAATAATGATAAGATCGATAATTTTCACATTAAAGTCTCAAACAGATTATTAAACTGTCAAGTTTAGAAGTTTAAGCCATGTACAGAAGGTAAAACACAATTTATAAAGCCCAATGATGAAAAGAAAAAAGATACAATTACTAAAATATAAGTTTTTTGCAAATTACCTCCCTTTAAATAAAAGAAAGCATGAAATACAACACTAAATATTTGACAACCACACTTTTTTTAACCAATACAAACTGAACCAACAACTTTCAAGATAAACAAATTGATCAAATTGTTTTGCAAGCCGGAAATATTGAAATACATACAAACACAGCAAAAAAGATAGCATGATATTAAAATAAACATATGATATTGCTAATGTTATTCACCATCAACAGATACCTGTAAATGCATCTATGAACTAATAAAAAGAAAAATGAAATACTTAAAATAGTACTTAATGGATATGAAATACTTGGAAAAGTACTTAATCGTTTAAACAAAAATAATTATCAATAAAAGGTCCATGACAGTGTGCGAGTCTATCTAAATTCCAAGCACAGGAAGTGATCATTGAAAGAATTGCAGAACTTACGTTACCATTGCAAAACTTTATTTTAACAAGAAAATATCATCTAAACATCACAGAACCAGAGTCAAGGTGTTCACATACGTAAAATAGTGCTATGGTATGGAATAGCGAGTAAGTTTCTAAAAGTGCAATTATTTAACCTTTTTTCGCGACCCATTGAAACAGACGATATCATTCGATTTCAGGCTTGCTGAATGGCTGATGGTATTGTATGTTGTACCATGACTGAGATCTACAACAATTTGTTTTAATGGATATTTTATTTAAAATAATTTTATAAAACAACAAACTAAAATATCATTAAAGGCCCTATGTTCAACACTGCACTATCACACCACATATTTTGACGCTCCACATATTGTGACGCACTGTTTGTTTTCACCTGGCTACTAAATATGTGATTTCCTAATGATGTAATTATGCTGCAAAATTATCAGTCAACATTCATCTGACCATTTAATAAATTAAAGGGTGTAATTTGTGCAAACTGAAGCCAGTAAAACATCATTGTTTAATGATATAGTAAAAATAACACGAATTACAGTGGTGTGGGGCAAGTCTGCGCACCTATCATAAAAGCTTCACTGTGGTGTATAACACATTCAGTATCTAAAGGCAGTTGCCTACTGGAAAGAAACTGTATCCATTCAGGAAATTGGTTTGTTGTCATTTGTGTGCATTAATTTTCTTATAAAGCTTTAAAATGATGTCATACTGAAAGCACACCTGTGTTTACATGATGTAAAAATTGTTGCCCAACTCTGCTCATGCCTATGTTTAATATCATTTTTTTTTGTTTCTGTTAAAATTTACCACTCTCCAAAGCTGCCAACCTTTGAAAAGAATATTAAGTGAAAGGTCAGTATAAATAACAAACATTTATTTGGGTAACAGCTGTCAAAATGTGGAAGATTTGGAGTGGGGAGGTATATAAATTAAATTTATTTGATCATTTTGGCTCTTTAGAGTAGTTATTTACTTACAAGACAGTTAATAGCAAGATGTACCCATCAGAATTTTCAAAAATTGCCTTATTTCTTGACAATAAACACTGTTTGCAGTTGGTTCTTATGATATCAGTGTTTTTGTTAACATGCAAATCTGGTGCGCAGAGTTGGGCAATGCGCAGACTTGCCCCACACCACTGTACTTAATACTTTTTCTCTTATTGAATAAATCCTTAATATTGGTACCATTTTACACAATTTAAAACAAGTTTTTCTGTTTGCAACAAATGAAAAATCTAGCATCAGTCATGTGATGGGCATGAGTGCAATATAATGTTGTACTAAAATTTGTCTTTGTTGTAAATCCTTTACATGTTATATTGTTTCCATACATTTTTACCTTCATTTATAATTTATTATCATTGTTATTTTTCACTCTACAATATCAAAATATTAAAACTGCAAAGGACATTACCCCAGGAGATATGGTTAGTCATGGAAAACAGGAAAGATACCGCCAGTCATCCAAGAGTGATGTCTTTTCGCACTTCAAGCCGACTAGATGCAGAATCTTTAATAAAATTCAGTTTTCCAATTTTTTACCATACAACTATTGTCGAAAACTTATTCTAGATGATTAAAATAACACCATTCATGTTCTTTTGTTGTACCAGATGCAAGAAAGTGTGTAAACTTACTTTTAACTAATTAGAAATGTGGTTACATTACACGCATCAAAATATGTGGGTGAAGACCAAAGTTAGCATTTTTGGGGTTGTCATGTTTGTTTCTTGCTCTACAAAAAAAATCTTGATATTTTTTCATAATTGCAGTTTTATTCAAATAAGGAAGGATGTATGTTCATGATATTAATGTTTAGTTCAAAATGAACATTCAATTTAAAAAGTTGTTTTGGATTAAAAGCTTAAGTGCGTCAAAATACGTGACACCAGGATAGCCTAAATCAACGTCCATACCTGGGCATACAACAAAAAAGTTATTTCTGATGATTTCATTAGATCATGTAGGAACAAGGGCACTCTGTTGTTGTCTTCAAAACAACATTTTCCAACAGAAATTGCCTTTGTTGCAACATAAACTTATTACACACAAATAACAGAAGTAATGTCTCTTGTAATGATTTGGATTTGAACAGTGGTTTCAGACATTTTTGACAATACAATAATTGTGTATGAGGAATAGAGCAGTGTTTGCACCATACCTGTTTCTGCAGCTATATAACACTGGTCATTTTCAGTTTGACTTCTGCAATTTAATAACTTGAACACTTGTTTGAAAATATTGGTTTAATCTCATGCTTGAATCTTACTTAGAAATGAAACAGGGTTTAATGTTTTTGTAAAGTTGTTACAGATTACCTGTAAAATCTGTCATTACATTACTGACTTACATTATAATTTTGCAGCACAGCTTAACTGCTCATTAGACATAATCTTTTACTCGGCTTATAATATTGCTTCAGTTATCTTCTTTATGGACAGATATAGAAGTTACTTGAATAATAAATGGACACAAGTTATTAGTCTATACAACATTGAATTGTCAGTTGGACATTATTATATTTGAAATTAATGGAAAATGTTATAAATGTATCTATTTAATTATAAATGCATAAATAAATTTTGTCCAGAGTTAGTAAAATTAATATTCTTGGAGTTCTTTATGATATCTTTAATATGAAGTTTATGGAAGGTAACAATGTTTAGCTTCCAAAAATGATTTCTCTCCCATTATTCCCATCTTAGTATTAGTGTCAAGCAGGAACAAGCAGATTTTGAGTTTGTGACACACCTTTGTTTAAGTTTTGACAGCCAAAATTTATGTTAAAGTGTGCTCAATTGAGCAGACAAGGCCTTTAGTCCATGTTCCTTAACACTTTGATGACTAAATTGATGTTCTTTTTAGTCTGAATTGACCAAAAATGGACTTTTGTATTGTAAGGCTAAGAAGGTCACATCGTCGGGGATTAATGGCCAATAACAGCCCTAGTGGCATGTCAAATATTCGATGTTGCCCAAAACTGGACATCAGTAGGCTATACCTGACCAGCCAATTGTCTGGTCAACAGTAAAGAAATGGTTATTGTATGAAGATTTAATAAATAATATTAATCTTGACATTGCAGATTTATTTCTCTGTCTAGCCATTTGTTGATTAGGTTAAGGATCTATTTACATTGATAAATGTGAACAGTTCAAGAAAGGTTGATACATTTTCATTTACCAGCCATGCTTGATTATTCCGAGCATGATTATTTGAATAATGTTTTCTTAAGTTTTTGACATTGCCTTGAGTAAGAGCATTCCAATAATAAAGAACATTGGTAATGATTGAATATTCATGAAAAGTCTACAGAGACAGAAATCTTAAACTAAGGGAAAACCGTTATGCAAGTTGGTAAACATGCTTATAGCCACCTTACCATATCCCATTATTCCACAGAACAACTGGTCCTTTGAGATAAACAGTAAATTGCCACCTTTGTGCAAAAACGGTATATCTCCTTAATATTTCAATGGCACATATATCGTTTTTGCTCTTAGGTGATATAATATGCTCTGTGCCACATTATTCATTCCCATGATGAATTATCTGCAAATGGACAACAGCTCTCTGCCACAATATTTTGCCCCTTGAGAAATGAGATGACCAAAATTATTCTTTAGTTATTCCCCTTTTTCTATTGAAAGCTCTTGTGCAATGAATGCTCTATGAAAATCCTAGTGTATCTTTGGAAAAAAAAATTCAGTCATGAATGTTGGACACAGTATGCTTGAAGTAAAGAATGATGAGGTCAAAGGTTTCTAGTAAACCACTTTTTCATCTTACCATTAATTGTGACCATGGTGAGTGCAGTATGACATCAGGCACATGTCATGCTGTGAATGTCAAATGTTAACCTTTGATCATCTAACAATGTGGCTGATTGACCAGCTGACCAGTAATTGCTGGTGCAATTATTATTATACCATACAAATGAACCTGTGGATACAGGCCACCCTTTGGAGCATCAGTCTGTTCTTTTTGTTTATTGATAGATTTATTAAATGTAAGTGTTGGGAAAGTTTGTTGTTCAAAAAATGATTTAGCACTTTTCTTAGAATTCATTTATATTCATTTCTGGATTTCTTGGGCAGATCAGTCATGTTTTTGCTAATTTTCATTAATGTGGTTTGACCACACAATATGTTGCCACTTTGCCATAATTGTCACTTATCCAGAATCATAGTGACTTAGAGATTAATCAGTCTTCATGGTCATGTGTAATTTCTCCCTTTCAGCTAGGTGTTATGACAATTGAATTAATTTTTATGCTAAATTATGTCCCAAACTTGGCAGCTTCAGGGTCATGACACTTTCAATGCATGGTTAAGTTATAACTCATGAAAAATACAATTAAGAGGTGATATAAATCATTATTTAGTTCAAAAGGTTAGGACATATATTTGAACGTATATCATTGTTGTTTATTTTTTGCTGTAACCTCTCCACCCAAAACAACAACCAATAAACAAAAAGGAAAATTTTGGGGTGGGGCATAATTTACTAGCCTTTCCTGTTTCCTTTCATAATGAATATTTCTTCTGGTAATACTGTTAATTCATTAATATTTGCAAGGAATTAATATTTGTGAATTTCATGGGCAGATTCATCTACAGATTTGAAACCACCATGAAATAGAATTGAACTGTAATATATAATATTTGTTATTGAACATTTAAAAATCCACTTAAAGCTGCTGTTGAATAAAAACATGAACTATTTTGACCTTGAATACAAGTGCATGCACATTAATCTAACTTCAAATATTAGAAAGTAAATTATGAAAATCAGCTTGAGTTTAAGAATTGCATAAATACTTAACCATACAATCTGACATCATCTTGCTGTGTTGAATGTTGCTGATATTTGTTGTCAGTTCTTTTGCAAAAGACTTTTTTGTCAAAGCTAAATGTTGGTTTTAATTGTTTTCAGATTTGCTAATGGAAAATTACAGAGAACAACAATATTCAGCCTTGCAAGCTATAACTGCATTTCTATACAGGTAGGCTATTTGTCAAATTTTAAAGGCAGTGGGAAAATGACAGCTGTTCTGAACATTAAAGTAATAATCTGTAAATAATCTGAAGTAATTTCATGCAGTTGCAAGCATAGCCTCTGCATGACATCCTACAAGTGTCCAGTTTCCAACCTGTGTTAAATTGACCATCAAAAATTGGCTACATTTTGATTCTCACAGTTTCTACTGAAGTAAGGAAAAGACCAATATATCAAATTTAAAAGCTTATCAACTTTCTTAATGTCTCATTTATTTGATACACATGCTTCTGGTGTGTTCCTGTGCAACTGCTGGGTTCATATATTACCCTTTACCCGCTGAACATAGTCATTTAACTCACTTTTCGTTGAATTTGGAAAAAAATCCATGAGGTGTTGCAAACAAATGTATAGCTAATAGTGTAGACCCTGATCAGACTATGGATATACAAGCTGATTTTGGTCTACACTGGTAACAAATTTGTCATAAATCATGCTTAGTGCTTAAAGGATTAATTATATAGGCACACATTTTCAAATTGCTACCTTTTTAGAAATAGGTGTGATCAGTTCCTTTCTAGTTCATTAGTGTTCAATGGCACGAGGATGACAATGACATTATGATGTAGTAGGAATAGTTTTTGACATTTCCCATATCCGTCTGCTAAATCGTCATCTGTTTCTAGTCTAAATGCATTATAGTATTGAATGTCTCATTATTTCCAACATTTTAAAACATTTTGTCAAAAAGATTTGTGCTGATCGATTCAAAAATGTAGTTTGTGTCAGTTTTGTGACATTACCAAATCCATTTTGCATTGATGTCTGCAAATATGACAAACTCTACATGATGTGCTGTTAAAATGAACAACAACAAAAACCAAGGAATCGTGAAGTTAAAAGAACTTAATGTGTGGTTAGGAAGGGTTTAAAGTTAATTGATTAAATAAAACCTCTGAATTTACTAGCAAAAATAAAACTTGATCTGAAAACTCGGGTTTTATAGCAATACGTGAATGGTTTGAAGACACCTGTCAACAGAGATCTCTTTTTATGTTCACAAGGGTGGTCTTTAACTATAGGTTTAGGTTGGACAGTATGAATTGACTACATGCATTTTTCTTTTGTATGCTATGGGTGAAAAGATTGAAAATCGGGCTATTTGACAGTATTTATTAAGGACATAATTGCACAATGATATCATACAAAATTGTGAACACTTTTCAATAAAAAAATTTTGAATTAAAATAAATTGTTATTTGCTCTTTCAAGAAAATTTCTCAATAGTTTCACTAAAAATTGGTTAATTTTCATCATTAAAAGAATCTTACATAAGCTGGAAAAAATATCTAAATCCCAAGGGAGAACTGCTGCAGTGGCACCTCAGCAGAGCTGAGACTGTACAGTATACACAATTGTTGCTTTTTTTCTTTACCTCCGACATCACTGTTATACTTTAAATCATTACACCATATATACACCTTTTTTCACATGTACAACTAGTGTAGATCCAGATCAGCCAGCCATCTGTGCCAACTAATCTGGATCTACACTGGTTGCATCTGGATTGTGGAAAAAACCTAATGAATTTAAAAGTGATCAGTGTATACAGCATAAATGGCTGATCTGGATCTACACTGTTCACCCATGCTATGAAGTGTTACTACGGAGTAAAAGGCTATAAAGACAGGGCTTTTCATTAGAAAATCGGGAAGAGGCCCTGGCCTTTCAGATTGGGAAATTTATGTGCGATAATTGTTTATTTTATAAATTCGAATATCAATAGGTATTTTTAACTGAAATTTAAATGTTTAAAGCACATTATTTTTCAGACATCTATTTTCAAAGTCCTCTCAGAGGATTTTGATCAAATTTTTGACGTCTTACCTAGCATTTTGGGAATCTTATGTAGCATTTTGGGAAGAGTTTCTGCCACAGTTGGAAAAAAATGCTGTAATTTTAGGCCTCTATTTTATAAGGATGTAAACCCCTGAAAGATTCTTATAATCTGCAAAAACCAGAAGTGTTATATTATTCATTTTTAACATAAATTCATTGAAATGCAAGAATTACCTCACACCTGTAAATTTGATGAAGATCTTGTCATTGAAAATCAAGTCTCATCTTTCTGTTGACTTTGAACATAATTTTCTCACCTTACTGTCTTAATAGCATTAATGAGAAGCTACTAATAGATAATCTGATGCTACTAAATGATAAGTGGACATTAAAACTGATACTATTGAAATATGTGAATTGTCAAAGTTACATTTTGTCATTGTAAGATGACATATTTGATGCACTTACGAAAATGGTTGAAAGAATGACTAAAAAGGGTCACAACTTGAGTGCTATTACATTGTTTTTAACTGATTCATATCTTATCGTAGACATCTTTTTGTTGAATGATTTTGTTCAATGTGGAGGTATTAGCGTATTTATTGACACATTTTGACTGGTAAATAAGATAAGATGTTATCTGTCATCTCCGTTACTTTTATACAAGGTTCCTTTGACAATCATTTTGATGACTTTAAGTTAGGGCCACTAATCGCATTACAGGTAAACAAAAACACTGTTAGTTCAAAGTTGATTATTGATCAAGAAAAATCTCCATTTCTCAATGATGCTTTGTAGCTAATTTTTGGTATGGTGTCATAGAAAATCATTACCAGCAAATGAGGTGTGCAAAACTTGTTTTGTCTATAAATCTGTGTAAAAAGCATCAAAGAGTAGCAATTTTAACTGACACGAGTTCGCCACCATTGATTCCTCACTATTCACGGTTAAAGTCTGACAAAAGATTATGTTAAGCTCCACCTCCCTTTACCCAGTCACAATACATGCCAAAATTGTTCATCAAAATATCCTCATTTCAACTATTTTCAGCGATTTCATAATAAAGTGAATTTTTCTCTTATCTACTAAAATCCTTATTTCTGTGTTAAAATAATGATTTTGATGATATTTGTTAACTGGGATTGTAGCTGCTGTAACTGTAAGTATCAGTTACCTTGGGATTGAAATAAATTTAAGATAACCATTCAAAATCTAAGACTTAACCAACATTTATAATTATCTTTTCTGTTTCAAGAGTTTTAAAATGTGTGTTGAGTTAGATCTAATTGTGTCTAATTAACTGTTTATTGTATGTCAGATCTTGATATATAGAAATGCACTGTAATGTGTTAAAATGTAATTGAAAATGTTCCTAGACATATATTAATATATACTTGTCTTTTGTAATAATTGCTTTCCAATTATCCTAAAACAATTAAACTAATTAATTTCAAATTACATGTTAATAGAGATAATAATTGTATAATAGAGGTAGTCTTTTGGGTGAATTGGTTTGATTTTCGTGGTAAATCACATTCAACACTATTAATGGAATCTGTGAAAGTTGAGGCCAAAGAAAATAAAGCTTTAGATTCTAAGACCCATGATCCCTTTCTGAAAAGCAGGGCCCCAGATAAGTGTCCTGTTGATACAGAAATTCTAGGATCATTTGGTATTGAATTTGTGTTACAAATATGATTAATTATCCCTTTCCTCCATAAACTCACCTTTATTGTGTTCACAATGTTGGCGAACAGTGTAGATCCAGATCAGCCGGCACCGGCACATCCATGCCATCTGATCAGGATCTGCACTGTTCTCTTTTTGATTCATTAGGTTACTTCTGAGCAAAATATGACCAGTGCAGTTCCTGATCAGATGGCATGGATGTGTCGCTGATCTGGATCTACGTGAAAATGGGTATTTATAGAGGAAAGTGTTATCTGCAGGACAAATTTCTTTGTCTGCTTCTGTGAGTAAATGCAAAAACAAATCTAAAAATGTTGTCAATGTTATTCATTTTGTCTTGAACAGAATAACTGTGAATTTTGAAATCATTAGGTTCCCTGTCTCAAGTGAGGAAATGAAGTAAGAAAAATCGCTCAGTCATCTGGCACTTAGAGCTTCTTATATTTATTTGTATAATTAAATCGAATTAGAAAAACATACTTCTTTGAAAATTACCGAGAAATTGCTACACACTTTTGCTTTATGCCTCACAGCTGCCTGCAATCAAGAAAATTTTGATTGATTGAGCGTGTTCTGTATTTTTTTGTTGAGAAAATATTTACATAACTTAAAGGCGCTTGAATGATACAAGAACTTCTATTGCTTTGGTGGTAGCAAATGTTTGTTTTTCGTCATTTTTGCAAAAATATAATTTTTACAGATGGGCACACTGTATCTTTCTGGAAAATATGCATCTAATACAAAACACATGAGCGGAAGTTATTTTTTCGGTTCTTGGAGTAATTTAATTAGAAAATGCTTTTAACATAATTTTGCGGGATGAAGTACTGGATGAAAATTTTAATCTGTTTAAAAACCTACCGTTTGTTTTATTATGCTTGAATTAAAGTTGCCACTACAATTTTCAACTTCAGTCTTTACAGCTGAGATTAAATCATCGGGGAAACTTTTAGGAAATTAGATTAACATTGCAACAATGAACAATAAGTAAAACTTAATTAAGTCATGCTAGTGACCAGTGTAGATTGAGATCGGCCTGCAGATCCATGCTGTCTGGTGAGATTCTACACTGCTTGCTACTTGATGTTGTAGATTTGCGTTCCTGAACAGATTAATTTCTAAGCTTTGATGCAAGATATAGAAATAATTACAGGTTACAATGTAAATGTTATAATTCATACATAGAGGCAATAAATCATACAAAACTATGTTGGTGGGTTAGTGTGAATTGTATTGTATTACATTATCTTTTATATCCTGACAATAAGGCTGGGTGCAAAATTATTAAAATTGACAACCTGCAGTATGTGTATATATGATTAAGTAGCTTAATACAAGTCATACACATCCCTGTTCTGCTAAAGGAAACAATTAGTTTACAAAAACTTAGTAATTCCTTGTCATTAAGTAAACTTAATACAAACATTGATTGGTATGTGATTGAAATTGATCAATGATCTGACTGATGAATTCTGCGACAGACAGTGCTAAGCGCTGAATTTCTCTGAATTCACTGAATTAAGCAAGCACAGTTATTCAGTTTTTGCTCAAAGGTGACAATAATGTTTATTATGCAGAGATTTTTCCTTGAATTTGATTGGCTGATTTGCCATTGATGTAAGTCCGTTTTTACGGATCGGCCGTAAATACGAATGCACATGCCTTAAATTCCCCCTGTGGCCTCCTTGATTTTGTTGTCGTCCTCTATTTTGTTTTAATTTTTGGGAAAAAATCTTGAAATTAAGCCAATCTTCTACTTTGTAAAGCAGTAAGCTCATGGATTATTGAAATCATGACTGAGAATAATTGTGTAATTTTTTTGAAGTTGAAAACAATTAATTAAATCTTAATTTTTAAAAATAAATATCGAACCGCGATACACATTGAAGCTATATAGTAGTGACGTCACGCAGGTAATTTAGTGATGTCACACAGGTGATATTTGAGGTTCTCAATGGGGAAGTGTACTGTTAGAGATAAAATTAGTAAAATAAATGAAAAATCAATGTTTTCTATGGTTTTTTTGCCTGAAAAATGCTTTGAAGTATAATAAAACAATTATTTGGTTTCTTGACAGGGTATGTGAGGATATATTACCGGTCTGGATGTCATATTATCCCTCCGAGCCGGGTAATATGACATCAAGACCGGCAATATATCCCCACAAACCCTGTCAAGAAAGCAAAAAACTATATACTACACTATTATATCCATTTAAGTAATATTTACGTTCATAAAATAAAGTTCTGTAAACAAAATTGGTAAAGCATCAAGAACAAAAAATGAGCGGAAATGTGAGTCAATTATATTAACCCTTTCCTCCAAATTTAGGCCTTTTATCACATGTGCAGATAGTATTGATCAAGAACAGCTGGCACATCCGTGCAGTATGATCAGGATCTGCAGTGTTCGTGTTTTGGTCAGAAATAACCAGTCCTAATAAATCAATATGCAGACAGTGCAGATCCTGATCAGATGGCATTGATGTGCCAGCTGATCTGGATCTACAATGGTTGCATGTGCATTTAAAGGCAAATAATATGGAGGAAATTCTTGAATGGAAAAGATAGTGTGTAAGGTAGACAACTAGTACTGCATTGTCTGCAATTTGTAGTGGTCTGCGGTCACTGTGAAGGGTAATGGTATTTTACTTAATTTGCAATACAACTTTTTGCCAGGTAATAGCTATTTGAGCATCATCTGTTTGTTAGTTAAATAATAGCTAATTGGTTTTATACTAAACATTGATTAAAACATGAATAGAAATATTATAAGGTGTTGTTCAGGCATTCAACATTTAACAAAATGTTGAGAAAACATTTGTACAGGAAGGCGACATCCTGTAAGGAAACTAATTAAAAGATGATGTCAATTGTTGGAGAATGATATAAATTTTATAGTAAGTTAAATAGCAAGAAAAAAGAAATCATAATCTGTTTTCCCATTTTATTATATTTTTATTGTTGCAGTTTTTTTTTTAAATAACTTTTTTTTGTTTTCTTGTCTTGTATAGCATTGTGAATGCATTTGTTTTTGTGGGCATAAAATTTCATGGCTTTTGGTTAAAACAGCATTTTCATGGGTTCATGAAATCCACGAAAATGAAAGATTCCACAGTTAATATGAACAGCTTATGACATCCGATTTTAATCCTTTCCTCCATAAATACACATTTTGACGCATGTGCGACGAGTGTAGATCCAGATCAGATGGCACATCCGTGATCAGGATCTGCACTGGTCGCATTTTGGTCAGAAATAACCTAATGAATCAAAAAGCGAACAGTTTAGATCCTGATCAGATGGAACTGATGTGCCAGCTGATCTGGATCTAAACTGTTCGCCCTAGCAATAAAGGTGTATCTATACAGGTAAGGGTTAAAGTTCACATCATTAAAAATTTAAATTCTGTGTCAGTTACATAAATTGCACGATTTTTGCTTGCTTGTTTGTTCCTCAGTTGCAGTGTTGCATAATGTCAGAATAAAATTACTGCTTTGCCAGGGGCATACCTGCAAAATTTTGAACCAAGCACTGATGCTGTGACTGATAAGGGAATGGAAGGGGTGTTCCCTGTCTGCCAATGGGGTTTGGGAGCCTCATTAAAAAAAAATCTTTGAAAATTAGGAGGCAAATGAACCTCTTCTCAAAGACATATTATTTTGAAAAGTTCAAACATCCGAGTTCAGCCAATATTCACAAGATTGAATGCATGATTGCTATGGAAGGGGGATTGTTTTTGGCAGTCTTGGGGTATTTAATTGATAAATCCTAATTTCTAGACATAAAATTTAATACTACTGTCCTGAAAAGGGGATTCAGCAACCCTACTGAATCTGTAATGAATCTGCAAGTATTATTATTTTGGTGCTATTGCCTTTTTATTTTCTAGAACAATCGTAAAATAATCATAAAAGAAGATACATGAAATTTTCCAGTTCTGGAAGAAATAAAGAGAAAACTAATAACCATATAAGATTTTTTATTCAGTTTTACATTGAATTATTGAATAATCTGGAATAATGCCTTCAGAAATATCTGTAATTATAATAATATGCACTGTCTGGGTTTCAGATGTCAATATAGTCCTTATAAATCTTGTTGTTTAAATAATAACAAGAAAAGTATAACAATACATATATTACTACTTTATTTACAGAAGATAGAATAACCAATAAATCTATCGCTAGATGACTTGGATAGTTGGTACCATTCTTTTCCTGACTCTTTTCTGCAAACAGATAAGCAAAGACCAGAAACAGTATTAGTTAGTTTTACCAGCTAGTGAACATTTTAAAAATTTCTTACAGACCTTAACAATTATAACAAGAACATTTTGAGTGAAATAACATAATTTCATTTATAAAATAAATTTTTAATAATGATAAAATATTTCAAAATTTGCTAAGACACGTACATGACATTGTATTTTTTAGGACAACATTTCATTAAGGTTTTTGTTTAAGTCCACTTTTTCTAAGTAACCAAATGCATTCAATGTAGAGTTTTGAAACTTAACATTGTTGCCTGAAATCACAATAGCAATTATCAGGACAAGTTTCATAACTCTTGGCTGTATTTTGTCATAGTTATGCCCCTTTGTCACTTAAAAATTAAAGAAAAAAACCTGGTTTCATTGCATTGCAGCGTCTTCGTGTTTAAGAAGAGATTTAAAGTGGCATCAATCATGGTATTGAAGGGAGTAGAGTGGTTTGGTCTACAAAATGTTGCTGTATGATAGATCTGAGTATGACGATAAACAATATAGACTTTTTACTTTTATGTGACCAATTGTTACCAATTTTTAATTGGAAGCAAAGATAAAACAATGAGTCCAGATGGAATTTGTGTGTCTTAGGGTCAGAGGCTCTGCCAATGAATGTAGTTAAAGCTAATTAAACAGAAAACCAGCATTTAGAACTTTGTATATCTATTAATCGATCAAAATATAGAAATTGTATACTTTCACTGGTAAAAATTCAAAATATTAGTTGTGGTTACAGTTTGTTATCAATCCTGTGAAGTGTTTTCTGTTTCGTTTGGATTTTCATGGATTTATTAAAATGTTATGTGCGGTGAATGTTACAATTTTCAAACTCTATGCTACAAGAATAATTTAAAAAAACAGTAAATAAATAATTGGTCACAAACTTGAAACATGAATTAGGGGTATCTCAGCCTGTCTTGATGAAATAAGGTTTTACAGAGATGTTGTAAGAGTGAGCCAGTCTACTGTGAACATGCAATAGGAGTATTAGCCAGCCTGTTGGTCAAGAGTGAACATGCATATGGTAATAGGCAATTTTTTCAGCACTAGGGGTATAAGGCAATCCTTTTCAGTGAACATGCAATAGGAATATTATGCAATCTTTTTCAGTCAACATGGGGGTATTAGCCAGTCTTTGAAAGATACTTGGGTAAATTTATTTAATCAGTATCTATTGAAATAGCATGTTTTTCTAACGGAAAAGCTTTAAAAGATACCTTTAGTTTTCACCATAACTCAGGATAAACCAAAAAGAAATAGTTAGACTTGTTTTCAATTATAGTCTACAGACTAGTTATCATTTCTTGAGTTATTTGTTCTATTATTCTTTATTGTATAGATGTTTCACTAGTATTTGTTTTAACAGGAAATGACTCTTCTCTCTTCATGTCATTTATCAAAGGAACTGGTGGTGGGGCACTGTATTGTGGATGTCATCTAATTTATCTTTTAAAAGGTCTGCTGCCACTATTGCTAATTGTCTTGTTTTGGTGTAAACTAAGTAATGTGTTTGAATTGGTGTCTTATTCAAACACAGTCGGTAACATAAGCTACCCCGTAATTACGTTGTGCAATAACCCTGAGACGTGGAGTGCCCCTTGTAAATATTATGCCCTACATATTTTAGGGTCAGTAGTTTATTCAGTAGGGAACCACTTGAGTTAGCAGATTGTCACCCATTTTCACGGCAGGGTGCTGTGATTTTATGATCTATAATAGAAAATTTCGAAAATTTATTTCTTTGTAAATACTGTAATTGTCTCTTGAATTAAAGCTTCAACTTAATGAAAATTTGGCCAACAAAGTGTCTATCAAAGATAGTGATTTTGCCAGTAACTGTTATTTGGTTGTGTTTTATTTTCTTCTTTCTGTCTTAAACAATATTGGAAAATAGTTAAAAGCTTGGATTTGAGTGGCTGCAGCAGCAATACATCATCGCTGTATTTGAAATCATCTGAGAGAGATGTTTGGGTGAAATAGCAGGTATGATGCATTGCCTTTTATTTTACAAATTATCATCATTTGGCAGTAACAAATGGTGGGCTTTTCTTTAAGCAGAGACAGAGCTGTATTCCTGATATTAAAGTATAAGTAGATGCACAATGTGCTAAACAAAATTTTCTGAAATAATCAACATATTTTGTTTGTCCCTCAGAATCTTTTGTTCGACTAAAAAAGGAAAGTTTGACTGACTTCAGGAAATTGTTGGTTTGAAGGATAAGTTTACCAGTTTTTCTTGTATTGTAAGAAGATAATAACTTTGTTTGTTCACAAATGTAAATTATTTTAATCTTTTTTTTTGTAATACTATTTTCTCAGAACTCTAAATACAAAATCAATATAAAAATTTTTGCGCAGAAAGTTACATAATTATGTGGTTTTGTTACACCGAAGATATACACTAACCCAAAGTTCGAATTGGTCACTCTTTGTATTTTTTCATTAGAAAGACATTGGCTTAACTCTTTATTTGTGATCATTTGTCAACAACAGTCTTCAATTAAAGCTTTTATCTTGTTATAATTAACTTTGGAACAGTTTGGCTAGAGTTATCCAAAAATTTGCTAAAAATGTATTTCGTGCAATAAAAGGTCAAACAATGACCAATTAGAACTGAGGGTGAGTCACAGTATTTCTACATGGTTCTCCGCAATATACCGCAAACTTCCTTGACAAGGTAAGCTTTTTTAAATGTTGGTCAGGTTTTATATTTGTGGCATGTAGACACAAATTGTTTCCCCATTGTCACTGAACACCCCACTTCAAGGACCTAGTGACCTACTTTTTTAATGTAGGTCAAGGTCATATAATTATTATTGTCTGTTTGTGTTGTATTATAAATTTAATCAATACTTCAACATCCTTGAACTAGTGATTATTTTTTAAATGTTAGTATTTCATTTGTATTAAATTTGACATTAACAATGATAAAATGGTTGTTTCATGGAAAATAAAGCAATATCTTTGATAGTTTGTCATAAAGTCATAAATGCTGTTATATTCTTTTATAAGGTAATTTCAAGTATACCATTAAACTTTGTTATTGATTTAGACCTCTAGTAGTATATATTTTTCATGGCTCTAAGCTTATCTTATATTTGGAAAAAATTGCTGTCCTTATCAAAGAAATTGCCGATCATTCGAGAAAAATCTGAAAATGTGTTACTCTGTAGGTCGATTTCATTACTATTAATGTCCATAGGAGACACTCAATTTTCGTCAAATTAGTATGGCAAAAGGTCTGCCTGAAAAAATGATGTGATTAGCCGATAGAATGTTATGCCTGGAGACAAAAATTATCTTAGTTTTAAAATCGGGGAACTGAGAAAGTAAATGACAAATAAACATAATATGTGTCACAATTCAAGAAATGTTTAAGAGTCTGTGACAGTGGTTTAAAGTAAAGCACCTGATTTTTAAAGAATGGTAATAGATAAATTAACTTGTGAAAGACTAAAGCATAAAGAAAATTCCATCCTAAATTTATTAAGTATGTGAAACCTAATAATGGCACTCTATATCAAGTTTGCCATTATTTGTATTCCAGAAATGGTCAATACTCAGCACAGCAGTTACAGCAGTTGTCAGATTTGTGACTCGAGTGTAGACCCTGCCTGCACATCCAAATTCTCTGATCTGGGTCTGCTGTTTGCAGAAATGGTCAATACTCAGCACAGCAGTTACAGCAGTTGTCAGATTTGTGACTCGAGTGTAGACCCTGCCTGCACATCCAAACTCTCTGATCTGGGTCTGCTGTTTGCTGTTCATTTAATAAACTCAGTAAAATTGTATGTGCAACACCCCTGTGAACAATAAATGAACTAACTAGGCTCTGAATGATAGAGTTCATTAATTTAATTCAGAGGGGTAAAAGTACAAAATAATTAGATGTTAAAATTTCAGCAATATTTCAAGATTGGCACCTCCATTACAGATAATATCTAAGTATAAATATATAAATAATTCTGTAGTATCTTAATAAGTCTGAGCAAGCTTGATTGTTGTTATCTGGATACTTGATGAATATAAGAAGCTGAATGGAGACAAATCTGAACTGTCATCATTGCTGTAGTGCCCAGAGATTAAACCTGGAGTATCATAAGGGGTATATTAAGATATAAAGATATGGCAGCAAACACTTCAGATTTCTGAGTGCCATCAAACTGCCAAAACTGCAGTAATTACCAGTACACTTAATTAAGAAGAACACTCAGTGTGTATGGTGGGAAAACTGAAATTTCTATGTAATCTTAAACTCTATAATATATTTGAAAGAGGTTGAAGTAAAAAAAAAATCTTCCTATTTAACTCTAATCCATCAAAAAAATAATTCTGGCCCATTCATACTCAACATTTCTGTGTATTACATACATGCAGTTGTGTGCTGGCTATTAACATTTAATATTTAAATCTTACTACTTGTGATTTAATGAATACTCCTGCAGAAGAGTTGGGGCCAAATCACTTGAAAAATAACCCATTTTAAGATTGTGTAAAAGCCAGTATGATAAGCTGTCACTTCAATGCTTGCTTAGCCAGTTTCCAGATACAAGGAAAACATAAATTTCACTTGTCAGGCAGAAATTATTGGGTAGTCATGCGAACATTTATTTAGTTTTCTTTTAAATATGTTAATATTTTGGTGCCAATGTAGTCTGGCAATCACCTTCTCAAGTTATTTTTTCTTAATTTTTCTTGAAGAGATTCAATTATTTCCTCAAGAACTTGTTCAGAATTTCCTCAAAAAAGCTTAAGCATGTTCACAAAATCTGCAAGCCAAAATTACAGACTTCCTTTAAATTACTGAAATTTGTTGGAAAGAATACTAGCAATAATCAGTAGTAGTTCCTGATTAAACCTAATGACTGAAATGATGGATCAGTTTAGATTTCTTTGAGGTGGGGTCTTTTTTTGTTTTTACATAAAATACAGAATAACAAACAGTGTAGACCACTTGATTAGTCTTATAGTCAGGGGCAGATCCAAACCGGCCTTTGAAAGCAGCAATATTTAATTTCATTGGGGTTTTAGTCAGAAAGTTGGTAATTAACATGTAACTACTCTATAAATTGCTCTAACTGAACCCCCTTTCTGGAAATCCTGCACCAGACCCTGCTTACAGTAAGCTGGACATACAAGGTACAATTGCTCGGTCATCATAGTATAGCATGAGTGCTTAATTTAAGCCATTTGTACCTTGTGATAGATGTTGACCAATCGATCAATTGTCTAAAGAGACTGGTTCAATTAAGTCTAATTGGTTCCTGTCACTATATTAAACGAGAATTTACAAAGAACTGTTTCTTCGTAGTACAAAACTGACACATTTCAAACGATCTTTTTACAATGATTTCAAATAATAAGAGCTTTAAAAAACTATAATAAATAGCACACAAATCGGGTGTTCCAACACACATTGATATTATGATAGAACTGTTCTGAAAAAGGCTCATTATAGAATTCACACTAGAAATAGAATTGTTTCAAAGTGATTAGAACTAAAAAATGTCTTGGGATTTATTGGCACCAAAATTATTTCGATAATCATGGTACTTGTCAAGGCCCTGAGTGTTAACAGTTAATGCAATTGTGTTAAATTGTGCTATGTCTAAATTTGTGTAGTTTTAACACCTTACTTGCTCAGGCAAAACAAGATGGTCCTCAAAAAAGTTTGAGACCATACAATTTTACAAACCGTTATCATTTATATGATTTAGAATCCTGATACATGGCCTTTACAGAAGGAACTGCCAGGTCTTTGAAAATGCCCCCATTTTGAAAACTAAATCATGAAAAATTACACAATAAAGAAAAAGATTGTTCACTAAGTGCATGTCTGTCAGCACTTGACAAACAACATTTTGGAATCTCGGACAGACAAAAAATGAAAATGAGCAATAACATTAAACCCTACAGCAACAATGTCTATCTCCATAGAAGCCATGTCTGCCATAGAATTGCCTAACCTTTAATTTTGGCTAAGGAAGAGCTCTGTTCAGTAATGAAGTTTGCCTCTGGTGACAATGATATCTATTTCTTCTTCTATTTTAGATGTGTTCTTGTGACAATAGAAATAGCATAATTAAATTTTAGAAAGATTGTCTGGCTGGGGGATATATATTTTATGGGCATTTGAGATGCTGTAGACAAACACAATAAAGCAGGGCTTTTGTTGTATTGTCAATTAAGGATTTTATGGAAAAGTATGTCATCGCAAGATTGGAAGCAAGTGTTGCTATCACAGTTCACCATTGTCTGGAAGGTGTAAACCAAGGGAGAGGCAAGCCTACCATAAATTTATATTATATACATTGGATTCATCTTGCTTAGAATTTGTGATGGCTTGCTTTTGATGATTTACTTGAAGGAAAAACAATTTGGCAGATGTTCACACTGTCTACATATTAGGTTTTTTTCTCAGAAAATAACAATGTTTATGTTTATAGCATTATACTCATTATGGTATGAGTGATAAAATGCGTAGGGTAAAGCCAAATATTTCTGTTCTGTTCTGTACAGTAACGAAGTTGCATGTGGGTTTTCATTACAATTCCACTTACCATTCTTGGAATAGTTTCGGAATTTATTTGGTATGGTAATGTAACGACTTGATCGTATTTATACTGCCAAATAAATGCAGTTTCGCCGGATAAAATGCATAATGGCAAACTTGATCCTGTAAATGTCAAAACAAGAGACAATTCTACACTTCTTAACTAGAATGTGTTTTTATACTTGATTATATTGTATGATTTTATGGTAGATGGCAGTGACTTAGATTGTTCCTGAAAATAATTTGGCTATAAAATGTTAGCGTCTTTGATTGTAAGAGTCATGAAAGCGATGGAAAAATTACTATCATTGTATCCTGGTAATTACCAGCAAAATTGCCTCATCAACATGTCTAGTGTTTTGTATTTTTCTCCCAACTTGAAGTAATTCTAGGTGCAAAATCACTGCAAAGCATGTTGCCATTCGAGTAGTGCTCTGAAAGTGCAAGTTTAGCTTTCTTGATTATTGGTTATGGTTTCACAATATACAGTAATTATTTCTAGTATTCACAGATAATTATTTTACATTTAATGTTGAAAATATTACACTTTTACATTAGTGTTATTATGAATTTCCTGATAGCATCATAGGTAATAACATATTTTGGCTTAGCATTTTTCTCTCAAGTTTGTTTATAAGAAAATCAGAATATGTGGTGGAGGTCTAATTCAAATTGTGCTGAATTTCGTAATGCTTTTAAATATTTCATGTTGATCTTTTGATTCAGAGAGAGACTGGGTGTAGAGCCTGTTTACCTTACTGTTACAACCAACACCATTTAAGCCTGCCTAAATGCATACAGATCAGTTAAGATTACTGTGGAATCATATAATTTCAGATGTAATTTTAATCAAAAGCCACCAATCATATATAAGACCGGGCATAAATTTGTGATCTGTATTTTCTATTAATACATAATATTGTTATATTGTGTTATTTTGATGGGATTTAAATTTTCGCAATAACCCAAGTGCAAAATTTAAACCTGTGTGAAATAAATGATACCACAGTACACTCTACAATGCTTGTAGCTTGTCAAGAAGTAAATTTCTTTAAAAAAAACAACAACAATGATAGTAATAACTTTGGCATATGAAATTGCATGTCACCTTATTTCACATGTGGTGAAACTGCGCAGTTTGAAATCTACAGCGAAATTTAACCTCATAATAATTGTCTTATAAATATAATAAAATTTAAAGAATTTATGACTGAGCTAAGGTGTCATTTTTGGTTCTATGCGGAATTTTGTCACCATGGTAGACAAGGAAGTAAATTATGTATTATTACAAGACAGGAGTACACTGGGGTCAGGATTAAGTCTCATTAGATCATAAAACTGGGAATGGAAACCAGTCTCAAATCTCAAACATCTGATGGACTGAAATGGAGACCAAACTCCATTTCAGCCAATCAAATGCTTGAGATTTGAGACTGAAGTGGAGTCCAGTCTCCATTTCAGCCAGACGCTTGAGATTTGAGACTGGTCTCCAGTTTTCATTTGAAGTCATCGGCAACAGCTGCAGCTCTCTGCAGTTAATTACGTGCAATCCAGCACCTCCGTCATCTTGAGAGTTTCTTATATTGCAACATAGATAATGTGTTTTCCTATCATCTTTCAAGAGCAATATATTCGATTGCACCACTTGTGCAAATTCTTCAGAAACAGTATGTTGAGTGCTAAATGCTCAACTGTTCTAAGTGTTTCAGAGTTATAGAGAACATAGAGCAGTTTAGCATTGATTCCTCATTGCAGGAACCAAGATAATGGTTAATGAGGAGAATTGGTATATATAATATGATAAGTTTTTTGCTAAATGCCTCATTTTCATGTATAATCTGTCTAGAGGGCACATTTAAGGCTTGTTCCAGCTTCTCTTTTATTTCCATGTAGTCTCAGAGGATTCTTACTAACACTGAACCATCATTTTGTTGTAATGGACCAGTCTTGGTCTAAGAATGGGATTCTTCCATTATAAGTCCATTAAAAGTCCAATGGGGCAATTTAAAAAAAAAATGTTTGTTTTAGTCTAGACTGCCAGTTGGTAAAGTATACACTGCAGTTTCCAAAGTGCCAGCAATTTAATTAACATGATTAGCTTAGTATTGGTGTGTGGACAATAATACGGTAACCTTGTCTTGGTTTTTAGCTTCATCATGCAGCAATCACATTAAATTTTATCCCTTACAGACCAAAATAATCCTTTCCTCAATAAAAACACCTTTATTGCTTGTGCGAACAGTGTAGATCCAGATCAGCCGGCACATACGTGCCGTCTGATCAGGATCTGCACTGCTCGCTTTATGATTCTTTAGGTTATTTCTGACCAAAATGCGATCAATGCAGATCGATCAGACAGCATGGATTTGCAGGCTGATCTGGATCAACACTAGTAGCACATGTGTAAAACTGCGTGGAGGAAAGGGTTAACATGATTAGCTTAGTATTGGTTGTGTGGACAATAATACTGTAACCTTCGTCTTTTTGGTTATTAGTTTCATGCGGCAATCACATTTGTCCCTTACTGCCGAGGGACGTTAAGTTTTGAAAAACAATAGAATCCCTATATCTTTAACAATTTGTATCCTAATCCAATGGCAGGTTTGTACAATGTGGTCATAAAACTCAGATATGTTGAATAAAAAGATAATGACTTTTCTGCAATGAAAATGATTCTGAAAACATTCAGAAATGGCCAAGTTCTTGTAATATGATGAATTTGCAACAACATAATTATACTGGTACAAAGGAGACTTCGGCACATATCAAAAAGCATTGTAACTGCTGTTCTTCAAAGAAAAAGTGATCTAGGAACTGTAAAGAAAACTATGGATCACTGAACTGAAGCAGAAGTACTTAGATTTGCCGCTGATTACGGTTCTTATCAAGATACATGACCTGATAATCAGAACTGTGGGTAATTTATTTCTTGATTTATTTCCATTTTTGAATAGGATGTAAAGCAAATTAACTTAGTTAAATACAAACTTTAAAATTACAGGGAAATTATATCATTATTTCATATTAGTAACTTATTTTAAATCCGTATAAATAGCCATAGCAAGTTTGTCAGCAATTTTCTTGCGTGTTTTCTTTGGGGTTTTTTGGTAATTTTTGTTTGAGAGCACAGCTTACAACAGTGATTTTACTTTATTTTGATGTAATGATTGAAAAATTCATCATTAATCCATTTACTCCATAGTTACACCTTTATTGCATAAGTAATCGGTAGATCCAGATCAGCTGGCAAATCTGTTCTGATCAGGATATGCACTGTTCCCTTTTAGAGTCATTAGGTTACTTCTGACAACGATGCAACCAGTGCAGATCCAGATAATAGAGCACACATGTGCCAGCTGATCTGGCTCTACACTGGTCAAACATGTGTATCTACAGTGTAAAGGGCTAATTTATGAGCTGTATGGATTTTCACTATTTGGCTTAGAGTGTGGACAGTTGACAGATGTGATGTTGATTAAGGAAGTTACAATGTTGACTTAACTTTCTCTTGCTCCAAGAGATATTCCAAACTGGCATGTTTATGATGTCCTTTTCCTTGGGTCAAGTATTTTCCTGTCAAGGCCAGAAAATGACCTGTGTGTTCTGTGGGAGGATTGCCATGTGTTCCCATGATTGGACTGTCTGTCAGAACGATGAGTTACTGCCTCCAGGCATCACAAGCCGGTTATTTAGGGCCCATGAAGATGTGTTTTAAATGAGTCAGATATTTCTTGGATTGCCATGAAAGCAAGTGCTACCACTTTATTATGCTCATCAACTACTTTGATTTTAAGAATGGAGTTTCCTATTTGTATTTCAATCTGATTTAGTTTGAATATACACATTTACTAGTTACTGGTAAATTATTGTTTCTCTCTTCCAAAGATAACTGTTTCACTCATTTGCATAATAATTATAAATAGAAAAGACATTACTTCCTGTGTTTTATTATAAATTAATTATAGGTCGAAAGTCTGTGACAACAGAATTCAACTAAACCTAATTAATAATTATAACAAGAAGTACAAATGCTGTTATGTTTTATTACTTTTTATTTTAATATTTATCATAATTAATTGAAGTGATCTTGAGATTAACCCATTCCTGTAATAGGCACACCTTTATTGCTAGGGCGAACAGTTTAGATCCAGATCAGCCGGCACATCTGTGCCGTCCGATCAGGATCTAAACTGTCCGCTTTTTGATTCATTAGGTTATTTCTGGCCAAAATGCGACCAGTGAAGATCCTGATCAGACAGCACGGATGTGCCGCCTGATCTGGATCTACACTGGTCGCACATGCGTAAAAATGCGTATATATACAGGAATGGGTTAAACTGTTTATTCCATATACACATTTGTGAACAGTGTAGATGAAGATCAGCCTGCACATCCATGCTGTCTATCAGGACCTTCGTTGTTCCCTTTTTGGTTAGAAATAACCTAAAAAAATTATAAAGGATGTGCTGGCTGATCTGGATCTACACTGTTTGCCCATGCAATAAAGGTGCATTATATAGATAGGAAAGGGTTAATGCACTTGTTTTCAATCACACTTAAAATGATGTAGACATGAAATGAAGTGCCAGTCTGGGTTGACAAGAGAATGTGGAAGTAAATTGCAGAAAATGATATGTCATTGTTTATTTGCACACTTTGACAAATGATATGCTGCAAAGGCAGTTATCCTGTGAAATATGTCCACCAAAAATGTGCTAATATAGATTCCATTTGGTGGGATATCCAGTTCCTTGCATTAAATTTGAAACTCTAGAAAGTTACACCTAGATAATGGTTAAGTTATGGCAACATGTGCACTCTTTAAATTTGCTGTTTATCTGGTACTATCAAGCAAATGGCTTGATACCAAGTGACCCCTAATGCCCTCATTATATGCTTAGAATGTGTTCCTGATAAAGTTTAGATCTTCAATTAATTAAATATAATGAAAGTTGAGAACAAACACTTGAGAAGTATTCAAGAACCATTTAAGTGCTAAGGTCAGCATTTGTCACATTTGCTACCAGTGTGGACCAAGATCAGCCCATGCACATCTGCACAGGTTGATCAGCGTGCAAATTGTTCACTATTCTGTCCCAGAAATTTTTGTAAAACACACTGATGAATAATGAACAGACTGACTCAAATTGATAATATTGATTCAGTGCTTTAAAGTTCCATACATCAACTTGAGTTACCAGGGAAGTATACAGTTTTGGTAAAATCTGCTACTAAGCCACACAGTTAGGCTGCATGGGCAGTAATATGCATTTTCATTACTGCCCATGAAAAAGCTCAGTCAAAGCTAGCCTGCAATATTTTCATATTTTTTTCATGTTCAGTGACTGTCAAAGTGTCCTTTTCATCTATTTTGTCAAGATAAAATTCTCCTTATTTATGTGGCATTTTTTTAAATATTAAAAAAAAACTTGGTATTTATGTTTTTCATACCCTTTAGTATAAAAAAAGGTACCATAATTATGCCACATAACTCGATTGATTATGTTTTACCTTAACTCTTTATAAGGTAACTATCAAAGTTACTAATTTATATGTTTCTGCTGTAACATACAAAGAATAAGCAAAATAAGGTATGCAAGAAAAGTATTCCTCTAATGTTCAGGCTAATATAATGGCTTCATGAAGAACTTGAATGTCTTAAATAGTCTTGAGAAAAAAGAATTGTGCCTTGTTGAAAGAGATAAAAGTACAGGACCATTTCTTGAATTTACTAAACATTTTTGTGTTTGCTTTGTTAAATTTGTTAGTGCAGTAATGGCAGCTCACTGGCAGACGGAATTCAAACTCTGTACTGTTCAGATTTCACCCAGTTGGCTGATTATAATGACACCCTTTGCAGCATAACTCATTCTGAAAAACAGTAAAAAACACATATTATTTTATTACAGTGATTATCCTAAACAGTGTTCCTTGGCATATCAAATCTGGCAAGGTGTGTCAGATCTATGAGCCCAGGCCCCAAGATTATAAACCGAGAATGAAAACCAGTGGCAGTCTCAAATCTAAAGAATCTGATAGGCTGAAATGGCCACTAACCCCATATAGCCAATCAGTTGCTTGAGATTAGGGACTGGTTCCCATTTTAAATTTTATAATCTTCAGCCCAGAGTATGGTGACTCAGACTCTTTCCCAAATTACCTAACACAGTCTTCATTGTTTTTCAGTGAAACCTATGAACAACTGTCGCTGAAAAACTAACATTAACAATGGTGATAATTTTAGAATAAGTAACTTAAATTGTCATCAGAAGATTTTTGTTTCTTACGGGTATTGCCTACTACTTTGGGGTCAGCAGATATCCAGAATTTTCACTATTTTGTATCAACTGTAGGACTTAATCATAATAATTATGTACAAGGTCCCATCTCATACATTATACAAATTTACCATTTTACCAGTGAGATTATCTTAGTGCTCTCAGTGTTCTGTACTGTTGAAACATTTAAGACAATTGTAAATATGTTTTTATTTGTTTATTAATTTTTTTCTGACCTACGTAAAACATAAAACTACTCCTTTTTCATTAATCATGTGTTTTTGAGCAATGTCAGATAAGAACCCTCAGTCTTTTGATTTATTTTTATCCTGAAAAAAAAAAGCCCATCGTGTATTCTATTTCATTTTTCATGGCGAAGATAAATCTGCCATCACAGCAAATTTGTTCATATACCAAAGGACAATCAATTTTATTTCAAATGAATTGTTTGAAGTTAACTCACTGTTAGGGTCTTTGATATAATACACCAATGTACTGGCAATAGACATAAAAGTGTAAAATTGTTTAAGCACAGATGTTCATGGAACTTGTAATGTAGATAAAGTTATTCAATGTGCATGTAAAATATCTGAGACTTTTAAGGCATTGCAGTTTTTTTCTTTGCTTATAATACCTGTGCATGTAGTGCATTATGTAGGGTCAGCAGTTCCAAAGTTAGAGTGGGAGCATTAATTATGAGAAATACGGTAAATGTTCTTTTAATCATTTCTTAAAAGTGACAGCATCATTTTCCTTTCCTTTTCCATTTGTCAAAGTCATGTTTTAAATTGTACTTGGAAAAATATCTGAATAGATTTGAATAATTCAAAAGGAAGGAACTTCGTTTTTCTCTGTTGTTCTTTTCTTAAAATGTGAAAACTTGAGGTAATTTACTTTTTAAACGAAACTGAGCCCTATAATGTGAGACAATCAATCCTTGTTAATACACCACAGGGATTTTGTTTGTTGACTTTATGGTGCTAAAAATGTTGAAAACACACAAGAAAGATTCCTATTTAGGGTTGATAAATTAAAGTGGAAGAGATTATCTTTTTACAGTAATTTTTGCCACCAAATTCCAACATTTCATCAAGTTTTAGAACTGTTTCAGTTTTGCATTTTTAAAGCGACTTTTTGTCTGTTCTGAATACACCAAGACATAAATATTAAATAAAGTAGTTCAAATGTTTGTTTCAGCACTGTAATGGGTAAACAAATGAAATGGTTAATGTAGAACTAGATAGTGATTTTAAAAGATTGGGTGCAAATAATGTTGAATTCGTAATTGCCTGAATGCATCATTGAAACTCTTCAAATGTAAGTGATTAACAAGCATAATTTGGCATTAACAGACAAAAGAAAAATACTGAAAAAAAGTAGAGATATTCATGTTTTTCGAATGCTGCCAGCTTCTTGCCATTATAAAGGTATCATCACTGCCTTAAACAAGCTGGTGTTGGAAATTCCGGAAGAAAGCCTCACAACAATGACATGACAAGACAAGGAAGTAAAATGAGTTTCTTTAGCGCAGGGTGTCCACACAATTCCTAATTTCAATAACAGAGTTACACTGGAACATTAATTGTCTGATCATGTCATGAATGCACATTCTTTTGACATGCAGCTCAAGCAGAACCTGCATGTGACTGTACATCAGGCATTTAGCTCAATTATAACATTCCTCTCCCTATTAATTATTCCATGATTATTTATAAGTTCATTAGACTGTGGACACCAGTTTGGGTTATTACAGGAAACCTTGTCATTTTCTTGTAAAAGTCAACTAGTTTTAGACTAAAGGCTGCGGTCAGTTTCATTATTGTGGACACACCTACAGGATGACCACCATCTGCTCTTTGTCCTTTGGGATGCAGAGAAATGACAGAAGCTGACCAAATATTGATCTGAAATGGACTCAAAGATGCTTAATTGAAGTCAAAGATCAAAAAGGTGAGAAAAGTGCTAGTCCTGTACATCTCTTTCTAAAGAACTGTATAGGGATGCACTTCAGTGTAATGACCACCGAGGATTCTAATTAGTAACACTGGCTCTTAACGAGTGATAAATATCATATTAGATGCAATAATGTAATTTAACTGCAGTCAGAAGATTGGTAGACATGCATGTAAATCATGGGAAGAGTTTTCTTCAGAACCAATAGTTATTGCAAGATATGCACCGATATTTTCCAGATACCACATATCATATTAAATTTTATAAAAAGCTGTTCATAAGCATGAAATTTTCATTATGTAACATTATTTTGGTGTTTCTGTTTTAAAGAATAGTCAATACATAGGGATATCCGAGACTATCAAACCATACATCTGTAACGTAAAACTTAATGTTGGCAAAAACTTTGTCATTTGTTAATTTTCATTTTACATAAAAGTTAAAATTGCTCATCATATGAGAGGAAGCCAACATTTTTAGGCCAAGGTCACTTTTGACAGAGTTATGCCCCTTTCTGTACTTTTTTTCACAACAAATAATTTCATTAACATGGTTTATCTTTTAAGAGATAATTCTTGTTTATACAAATTTCCATACTTACTTTTGCCTTTCAGTAACATGAAATTTAAAGATCTGCTTTCTGTAATTGACTAGAAACTTTGGAGAAACACTTAGTCTGCAGGGTATTAAGTAATGAAAGTCCAATTTATTTTTTAATTGTTTTTCTGACTGTTTGTAGTGACCCAAAACTAATAAACTATGTTAAGCATTCGAACACTTCTGTTTTATTTTGTTTATTTTAGTTGTCTTGGGTCTTTTTCATCAAACACTTTGTTTTCTTATGTTTTGCAATGTTTTCTGTTTCTGTTTGGTTGTTGATTCTCTGAGAACAAAACTTAATGTTGAGGGTGCTTTTCCACTGTTTAAATTTTCCAAATTCTTTTCTTGATTTTGTTAATTTTATTTTTAAAAAATTCCCTAATGGGACAAAGTTATTTGACTTTTTACAAAGTTTTCTCTTTCATTTCTTGTGTTTTGATGTTTTGCCTTACCAAATCCATCTGAAGGCACTTAAAGCTGCAAGTATTTAAGGGATAATTTATATCGTATTTTAAATTACCAATCAATACTTTATTCTTTAGAAGTATCGGCTCTCTCTTGGAAGAGATACTGCTAACAAATTATTCTCTCCTGTGAGATTATTAAACCTCATCTGTGTTCATAATCGCAAATTATGGAAGACCTCAAGAATTTTTAGTGCTATGCAAATGACATAATGCTTGCCTAAATAGACAAAAAATTGACTCCGGAAAAAATTGTATTAAAGAATCCTAAGAGAAAATTGTACATGTGTGAATCACTGAGCAATTTTCCAGTATTAATTTCTTGTGTTAATTCAATGTCACAGGCTGTGACCAAGGGTGCACAGAATCCTAATTGAAACAGAAAGTGACTCAGTTTGTAAGATCTCCACTTGGGGACATTTTCTAATCAGCAGCTCAATATGCAGAGATATGCATCTAGTTTAATCTGTGTCCAGCTTCCGGGGATGGGTCAGATACAGAATTCATTCTGTAATGATATTGAATGCATATACAATTTAGCTTACATGTTAACTACATGCCATGGAAATTAATCTTGCCTTGTCATATAGTGATTGCCTCAGACTACTGATACCAAGTAATTTGAATCAGTTTACATGGTTTTTGTGGTTGTCTACTAGTGTTGGGATATCGGTTGCAAATCACAATCGATCATCAGTTGGAATCAGTTGCCACTTCCGATGTGATTTCACCGATTATTAATCGGTTTATAAATCATATCTGTGGTACATTAAAAAATGGTTTCTAATAAGTAGCTTATATAATATCCCTTATTATTGTGTGTTTGCTGCTACTTTCTACATGAATGTTGGCGTTCCAATTACAAAAATAAAACTTTTTAAGGTGTTTTTATTAAATATGCACTGATTAGAATGAATGAACAATCATGACTAGAACAAATGTTCACCAAGATATGTTTAATTGAGCAGTAGTTTACAGCCGGGGGTATACATCGGTTTAAATCGATTATGGGATAATGACATCGATTATCGGCATCGGAAGGTTCTTACTGATGATTAATCAATGTCATTCGATCATCGGCACATCACTATTGTCTACAAACTAGGATCAAGTCATCACGATGGTTAAAATCGGTTCATAATAAAACATGTTTTTTTGGACTACTGTAAACATAATTATGCTCTTTAATTGTTGTTGTATTTTCTATTATTTGTTAAAAACTTAGCATGTTAGCACTGTAATCTATTTGTTTTTTTCTGTTCATTGCCAAAATCATGTAAATGGTGAAATGCAATAAATGGTTGATGTTGTTGTTGTCTTACGGAATGCCAGTTGTTAAACTATCAACCAGTACTTTATGATGGTTATCTGACTGTATGCCAGTTACTTCATTAGTAAGTGTTACTTTACAGAAACTTATCTCATAATTTGCCAATTGTTAAGTCAGCCAGTATTTATAAACAGTGGCTGATTTATTTAACAATTGGTATAATCTTTGCCATTTGTTAGGTCAGACAGCTGAATATAATGGTTGTCTGTCAGTATGTTAGTTGTTTAAGGGCCTGCCACACTCCTCCCAATTCTATTCATCGATAAAAAGAAAATTATCAAAATCTCAATAACGGCAAAATGCTGTTAAATGAAACTTTGCACAAGTGTATGTTATTAATGTATCTTTATTTCACAGATGGTAAGACATATTAGAAAAGTAAAGAAAAATAGCGAGATCTAAAAATTCCCTCAACTTCTATTTACATAAATTCACAAAAGCTAAAGAACACAAAACATCATTTTAAATGCCCACATGAGTAATATGATATTGGCAACAATTTATTGTGTCCTCATGATTTACTTTTGTAAACTTTACATGATATTAGTAAAAGTGTGTTTGACCTTCAATTTCCTGGTCGCGTAAACTGATGACAATCACTGATCTCTCTTTTAATAGTTGATCGTTTTTTACAAAGTACACAACATTTTCTTGTCAGTATCATTGCGCTCACGAGGGAATTTAAAGTTATGTTCTGCATCGCCTAGTTTTTAGCTCGACTATTCGAAGAATAGGGGAGCTATCCTACTCGCCCCGGTGTCGGCGTCGGCGTCGGCGTCCGTTAAACAAAAAATGCACTTTGGTCCATAACTTGAAAACTACTTATGATATCAACTCGAAACTTGGAATATATATTCACCATCAAATTCTACATCATTACCAACAAGACCCATAACTCTGCTTCCATTATTTTTCAAGTTATGCCCCTTTTTCACTTAAATTTTGCGTTAAGGAAAATATGCACTTTGGTCCATAACTTATAAACTACTTGAGATATCAACTTGAAACTTGGAATATATATTCACCATCAAATTCTACATCATTACCAACAAGACCCATAACTCTGCTGTCAATATATTTCAAGTTATGCCCCTTTTTTCTTATATTTTGTGTCAAGCACAATATGCATTTTGCCATTAACTTTAAAACTAATTGAGATATTGCCTTGAAACTTGAAATATATTTTCACCATCAAAATCTACATCATAACCAACAAGACCCATAACCCTTCTTCCAATATTTTTCAAATTATGCCCCTTTTTCGCTTACATTTTGTGTTAAGCAAAATATACAGTCGGCCCTTAACTTCGTTATGAATGGAGGGATTTCAAAATAACTTGGCACAAATGTTCACCATGACAAGGCGGTGTGTCGCGTACAATACCCATGCCTGTAGGTCCAAAGTCAAGGTCACTGTTACTAAAAATAGAATTTTCTTGCAAAATCGTGTCCGCTCTGTAACTTTGTTATTTCTTATTGGGTTTTTAAATAACTTGGTATAATTGTTCACCATATCAAGACGGTGTGTCACGTACATGCCCAAGCCTGTATGTCAATGGTCAAGGTCACTGTTGCTAAAAATAGAATTTTCTTGTCTAGGCTGTTACTTTGTTATGAATGGAGGGATTTCAAAATATCTTGGCACAAATGTTCACCATGACAAGGCGGTGTGTCCGCACAATACCCATGCCTGTAGATCCAAGGTCAAGGTCACTGTTACTAAAAATAGAATTTTCTTGTCCAGGCTGTAACTTTGTTATGAATGGAAGGATTTCAAAATAATTTGACACAAATGTTCACCATGACAGGGCGGTGTGTCACGTACCATTCCCATGCCTGTAGGTCAAAGGTCAAGGTCACTGTTACTAAAAATAGAATTATCTTGTCCTGGCTGTTACTTTGTTATAAATGGAGGGATTTTAAAATAACTTTGCACAAATGTTCATGAAAAGGCAGTGTGTCCGCACAATACCCAAGCCTGAAGGTCCAAGGTCAAGGTCACTGTTACCAAAAATAGAATTTTCTTGTCCAGGCTGTAACTTCATTATAAATGGAGGGATTTAAAAAAAACTTGACACAAATGTTCACCATGAAAGGGCAGTGTATTGCGTATTATTCCCATCATTGCACTTGAGTGTCTGAAAATGATGCATAGCGGGGCATCCGTGTCCTATGGACACATTTCTAGTTTCACTTATATTTTCACTTAAGTGCACTTCATCGATAACTTTGCAAATACTTAAGGTATCAACTTCAAACTACCATTATATTTTCATTTCAGTTCTTTTTCTGTAACATTACTGAAGTGATTGATATTTGACTAAAAGTAAATGTCTCTAATAAAAAATTACTAACAAGTTTTCTAACAAATTCAGAAATATTTCATAGTTATTCCCCTATTCAGTTTAATATTTATGGTACATTTAGGAATTATTTCTGTTATTTGAAAAGAATTTCTCCCGTACCATTCACTTGTAAATATTTTTCCTGATTGCACATGAATGTATGGCCATAGTTGTTATTGTTTTAATCTTCAAATTGCATTTGTTTCAAATGATTCGAATAGTCGAGCATGCTGTCTCCTCTGACAGCTCTTGTTGTGAATTTATGTAAATAGAATTAAAGGAATTTTTAGGTCTAGCTTTGTTTCTTTACTTTTCTATTTTGTCTTACTGTATGCAAAATAAAGATACATTAGTAACCTTCATTTGTGCAGAGTTTCATTGAATGACATTTTGTCATTACTGAGATTTGATGTTTTTTATTTTATCGATGAATAGGATGGGGAGGAGTGTGGCGATGCCTTAATGAGCCACTGGTATATTATAGTATTCTGACTATATACCAGTTTTTATCTGCTAGTGTTCTTACTGTTTGCCAGAAACTGTTAATCATCTGTTTTTAAATGATGTCTATCAAAATGAGAGCAAGTTATTTAATCATTAAGTTGTTTATAATGGCAACCTGAGTGTATGTCAGTTAAAATATAAATTAGCCAGTAGTATATAATTTTTATCTGACTGTAAGCTGGTTGTTTAATCAACCAGTTTTTCATGATGGCTATCTAACTGTAGACCAGTTGTTTAATCAACCAGTTTTCATGATGGCTATCTGACTGTATACCAGTTGTTTAATTAGCCAGTGTTTATTATGGTTATCTGACTGTATACCAGTTGTTTAAACAGCCAGTGTTTTATGATGGCTATCTGACTATATAACAGTTGTTTAATCAGACAGTGTTTTATGATGGTTATCTAACTGTTTAAGCTAGTGTCACACTTATGGCGTTTCTATGGCGTTTCTGTGGCTTTCTGACTTTTTCTCAAAACGCCATCAGATCGCCGTCGATTTACATTTTTTTTATGAAAACGCCACCTGTTGGCGTTTTCACGACGTTTTCACGGTGTTCATGGCGATGCCGCAGCGCTTGAACGGCGAGCTTGTGGCGACATCACAGCATTTGGTCACGATTAGACCGCAATCATGCGGCGTTCCTACTACCTTGTAGGCGATGCACTACGTCTTCACGGCGTTCCTACTGCGCTCAAGGCGTTGGTACTAAGATCTTCCGGCGCGTTCACAGCTTGTCTAGGCTCAAAATATTTCATTATTGAACAGATCTCTGAAGAGTCAACGTCATGCCTCAGAAGAAAGTTGGAAAAGGGAAAAAGGCCAAACGAAGTATGTAAAAAGGAAATCAATTTCATCTTTTACTTATTATAATTATAAATAAAAAACACAGGTATTTAATAAAGTGACGTCATTTTATTTAAAAGGTAAAAGGTAAAGGTATGGGTTTATATTACTAGTGTAGGTAAATGTAATCGTCGTGAAAACGTTGTGGGATCGTAATACAAGCGCCGTAGCATCGGAATGAACGCCGTGCGAACGCCGTGCAATCGCCATATGAACGCCATGCAATCTCCGTCAACAACTCCGTCAACACGGCGTGCTCACGGCGTTCTCGTGGCACTCTGGACGATCGTACAGCGTTCCTATGGCGATTGCACGACATTCCTACAGCGTTTTCACAAGAATGGCGATCTCACGGCGTTTGTAATTTGCAACAAAACACAAACGCCGTCACTCGACGTTCTAGGCGATTGCACAGCATTTTATGGCGATGCTACGGCGTTCCTACGGCGTTCCCACAGCTTTTTACGGCGTTTCGGAATATTTTGAGAACGCCACGGGAACGCCGTCCTAGTGTGACAGTAGTTTTACCAGTTGTTTAATCAGCCAGTGTTTTATGATGGCTAACTGACTGTATACCAGTTGTTTAATCAGCCAGTGTTTTTTTATGGCTATCTGACTGTATAAGAGTTGTTTTATCAGACAATATTTACACTTCAACTTCATCCTCTACGATGAAGTCTTATTCATCTAACGAATCATAAGTTCTGATGGTAAACAGTGTGACGTATTATCTAAAAGGCGTGGCTAGGGTAGAGCCGTTCACAATTTATTGGACGTTGCACGATGTTTTGACGTGTGACGTTGCCTTGCATGCATGTTTTGCCACCAGTTGCTGCGAAAAAGCGTGCCATCGTTCACTTTGTCGTCAACGTAGCTGTTTCAACAGCCATTCGAAAAAGCCGTAATATTACGAATTCTTCTAGTTATTTCAGTATTAATAAGATTATTAATGAGTGTAAATATAAGGATTGAATCAATATTTGATGGTTTCCATTTGGGTATGAAAACAGTTGGATTGTTTAAAGTACGCGTGAAGCTTCAGGCTTCACACACTTTAAACAACCCAACTGTTTTCCATACCCAAATGGAAACCATCAACTATCGATTAAATCCTTAAGTGATTTATGATGGCTATCTAACTGTTTACCAGTCGTTTAATAGACAGTGTTTAATTATGGCTATAATTATTATGGCTGTATACCAGTTGTTTTATCCAGTGTTACTAAAATATAAAAACAATGCTTTTCTGCTTGTATGCCTGTTGTTTAAAATTTTAAATTTAGTGCTCTTAAATTTCTTTTGAAGATTGAAGAATGACAAAACCCAGCCAGGCATAAAATCAAACATGCATTTCTAGAACCCATAATATTTTATTTTCTTTGAAGTTATAGGAATTTAATGGATTGCATACTTTGTTGTGAACTTTTTTTGATAAAGCAATGAGGTAGTGATGCTATTAACTTTATACATTGGTTGCTTTGAAAGCTTTGATCCAAAAAAACATGTTGTTTTCTTAGAAACTCCTCATTAGCAGCAATTAAAGTCGATTGGTGCTGAAATACTGAAGCTGTTCAGAACTGCAGACTGTTGTTTTTTTGTTTGTTTAAAATCATTGAATTTCTCAAAGCATGATATATTAAATAATGATCTACCAGTAGAACCAGGTCAAAGAAACTAGAAGTTAAATATTTTTATTGTGATTTTATTAAAAGATAACATAATGAAACACCTTAACCCTTTCCTGTACAGATACACCTTTATTGCTAGGGCGAACAGTTTAGATCCAGATCAGCCGGCACATCTGTGCCGTCTGATCAGGATCTAAACTGTTCGCTTTTTGATTCATTAGGTTATTTCTGACCAAAATGCGACCAGTGCAGATCCTGATCAGACGGCACGGATGTGCCGGCTGATCTGGATCTACACTGGTCGCACATGCGTAAAAATGCGTATATATCCAGGAAAGGGTTAAATGATGAATATATAAAAACTACACCACCAGATAAGAGATGAGTAGATGTAGAAATAATGAAGACCTCCAAGCCTTTCCAGACCAGTCTCAGAGATTTTGGTCTTTTGAAACTTATCCTGTTGGCTTCTTCTACTTAGGATGTATGTTGTGTGCATGAACAAAGCCATCTGTGACATCAAGAATGATAATTCAAGGTTGACTATTTTTAGTATACCCCTTTTAAGGGAATGACATTACTTCTGAAAAGATTCCGATCGTATCCTGCCAGTTCATGTCATTTCTGACCAGTAATATTTTTTACATAGTGACAAGGCAAGTTGTAACAAGGAAAGTTGTTATGCGATGTAAACTTCCCAGGAAAATTAGTTTGCGGGAGTTATGTTTTTTTACAAACAATTAAGCTGGCTATTAATTGGATTGGTTGGAACACCAATCACCAGAGGTCTTGTTTGTTAAAGCTGTCACTATTCATGTTGTTAAAGATTTGTTTTAAATGCTTACATAAAAACTAAGCATGTTTTTCTCTCTTCAAATTCAGGGATAATGAGCAAACAGGGTATAATTGACACTTTCTGTCAACAGATTAATTTACTGTTATTTTAGGGAGAATGCCTTTTGCCATTTTTGTTTGACGTTTTCACCACAAAGGCTCACCGTTCTTACTTTTTTGCCAGATTTTTCTCAGCAGTTTTTCTGCTTTCTTCCACGGTTTTTTATTACATGCTTGGCAATGATGGAGTTGTGTGAAACATTATATTTGACTTACATTGACTCTTATGAGAGTTAAAGGGATTTTCTTGTAAATTTCTGAAATTGTCTAAGAGTTTCTGCCAACCTCTATGGCTGTCAATCATTTTCAAGAATGATTATGGTTAACTCATCCACAATGTTTGCATGAGCTCATATCATGAGTTTTTGGCAATGTAAAAAAATGCCCTTGGCTCCTCTGATAGCATGAGGGTGCAGAATTTATATCTCCTGTTCTGTGATTGAAGACATTCCCTTTGCAATAATAGAAATCAACTTTGTGAAAGACTGTTAAAATCTTCGTGAACATAGAGAAAGTTTTCATTTAATTTGAAAGTTTTTCGCATTTTCAAGAGGTAATGAGATTTCTACTTGAGTTAAGATGAGTTAGTCCAAGCTTGAAATTAGTTACATCAATTTTGACAATATTTGGAGAGACACTTCTAATGGTTGCTAAGAAACTAATTTAAAGACCTAAATTTGGCAGTTATTGATATACTGGTACATGGCAATAATTATAAGTAACAGAAGTGCTTTCCTCTCTTCAAAATTGAATGTTTTAGTTTGTAGAATGTTCAGTTTGTATAATATTGAACCTTGTGAAAATTATCACTGCGGAAGTGCTAACAATGAGGTAAGGTAAGGAGGACTTCATTATTTGTCATGACTGAGTGATATTAATAGTGTTTTATTGTGTGTGTTTTTTTGTTGTTGATTTGAGAAACATTTTATTTATTGTTCTCTTCATGGAAAAATTTCAATCACATTTATATAATTAAATACTTGCAAATTTATCTTACCATAATTACAAAATAATAGGCAAGTGCCAGACACAGATTTAGGCTTTAAGGTATCGAAAGCACTTTTGAGGCTTGTTTTTTTTTAAAAACCAACATATTTTAAAATTTGAATAACATGTATCAGGAATTGACAAAAGACTTCTTATGCTAAAATCTGAATTTATTCTTGCATATCTTAATTCAAGTATCCAAGATTGTTTTTTAGGCATACAAGCTAGCATAGTTACAACATTCTCATGGTGGACATAATTTAAGTCATATTAATAAAATTTATATATCTTTCATAAGTATATTGAAATCGCATGGTGATCAATTGTTGACATTCTACACTAAGTTGGCTAAAGTAGTCATGTTGGAGCGGCCTCGCATGGTACCAGCAAAAGTAAACTGAAACATTTCTTGTTCTAGGCCTTATTTTCAGTCCTATTTGCTTCAAATTTAATCATCTCCACATAATTACAAAAAATGTTATATGATTTTTCACTTTGAAAACTTTCGACATATTCACAAGACAGAACGGTAAAAAAGACCAGACAGAACTAATCTGAAGGAATTGCAGCCTGCTATATGGTCTAGAAATTACATTTCATTCCAATATGCTGAGACTTGGAGCAAAATTTATATCTGATTAAAAGATATTTTCCTTATTAATGTTTCGATTGTACCAACATTCAACCTCATCAACTGCTATCGGAAAGACTGTCGGGACCTCTCTGTGCTAAATCAGTGGATGTAATTTCGCAAACTTCATGAAATTAATTTGTTTTTTATGTGTAATAAAGGATGTACAGTTATGTGAAATTCATTCATTTGGATTTTGTGGAGACTGTTAAAATCAATAAAAGCAATATTAACTGCACTCTTTTTTTTTTAATTTCTTGTCTCCATAGTCCTCATAAAAATGTTAAATACAATGGGACAATAATAGTTAACCATTATTACACTGGTTAACAGAAAGCTTTAACCATTTACTCCAAAAATGCAGCTTTATTGCATGGGCAAACGGTGTAGATAGAGATCATCTGGCACAGCCATGCCATCTGATCAGAATTTAGACTGTTTGTTTTTAGATTCATTGGGCTATTTGTGACCATTTTAGATACAACCAGTAGAAATCTGGATCAGATGGCACATATGTGCAAGCTGATCACGATCTACACTGGTGGCACATGCGTTAATAAACATAATATATGGAGTAAAGGGTTTAAGAAATAGGAAAAACTAGTGATGCAATGATTTTTTACTGAAAAAGTCATTTCAGAAGATGCCAATACATGATAATTGACTTTCCATTGACAATATGCACAACGCCTAAATGAAGAGGTCTTAAATATTTGCAAAATTTTCATCGTATTTCACAGTTATCTTTTGTGGCTACTTTTTAACGTCAAAATGCTTTTTATGAATGAAATAAATTAAAGCTTCTTCTGTTTTATTATATATTTATGCAGTTTTGCACAATTAAACTCTAGCAGAAACTGTTGGTCTTAAATTAAGTGATCGCAAGACTACTATATTAATCATTGATAAATTGACAGTCATGTGGCAAACAAGTTTTACAATTTTGTTATTGCCATGTTCTCTGCGTCAGTTTTGATCGCTTAATTGCCCAATCTGCTTTAAGATTATGCTTAGTTATATAAACTGTGCCCAAGGTTATAAAACTGAGCATGGAAACCAGTCTCAAATCTCAAGCATCTGATTCACCATTTCAGCCAATCAGATCCTTGAGATTTGAGACTGGTTTCTAATTTCAGCTTTATAACCTTCAACCCAGGGTATCACATGATTGTCTACTTATCCATAACCAGTTTTAGAGCATAGCAAAGTCTTCAGTAACCCTTATAACAATAAGCCTGCAAGCCCCTACCCTGAGTAATGTAACCTATCTAGGAGATCCTCATCTTAGCTGCAGAAACAAGTTCTTAGTACACACTGCTGTAAATAACCAGGCCAAGGATTCTTTTTATATCCTTTCTTACAATTTTCTGTTATTTTCCCCCAGTGTTCATATGTATCAGAGAAAAAAGAAATCAAACATTGCAGCATTAATGATCTGTCACATGAATTGGTGGCTATCAAATAAATGTTATGACTCTACCGACAATTATCCATTCTTTTTTTGGTCTTATCCTTGCAAATCATTCCTCCTGGAGATTGTGTCAATAAAACCGTAGAGAATTCCACGAATATCTAGTGTCCTGTTTACTTTTAGATCGATCCAAATTGCTCTTTATTTGACTCATTCTTCAGTTACCTTAGTCAATGACTTAGGAGATGTTTTGATGCATAGATCTATCGTATTTAACACTTTCATGACTGGACTTGTGTTCTTAATGTGTCAACAATCAGATTATTAGGTCAGGAATAAAAATAAAAAGCTTCCCCGTTCATAATTTAGCTCTCTGAGTTGTAAGTTACTGGTTTGCTGGGGCAATCTCAGTTTGTCCAATAGCCAGCCGTAAAGAAACAATAAAAAATAATCTGAGCAATGAATCAAGTCAGGGTTGTAAACAGCAGTTGTGCAGACTGCATAATAGCAGTCAATACAATCATTTTATTTATACTGTCGACCAGTTTGATATGATCATTCTACAGTGTTCCAAATTGACTGTAACTCTACAGTGTTCTAAAATGACTGGCCAAACTATAGGCCACGTAATATTCATTTATGTCGTGGGTGTGCAGTTGGTTGAAAAAGTTATGGTATTAATTTGATTGCTTTTAATTCAAATTATATAATTTGAATAGGATAACTCACATGGTAGGAGTATAGGCCAATAAGTAAAATGCGGTTATGCAGCTGTTATCAATGATTGTCATTGATTATCAGTGTTTTTGTTGTTGTTGTTGTTGTTTTATATAAAAACTTGTTTATTTCATTATTTATCATTTTATTGCAAATATTATTGTATATAGTGCAGTAATATAATGCCCGTTGTAGTACTTGACAATACACAATTTAGTACAATTAAAACATTATAAAACATAATGTACAAGCAAAATATTATATACAATTATTTTATTTAAGGTGGTCATTTTGTTTAAATGGATTTTAGCATAGGCATGACTGTTATATATAAATTTGCATAAAATGGGTTGTTGAAGATTGAACCTTTTTTATACCAAATAATCTGTTTTTTTAATTCATAAAAAAAAGAGTGACAAGGCAAGTTGTAACAAGGAAAGTTGTTATGCGATGCATAAATGTTTCTACTTTCCAAGAACTCATTATTATGGTATGAGGACATGAAACATTGTTTCCTCAGCCTTGAATACTTCATAAACTCTGGATTGCCATGATTTTCCAATGATCATCGTTTCACAGTCCTGCTGAGCTCCTGGTTTGAAGCTGCGATTAGTTCTATGTTACTACAGGCTTAAATCTGATTCCATGTTTTAACATTTGATAAAATAGCAATAATTCTGATGTATTGAAGAAGATATCAGCTTGTTAGACCTGATTAATTGGATGTATGCATATTTCAGGAATAAGACCTATTTGATACCTTGAAGAAACAGCTACAGAAAGTAAAACATCAGAGGGAAAAGAATAATGTTTGCTATGTAAATAGAGAAGAAAGGTGGCATTATCAAGGAATGGAGGGAACTTTGAAGTAACTGGTATGTTACAAACATTGATTAATTGCATGATATAAGTTTTAAAATCTTACACTAGTTTCTTGTGCACATTTAAAACAATAATAGATTAATACTGATTAATCATATTATATCTATGGTTTATATCATTATTATATTTATTATAATAATTAACCAAGCACTTATCATGTTAAAGATTAGCCATAATAACATTATGTAATGTTGACAATATGCTCGGGGGTTTGTTTCCAATGCAACATTTTATGCAGATTGTAAATGTCGCTGGATATTTATTTTATTGCAGGATTATTTGTCACATTCAGAATTCAAATTATGAAGCATGGAACCATTTTTTTTATCATATGTGTTATGTATAATTCATTTCCGTATTTATGGTGGATGATCACTTTTATTGGTCTAAAAATTGTAAAAATCCGAAAAATTGTTTTTCACTGACAATATTCTTGAAAAATTATTTAGAATAAATCAAAACATTGCAGCTTCTGTGGGGTTTCCTAACTCAATAAGCAATGGAGTTATTTGTAATTTATTTGGCTCCAACTCTGCCACCAACATTTTACTTGTGATTTGCAATGGGTGATGTAAATTTGAGTTACACTGTGAGCAATCAAATTTGTTATATTAATTAGATATGCTATAATATGAACTAATGTATTTTGTGTTGCATTGCAACAGTTTATGCAGAATTCTCATTAGAACATATTCTAAAATCAAAAGAAACAAAGCAACTCTTTACTGACTCAGTCAGGGAGAATTAAAAAAAAAAATACCAATTTTCCTTGAAACATTTTAAATATCATAATATTGGGGAATATTGGGGAATAAATGTTCAGTTTCCTTGCACGTATGTCACATAATGTAGTTATTACTTTAGGTTTTATTGAGGTAACTATCACTGTATTATAATATTAAAAGAATAGATTGGTTTTATGTTAAATAATTTGATGAAACATGATAGAGTAAACCCCTCTTAAAGGCCACCCTGAAATTAAGACCAATCTGATGATAAGACCACTACTTCAACGTCCCATTAAACATTTGTTCACTATTTTCTACTCTGCAATTTATACTTTCCCACTATTAAGACCACATTCGTCCAGTCCCAGAGGTGGTCTAATAGAAGGTGGTCACTGTAATTATTTTATGAAACACCATTTTAAAACATGATCAATACAAAATGTATGTAATTGAATATTTTGGTAAGTTTAGTCCTTTAAAGGTTTTGCAGGAATTTTTTGACTGGTTGGTATATGTAAATGTTGTAGACCTTGTTCACACTGAAGGTTGATCTGAGTTTACACTATTGACAAGTTTTGTGTAATACTTTAGGCATTTTTTTTAATAACCAGCAAGAGTGTTTTTATAGTTAGTGTTTTAAATAAGTGAAAATTGAACAATTATTAAGAAACCCTAAGGAAATGGAGTGGAGCAAAGTGACCTGGGTTTCTTAAAACTTCTTAAAACTTCACTCAGTAAACACTTACTGTAACTTAGTGCTCTAAAACATATGACAACATCATCAGTACTTAGTATCTACAAATAAGATGTGCAGAATATTTGAAACTCTAGTTCACTGATTGGATGGAAAATTGTGGTAAAAACTAAATGTTATTATTATAATTAAAAATACTATATTTAAAAAAAAATAAACAGCAAATGTCACTTTTTGGCTTAGATTCTTTAATGCTTTCACTATTTTGCATGATATAAGAAGTTGGTTTGAATCATATTACTTTTTATGACAGTTTAGTTGAACTCTGTATTCATTAAACAATAAAATGTCCAAGTTTTTTTTCATTTACTTCCATATAAGTAGCAGTGAAAGAGAAGAACTTGGATTAATAGGGATAATTATGGGGTAAATACAGAGAGTTATGGGTATAGGCCAGATGGAACTGTCAATCAAAACAGAATATCAGTATATCTCTTTTTGATCTCAAAGTAATGGCCATTCTTGTCCATTGTTTTGGTAAACATTGAGGAAACTGAAGATGTTTAAAATCTGTCGGATCAGTTTAAGTCAAAGGACAGAAAAAAATAAAAATCTTTAATTTACCATAAAAAGGTGGAGAAAGACAACATTCTTTTCAGAATAACAAGGTCAACTACAATGATCTTGCATATACCATAAAACTCCTTTTAAAAGCCCCTCCCCTAAAAATGCCCCGATGTTATTTTTAGGGAAAAATAAGGTAATCCATACCGGTATTTATTATCCAATATCCTTCAGAATTTACTACAGGAATGAAAATAAATAATAAAAATTATAAATGCCCCCATTTCATAAAATGTAAAGCCTCTGGTGCCATTTAAAATGGAATTCTATGGTATACATTGGGTGCTTTAAACTGTACTGATCAAAGTAGATATACTTTTCTTTTACTGTAGACATAATTATCCATTCAGTGTTGCCATGTAGTGGTTCTGCAAAAAAAAACTTCGACAGTACAGCTAGCACTGCATTTATGAAGACCCTGACCAGATGGCATGGAAGTGCTGGGCTGATGGTTATAAAGCTGAGTTTGGAAACCAGTCTCAAATCTCAAGCATCTGATTGGCTGAAATGGCGACCAGATGCTTGAGATTTGAGACTGGTTTCCATGCTCAGTTTTATAACCTTGGGCACAGGCTTAAAATCTTTCCATAAGTTTCAAACGTGACATGGTTGTACTGAGCATTTTAAGGGTGAACTATTTATTGTTTTTTGTTTTGTTTTATTTTCTGGATGCATTATATATTTACAGTACTCTGTTAAAGGATGATTATTAATATGTACATCTACTCTGATCTAATTAGAAAGATCCTTAAGAAATAAGTTAATATAACTTTTTGCAAAAACATTATTTTTGTGCAATAGTTTGTAGAAACTTTTGTCTTAACAGTTGAAAGATAATCCTTTAAGAAATTCTTTGTGTTAAAGATTTTTTATTTTATTAAAAATGTTTTATTTATTACAAGGCTAAATAAAGAACTTTATTAATGTTCCTACTTAGAGAAAGCAGAAAATCAACTGACTGGTCTCTGATTAGTTGAAAGCATGGCACCAACTGTTGCTCAAGAATTGTTGCAAATGTATTAGATCATTTATAGCACCGAGAACAAAGGTGAATAATAGATATATTGATTCTTGATGGCAAAAATGTAACCTTTTTGTCCTTTTCATTTTAATCTTTTGCTTTCTCTTGGTAATTACCCAACATTTGAAAGTAATTGTACTATTTTCAAAAATGAAATATAATAACTTATCAGTAGTTTTGTTTTTTATCAAAACATACTGTTGCCTATGAAAAAAATTCAAATGGTAATTCTCTTTTTCCAATGAAACTTTAATAACACCAGTTTATCATATATTATAAAACATAGGTTTTAAAAGCATGTGATTGGTGTGTTCTATGGAACACCAAATTCTAGTCTTGTTTTGCATAATTAATTTGGGTAAAATTTATCAAAGCATTGATGTCTGATTTCAAATTCTGAAAAGGTTTATCCATTTTACAGAGGTTAGATATTTGATAAAAGCATAACCCTTTCCTTCATATATATGCTGTTTTACGCATGTGCGAACAGTGTAGATCCAGATCAGCTGGCACATCCGTGCAGTCTGATCAGGATCTGCACTGGTAGCATTTTGGTCAGAAATAACCTAACAAATCATAAAGAGAACAGTTCAGATCCTGGTCAGACGGGTCAGGTGTGCAAGCTGATTTGGATCTAAACTGTTTGCCCACTCAATAAAGGCGTGTCTATGGAGGAAAGGGTTAATATACTCAACGGATTAAAAAAAACACAATTCAAACTTTGAAGATGATTCTAATCCGCCCCCACCCCACAAACACTGTGTCATGCTTCCGTGGAGGAGGAGGACGTTGTTATTGAGTGAATCCCATTATGCAACGTTGCAAACATTGTGACATGCACTGTAATCTAGAGAGTCCATTGGCAGAGTTTCATTGTTTTTCATCAATGCATTTGCAAGATTATTATTGCAAATAATGTGACCCTTGAGTATATTAATTATTCAATATTCAATTTTGGTTTAAATCACTTGTAATTTTTGTGTTTATTTATTCATAAAATAATGTCTATTAATTTCGCACCTTCATTATATAAAATTTTTATTTCAATATATTCAAATTGCCTAAAATGTGGAAAACTTACAAAGTTTTTAATAGAGGCACACATCCTAACTAAAAGAATTAATTGATATAAATTGACAGTTTATTTAGAAACAGTTAATTGATCAAACCAATGTTAACCTGTGATCACCACAAGTGCTAGATAAGAATTTTTGGCCTTTAAAAAATTACATGTTAAGTGAATAATTTTGACTGAAATCTATGTGAAAATTAATGATTAAGTTTGTTAAGTCATGAAATAATATTATAAATTAACGGATACCAATTTGTATACAAAGGGAAGCAACTTTTGTTAAGGAAAAATGATTAAAAAGCTACTTCATTAATTTCCAAAGATTTTCGAAAATTATAGGCCAAAATCTGTTCTTTGTTAGAAATTTACTCCAAAATGCACATTTTGCATCATTTTAAATTTCTGGAATGCATTTGACATTTGTAATGTTTATTTTAGATAAAACCTTGATATTTCAGAGCATGTTGAAAGTATACCAAAAATTGCAACTTCAGATATTTTGGGTAGGTTTATACATATCCCTTTTATGCCAGAAAAAAGGTTGTCAGATGAATTGCATACAAAAAAAAATGAAACCGGTGTCTGTAACAAAATATGGCTCTATTTGGTTGTATTGTACACTGGAAACAAGTTGAAATTCTATGAATCATTTAAACATTTACATCCTACTACAGACATTATGGTTTTAAATAAAAAATTTGGAAGAGGCAGAATCATTTTGCATATTTATGCCTTTTTGTTACCTTTTTATACTCTTAATCAATTTACTACATTCAGGATGGATTCGTAAAATGGACATTAATTTCTCTAATAGCTCTGTGATTTTCATGATAAAAGACTTGAATTTTTATGTTTTACTCCAGATGTCATTTTCATTGGATATTAAGCTTGAAATTCAAGGATTTGCATGACATGCCCATCTAAAATACAATAAATTTGAGCTCATTTTCTAGATATTAATATCTTGATATGGATTAAATGACTTTTAGTACCACAGAAATTGCAAGATATTTGGCCGGAGCTCTAAATGTTCAGAAGAAAACCTTGTTATTTGTTGAGCAAAAAAAGCACTTGTCTGATTCGTTTCTGATAAAAGTCTGTTGTAATTTCATGGTGAGATATAAAGACATTATCATAGCTAGTACTGTACTGTTTGATGAGATCCTCTGTTGTTTTTCAATTTGTTTTGTTTTGTTTTGGTTTGCTATTGTCTGATGATTTTTGACTGATGAAGTGTTTGTCATATCGTGACTTGTAGATTGGACTAACAATACCAATGCAGTGATGAAATCAAAATCAGTATTTCTTGTATGATATACCCCCGTTGGGTTCCAGCCAGGAAATCTGTCCTTTATCAGATTTAATCAACATTAAATTTAAAGCACTGAGAACTAGTTTCAACAATAGAAGTTTTAAATGTCTATTCCAACCATAAAGTGCTCTGCACAGTTCTTGTATAATTTGTGACAGGTGTAGACCCAGAAAAGCTTTAAAGTTTTCTTCCATATCTAAACATTTTATCGCATGTGCAACCAGTGTAGATCCAGATCAGCCAGCACAGAAATAACCTTATGAATCAAAAAGTGACCACTCCAGATTTTGATCAGATGGCACGGATGAGCTGGTTGATCTGGATCTACACTGTTCACCTATGGATAACAGCCATATTCCATGGAGTTAAGGGATAATGAAAGAAGATATGGCTGGATTTGTCAGGCACACTTGTCTAACAAGTTCTCATTGACCTCTGACTGGGATCCTTATCCTCTGCAGCCTCTTGCTTATTAACAGTAATGATAGGGCATTAGAATTAACAGTAATGAGCAAATCAGCACGATCAGTATTCCCATACAGGAATTTATTGCAGTTGTGTTGTCCAGAAATGTGATAGTTGACACTGAGATATCACAAGGCCAGTCAGGGTCTATAATGTTCAATATTTATTCAATAATTTCAGTAAGTATATTTTTTTTTCAACCCCGCCAATAAACAGTAGAACACAACAGAACAGAACACAATTTTTATTTTGATTAACACATAATAAGCTCATCATCATGCATGAAATATACAATAACATGCAGTGAGATACATACAATTCAAACAACAGAAAATTAGAATTGGTGTGGGAGAGAATGGCAGAGCTTCAGATTGATAGAGCAGCAAGTTTGTTCTATTAATTCAGTTGGTAAAGGGTTAAAATAATTGCATATTAGAGTCATCTCAATTAGTATGTGTTCTGATTGACTTGGAATTAATAATTTCAATTTACTGGACACACTCCAGAGCTGCAGATGGAGGTTAACTATTATTGATGTAATAATTTTATGGAAGCTTCATCTTCACAAAATGTTCCTTCAGGCATGTTTATGACATTTTCCATTTTTGCTCTAAATATTTTATTTTATTGGGCAGTTCATTAATCTGCCAAGTTTTCAGCTCAACATTAACACAGCAATCATATTCATTTCCCAAAGATAAATAACTGTTATCCTTTGATCCAAAAATATTTATATTACTATTTCAAAATATTTATATTGCTATTATAGAGTATCATAAAACATACAATATATAGCATTGTTGTTTTCAAGGACTACGTTGTAAAAATACTGATACTTGTAACAGTATTTGCCTCTTGCAGTACAATGAATTTTAGAGCCTGTAAGTGAAGGTAGTCTGTAAGTGCTCTGCAAGTGATCTACATTATTTCACTGAATTTAAGTGAATAAAAAAGAGAACAATTCAATAGTTCTGAATGAAGGTGCACTGTGAGTGAAGATTGTCACTGTAACAATTGAAGGTAGTCACCATGAGTGCACTCTTAAGTGATGAAAGGCTGTATGAGTGAAGGTAGTTTGCATTTTGAGTGAAGGTAGTAGTAGTATGTTAAGGTCATCATTATGAGTAAAGGTTGTTGTTGTGATCGAAGGTGTATTGACTGAGTGAAGGTTGTTGTTGTGAGTGAAGGTGAATTGACTGAGTGAAGGTGTTGTTGTGAGTGAAGGTGTATTGACTGAGTGAAGGTGTATTGACTGTGAGTGAAGGTTGTTGTTGTGAGTGAAGGTGTATTGACTAAGTGAAGGTTGTTGTTGTGAGTGAAGGTTGTCGACTGTGAGTGAAGGTTGTTGTTGTGAGTGAAGGTGTATCGACTGTGAGTGAAGGTGTATCGACTGTGAGTGAAGGTGTATTGACTGTGAGTGAAGGTTGTTGTGTGTTTGAGTGAATGTGTATTGACTGTGAGTGAAGGTTGTTGTGTCTTTGAGTGAATGTGTATTGACTGTAAGTGAAGGTTGTTGTGCCTTTGAGTGAATGTGTATTGACTGTGAGTGAAGGTTGTTGTGTCTTTGAGTGAATGTGTATTGACTGTGAGTGAAGGTTGTTGTGTCTTTGAGTGAATGTGTATTGACTGTGAGTGAAGGTTGTTGTGTCTTTGAGTGAATGTGTATTGACTGTGAGTGAAAGTTGTTTTGTCTTTGAGTGAATGTGTATTGACTGTGAGTGAAGGTTATTGTGTCTTTGAGTGAATGTGTATTGACTGTGAGTGAAGGTTGTTGTGTCTTTGAGTGAATGTGTATTGACTGTGAGTGAAGGTTGTTGTGTCTTTGAGTGAATGTGTATTGACTGTGAGTGAAGGTTGTTGTTGTAAGTGAATGTGTATTGACTGTGAGTGAAGGTTGTTGTTGTAAGTGAATGTGTATTGACTGTGAGTGAAGGTTGATATGTCTGTGAAAGCTGCATTGGAAATAAAATAGTAAGTTTTGGAGTTTATTCTTATGAATGAAATGAAGGACACATTTTTACATTAATTTTTGCCACTCTATACAACATAAGATGAGGTGAAATCAGATTAGTATTGCATGTTTGAAAATCTTTTAATCAATAAAAGCTTTGTGTAGGAATTTATATTTATTTCTCTGAAGTTTGATCTAATTACAGTTTTAATCGTTGTTCTGTTTTTCTAAAAGACATTTCATCATCAAATGTATTAAACTTGCTTTAAGCCATTAATATTTCATTTTAATATGTAATGTTTCTTTAGAAAATCTAAACTTCCTATCAGCCTGTATGCGGAAAAGTTACAAAATTATTTAGATATATGCAATATCTGATGTGCTAAATTGTGCATTTTATTACCAGAAACAACTGTTAACCATGATAAATGAGAGCCAAAGTTAGTCTTGTTGAAAAAATATAAAAAAAAGAAAAGTTTCTGTAATAAAATGCCACAATAGTTTGCATGTTTTGAATGTTATACCTTTGTCCAATCTGTTGGACATGACATAGTAGTAGCCTGGAAAATAATAGGGCAATCACAAATTTTAGGGATGCTAACAAGTTATTTGTACAAACGGAAATCTTTTACCCTTAACTTCTTCTATACAGGTTTTTTGCTTATGTGACCAGTGTAGATCCATATCAGTGAACACATCTATGCCATCTGATTTGGATCTACACTGGTTGCTTCTAGGTCAGAAAAAATAATTTTATGCCAGTCTTTGCTTACTATAGTAAATTTACCATAACTTGTCAGTCAAGTGACAAGCTGATCTAAAAATAGTTTATCAGCAAAAAGTTTTATAATTTGATATTGCCAAGTTCTTTCGCGGAGTATTTATCACTAGAAAAGCATTTGCCATGAATTAGTTAACCCTTTCCTCCATAGACACACCTTTATTGCATGGGCAAACAGTTTAGATCCAGATCAGCCGTTTCCTCCATAGACACACCTTTATTGCATGGGCAAACAGTTTAGATCCAGATCAGCCGGCACATCTGTGTTTCGTTAGGTTATTTCTGACCAAAATGCAACCAGTGCAGATCCTAATCAGACGGCACAGATGTGCAAGCTGATCTGGATCTACACTGGTTGCACATGCGTAAAAATGCGTATATATGGAGGAAAGGGTTAAAAAAGCAGAGTATCACATGACATTCTACCTATCCATTATCAGTTATAATTCTGAAATGAATCAGATCATATTGAAATCCAGTCCCTTAAAATTGAAATATCACTACTGAAACCACAAGTGTTGTTCTGTACCTTGTATCTGTTTTGTTAGTTTCATTACCCCAGCATGCAGTTAATGTTACATTCATTTGATTATATTTTCATAATATTCTCTATTTTTGTACCCATGTTTTTCTCCAGTTTACTGTTGCTGTTGTTCACAAGAAGCATAATTGAAAATAAATGTTACTGTCATACTCCAATTTGATTTATGGATTATACAATTGAGAGAAAATCAAATCCTAAACAGCTTAACATAGGGAGGAATGAGACTGTGAAAACTGATCAAATAAGACAAAAAATAATGGTCTTTTAAGTCTGAAGTTACCATTAGTTATACCTTTCTACCAGTTCTCAAATTAACTGGATGTACTTATAAGGCCTATTACATTTTAACAGCAGATTTTTTGACATGGTTGTTGTAAACTGGCATTATAATGAGATCAGTTAACTTTGGCTATTAATAGTGAGCAATATGTGAAGCTTGCTTTATTAATATTCCCACTAATTGCATTGTTACATGTAATATTCAGATGTTTATTATATGTTTATCTTTAGAAATGTTTTTCACCCTGGATAATTGTTTGGTAAACAGTCAAAATGCTGGTCACCTGTATTTGATTCTTTTCTTTTGGAATAGGTATAAACTTCCCTAAAATTAATTTAATTTAACAGGAAGAAATCTGGTTGATAAATAACTTCTGAAAATTTTAGTACCAGTTTTAGGTGACAATTAAATAGCCCTTTCCTTTCATGTAGACAGTTTTATTTGCTTATTACAGCAATCAGCTATATTTATCTTGTAATCTACCCATGTAATATATTAATTATGTGCAGTGTATTACATCAAATACTGGTCTTGTACCTTTAATTATGCTTCTGTGTGCCTCTAGGCTATGATTGGTCAATACCAGATTGTCACATCCTGGGTAGATACTTTCCACCAATCAAATCGCATCTTGTACCAGCTCCAGGTCTCACACTGTTAAATTACCAGACTAGTTAATTGGACACTGGAAGACAATTACCACAGAATATTAAGATTACAGTAGATCATAGTTGATTTCATCAGTATTTTTCATGCATGGTAATTGCCTAACATTGGAGGAATAAGTGTGGAATTAACTAGTCTAGTGGCTATGAATAGATAATTGTTTTATTGTAGAAAGCTGGTAGGATATAAATGACTTTCCATTTTAGTTACAAGCCACAATAAGTTGGATAATTTCTCAGCAACTACTCTAACTGTTTTATGGGAAATTTGTCTCACAAGAATAAAACTCTTGAAATCAACAGCTTAGTTTCAAGTAAGTAGAAAGTTCCAGAGTAAACTCTAGCTTCTGCCTTAGTTTAAAGGGACATACCTTTCCAACCTACTTTTTTATACAATCTGTTCAGTATAAAGTCATTTATAGTACAGAATTTATTACAGCATTTTGTGTAAAACGGCATATTAATTAAATACTTTACTTGTCACTATAAAATCATTTTTTTCTATTTTTGTTCAGCATTAATTTACACAAATTAGCAAATTGCTAAAGGTGATGGTAGTTTTTCTTGTAACTCTGTTAAAGTAATTGCTCCTCAAATTTGAGGCTTTGTCTGTAGCCAGAGATGATGAATCTTTTGACTTTTGTCCAGTAGAAAACTGTGCAAAAACTAAGAAACAGGAGGTGAAAATTGATGAAGATTCACCAGAGAATACTTTAACAACATGAATAGAATTACAAGTTGTCAAAATAAAACAGGGTTGTAATGATTCTACCATATTTTTTGTGAAAGAAGACTAGACAGTGATTAGCAATTAGGGATATACGAGTAAATACATAGGTGGATGTTACAGGTTGTTGATACTTCATGTGCCATGAGGTCTACAAGTGAAAATATTAATAAAACAGGAAATTTTATCAAGACTAATTTTTATTACAATGTGTAATATATTTTTTGGTGTCATAACATTAAATGGTAATATAATGTTCATTACGAACAGTAACATAATGTGCAAGTGTCACCAGCTACATTATAAAAATTTTAAAATGCAGAATTGAATTTTAAGAGTCTTATTAAAAATTCAGGACGATGTGTTTAGGAATAAAATATGCTATACCTCTACACATGCTGCTTTAATTATATGTATTAATAAAGATGATATTGGACAAGCATAAAGGCTTAATTAGAAAAAATAACATAGATTTAAGAGGCGAACAGTAACAATAAAGCAGTAATGATACTGATGGAGCTTTTCCACATTTCTTGGCACGTTATGTGAGGTGAAAGGTTTTTAATGGTGATTACTGTTTCCTCCTAACGATCACATGTGAGTAATTAGTCATCCCTGGGTAATATGGTATGTTGCAGAAATAGGGCTGAAGGTTATAAAACTGAGTTTGGAAACCAGTCTCAAATCTCAAGCATCTGATTGGCTGAAATGGCGACTGGTCGCCATTTCAGCCAATCAGATGCTTGAGATTTGAGACTGGTTTCCATGCTCAGCTTTATAACCTTGGCACCAGATGTTTGCTCAAACTCTCAATTTTCTAGACTTTTATGTTGATGAAGAATAAGTATTGCCTAAAATTCTATTCTTGAAATTTAATTTTAAAATGATGGCAGTTGTTTAACTATGCTGAGGCAGATAACTCAGGCTTTCACATCAATAAAATTTGCCAGAATTAACATGGAATGCAAAAACCAAAGCAATATAATAAAATATTAGATGCATCTGGACATCACCCATACAATTTAAGGGTTTTCCTTCTAAGGTTATGTAATTAAAAGCTATCTGACTTATTTCACTTATAAAATTATGTTCCATCATTTCATGCAACAAATGAAAAACAATTTTTCAATCTAGTCAGAATTATTTAAACAGATTTGATGCATCTGATTCTCAATAATTCATTTGTAATTTATATTAAAGTGTCAGTGTGTCATTGTTTGTTAATTGGTACTGAATCATTTACACACACACGAAATGAAAAATACTAAACCATAATAAAAGAAGAGTTCGCTTGCAACTTCTGTGATTGTCTGACACACTTGCCTAACAAGTTACCATTGGTGGCTCACTGGGATCTTTATCCTGTGCAACCTCTTCCTAATTATCATTAATGATAGGAAAGGAATTACCAGTATTGAGGAAATCAGCATGAATGGTATTTGCAGAATTTATTGCAGTTGTATTCTCTAGAAATGTGATATTTGACACTGAGATAGCTGTAATGACTGTAATGCTGCAATATTCCTTGTCCAAACAATAAAATCAGGATTTAATTTGCTGTCAGACCAGGTGCAAGGGTTGACACTTTAATGAATCACAAACATGAGGTCAGTCTTGTTAAACATAATTGTTGTTTTTGTGTTGCTGTTTTTTTAAGATCTTGCAATTTCTGTATGCTATAATTAAGTCTGAAATTTCATTGAATCCATTTTTTTTTCTTAAATGATATTTCAACACAATTCATATCACCATGGTTTAAGATTAATTAAAAGACTTTGTAATTATTGTTTGAATACAGAAGGAGTTCATTTCTTTCTTGTAATCAACAATTTTAAAGCAAAATACCAGAATATGTTGTAAGGGTAACATAAAACTCGGTAATTAGGGAAATGTTCAGCATTAATGACAAAATATGACACTTTTTATAAGGACCAATTATCTAAGGACAATAAAAGAATTGATTAATGGGTAAAAATTGATAAGTCTATGAAAGCATAATGAAGACCAAGCTCTGTGGCATTGGCAAAATGGCAAACACTTATTGAGTTTTTGATGAGACTTCTTAGTATTCTTTTTAACATAAACAGGCTGATTTACATGTGTTTTTACATTCATGTGAATTTTATTTTTATAAATTTCACAAGTGAGGACAGCAACATCTTACATCTGAGCGTTATGTGCAGAGAGGTACACTAAAATTATATTTTCATAACCATTTATATTTAGGTTGAAATGTTGAGATAAGTTACTGTTGAGAGAAATTTTAAATTTAAAGTTCTGCTACACAAAATTGCTGTCATTAAAAATATGTATTATGATTGTTATAGGAAAATGAAATAAATTGTGATGCAAGTGTGATAATGTCTCGCATGTTTTTAAACATTTAGCAAATACACAAAAAATTGATTATGAATGTTTTAAGTTACTGTGATTATAAGAGACTTATTGGATTTTTTTATTGATTAATATATACTGGTAAGTTATGTGTATTTATACTAAAATTAATATAAATAAAGTTGAAAAGGTGAATAACTGTGATAGATTTAGTATCAAAATGGGAAAAAAAACACAAATATATCAAGAATTGTGTCCATGTCTTGATTTGTTTGGAAGAACTATTTCAAGTGTGGAAATAATTAATTCTGAGAATTAAAGAACTTGGAAAAAAAGTAGATAATTTTAATGGATATTCTTCAGTTTTAACAAGGTTTAATTTACAAGACAGTGGATAATACCTTTAAATATGTTTCCAGATGTGGGTGATAAAGAATTGCTAAAATTATCTGTCATTATTCATTGGATAAGCTAAACATGACTAAGTCTTAAACCTGAACTTATTCAAGTAGGACATCAAAATGATTGTTAACATCTGTAAAAAATTTACACCTTCTTATGGCTCTTTACACTATTATAGTGTAAAAGTTCTTGTTGTTTGTTTTATTGCTGTCATTACATTTTCTTGCTGCCTGTATACTAAGGGGTGTATCAATGTTGCAAAAACATAATGGAACACAAAGGTAAACAACAGAATTTTATGTTATTGGAGGTATTTCAATTATCAAGACAGGGATTCTGGTATTATTATATGGAATTAGTGCCTCATTTTGGGCCTAATTGTTTCTAATCATCGTAAAATGTACTGGTAATGAAACATGTTGTAAAAATCAAAGGAAGATTATCATAAATTGTTGCAGTAAATACTGTTAATAATGGACATGATATATTTCCCAAGTTACATGGCTGCTACAGAAATGTACATACGAATAATTAATAAGGTTTTTGGAAATAAAAATTAATATGGCACATAACTATTGTTATCATGACATGTTTTTGCTGTTGTTTTTTTTAGATTGTCATATAATACAATATTCATTCATATTTATAAAATTTAGAAATATTCATAAAATGTGCTTTCTGCTTCATCAGGAACTGAACGACATTTTTATCAAACAACTCTAAAAGCGCCAATAGTTTATGATAAAAATAATACCACAATGATTCAACAATATCTTTGTTTATTTTATGTGATATATATGTGTTTACATTTTGTGATAATGTGATTAAGCCACTTGGAATCACTTATTGTATGTACAAAGGTAGGTGGGCTGTTTCTTTTTTGCTTAACTATCTATCAGTGATACAAGAGCAGCTGGCTTGTCTTTCAGTACTTCTATCTTTGTGTGATTTTTTTCTTTGATGTAAGATGAGTCTAGAATAGTTCCTTTCTAATTTTTGTGTTAGAATTTGATTAATTGGATTTGAAAATTTATGTGGTTCTTTTTGCAAAGAAAATTATTCCTACCTGTTGTGGTAAGTTCCACATAATTTTTATGTTTCATCAAGACCAGGGAGTCATGAAACTTATACTGTAGACGTGTTTTAGATCTCAGCAATCTGATTGGTCGTAATTGAACAAAGTCTCAGTAATGACCAATGAAAAGCTTAAGATCTAAAACTGGTCTTTATTCTCTGTATTGTAAAACTTGGACCCTGGCCAGAACAGATCAAAACAGTTTTAATTGCTCAGTCTTTAAAATAACTAAATTTTGAGTTTTATCTTTGGCTAATTTTGAATTAAATACTTGATTGAATCTGTCTACATTTATGTAATTATTATGTAAGGTTTTAAAGCTACATATTTCTCAAAGGAAATAAACAAAGTTTTCCAGAATTATGCCCATTTAATTAATTAAATTTGTATATTAATGATTTAAACTTAAAAATAATGTTTATATCAAAAGATTTTTTCAAATAAAGAATATGCAAAAAATAAATGTCAGTCAAAACATGTACATATTTTCTGATGATGCAGTAACTGTTGTGGTGTTAAGGATTGTTGATGGGTGACACAAAGTACTTGCAGGTCAAATCAGAATTGTATATGCTTTTTTGGCATAATTATTATGCTATTATACTTGACAGCTTGCTGTGTATTCTGTGGTTTAATTATTACATTCACTTCCCAGGAGTATAATTATTATAAGTTTATCATTTTGATGATTTCTGGATAAAAACTTATCTTAAGTCTTCTTAATGAACCTTGAAATTTGAAAAACATACAGCAATTTCTTTCTGACACGGATAAATCATGTGAAACAGACCAAGTTATGAATGTGCCAGAATTTTCTTTCAGTCTGTATTTTTTGTTGTTTTTTTTTCTGTAAGAAATTTAAGATTTACAGCATGATGAAATTTAAGTCTTACAGTGTTTAATGGTTGGCTGGTGGGAATCTTGTAACCCAGGTTCAGTCCTTGGCCAAGTTGTCAGTAAATACTATATACCGGTATTATTTCCTATTATTTCCACTGGACAACTGGACAGTTATAGAGATGACCACTGGGTAGTTTTATAGATGAACACTGGACAGTTCTAGGGATGACCAATGGACAGTTCATGGACAAACTACTGTTAAGAGTCGTCTGTCTCCTTATAACCATAAGCTACACTTGTCACAAGTTAATTTTGATGTTTGTTAAAGTCGCCCACATACTGGGATACAGTTTAAAATACTTTTACTTGTAAGCATGGAGCTTACTCCTTTCATCCCCATTTTAAACACCAGCATCCAGATATTTTGTAAGCTTCATTGCACTTAATGAATTCTGCGCCTCTCATCTAATTTTCTGCACTTTCTGTTTTTTCAACTAAGTTTCTGGTTTTATTTTCTTTGTTTCTATAAATGATGTTTACCTTGGCATGTTGCAAGAAAAATGATAATTAGAGCTTTAAGTTAAGAATAGACATATTTTAAGGTGCATCTTATATCAGGGTCAGTAAAAAGATAACAGGAAAAAAGCAGAAACAATGTTAAGTTATTTATAAACTAAATTATATCAATTAACATTGCATTTACAATCCTTTCCTCCATATATACACATTTTTACGCATTTGCGTCCAGTGTAGATCCAGATCAGCCTGCACATCTGTGCCAATTGATCAGAATCTGCACTAGTCGCATTTTGGTCAGAAATAACCTAATGAATCAAAAAGGAAACAGTTTAGATCCTGATCAGATGCACAGATGTGTCGGCTGATCTGGATCTAAACTGTTCGCCATGCAATAAAGGTGTATCTATGGAGGAAAGGGATAAATTAATATTATGTATTACATTAAAATTGGAATAAACCATATTGAAAGTCCATTAAGTAGTGTCAGTTAAGAAAGTTATTTCATTAGGAATATAATACATATAATAATTGTCATTTAAAAAAATATCTTGAAGCTAAAACTGTCAAAAGAAAAAGTGTATCTGAATATTTGTTTCCTGAAGTCTGGTTTGGTTCGCTATAAGACCATCTAATTTAATTGATATAAATTAATTAATTATTTGTTTACAACTTGCACACTAAGGAAGGCATATTAAATGATTGAATGGGCCACTTTTACAAATTAAATGCAATAAAAGCAGCAAACACAAGTAAAAAGAAACCACCGGTGGTGAATACAATAGCAAGCAACCCTCATTGCAAATATGCATTTTCATCATAAATCTGCCAATGCTGTTTGTCTAGCCCAAACAACAACATGGCCACGCCATGCTAAGGTTTAAACTAAAAACTTTAATCTATCAGGCTTTTTGATCTGGCATTCACTTTCAGACTCTACAGTACAGATGATCTATGGGAAACCCATGCAGGTTTCAAGTATTTTCTTGTATTTTTAATTCCTAGGAAGTGTTAATGTGTTTTCTCGATTCAGTTTATGATGTTTTTAAGAGTTCACTGATGTGTTTTAATAAGTGAAGAAAGGAAAATGTTAAATGAATGGTTGAAGTGGGAACAACTGTTTGTTTAGGGACAGCGTAATTAATTCTTGATGAGGGCACGTGAGGGGCGGGCTTCTATGTGAAGTACCTTAATCTTATGTTTGAATAAAGATACATGTAAACTTATACTTCATTCCACTACAGATGGCTGTCACTTGCATTGTATGGGAGTTTGAGTTGGAAAGTGCATATAAATATTTTTGTGTTGTTCTATTTTTGGAAAAGAAATAATAAATTTTAAGGTAAGATATTATCACACACTTGAATACAGTTTTATAGCTTTAAATCAGCTGCTTAAACCAGATGCAGAAAACATTTGAAAATTAAAAGGCATCATTACATAGCGACCTTTTTAGCCAACCCTACTTTATCTGAACTTTAGTTATTAATGTTGTTTCAAGTTAACTATATTATTCAATGCTACTAGAGGTGTTGTACAGAAAAATATTAACTAAACTTATGAACTAAAGGCAATCAGATGCTTGAGATTTGAGACTGGTTTCCATACTCAGTTTTATAACCTTGGGCACAGATCAGACTGTGATGAGGTTGAATACCAACTGATCTGGATCTACACTGGTCACACTTGTGTGACAAATACTTATAAAGAGTTATTTCGTAAATTATTATATATTTCCGAGATGCTGTGATATCATATTCTAAAGGTTGTTATTATTTTATTTCATGAACGTAATTATTTGACAAATTAGTCTCGATGTTTTCTGTGATTTATAATGTATCTCCCCATCCTTGTTTTTTAAAAACTTCCATTTTTCGTCTTTAATTTGTATGCTGTCCAAAATGCCTGTATCCATTTCCTTATGTAAGTCAAAGATCCTGCTATTTATTTTGGTATTTGGACAAATGGCGTAGACTCTCATACTCCATATAATCAGATTGTCTTGACGCTTTCCATTACCAGTGACGGTTCATTTTATTCGATCATTTGAATCCTTAAAAATCAAATTAACGCTGCCTACTTGCTTAAGTCTATTAAGAATTGTCAGTATCAATTTCTGTCCAAATATCAATGAGAAGTATAAAGAATGGGCGAGATGATAGGTTTTATACAAGGTTAGAAGGGGTCACTTTTCAATCACAGCTAGAAGATGATGGTAGTTGATTAAGGCTCCAGAAAATTGGAAAGTCTTGATTCTTTTTGCTTCTGAAATTATTTTCTGCTTGTTTTGGGACCTGAACCTTTTGTTTGGATATAAAAGAGTTCCATTGTAATTCAAGAACTAACAATGAGTGAAACAGACAATGGAACCAATCGTGACGGTAATATGATTTATGAAATTTATAATTGACATCTACATAAAGTAAAGAAGGAAATAAAAAAGAAAGCTTTTTTAATTGTATTGAAATTTATAACAGTTGACTGCTTTTAGTATCTTTATTAAAGGGTAACTGTTTGATATGTTGTTTTTTTAAGACTCTAAATACTTACCTACATTTACAGTTATAAAAGATCATATTCTAAAAAATTGAAATAAGAACATCTTTTATAAAAGGCATATTCCCAGCAATTCTTAATTTCCTGTTTGTTGTTTTTTCTAAATCAACAAAATCTTGTGCAAAATATGAGAGTGTTTGGGCTTTTAAGCAACACTTTCATTGTATTTCAGTGACATTTTATTAAATATCTTAAAGCTTAAATGAACTTTAAACAAAGTGTCAAAATGTAGTGTCCAAGGTGAAAACATTATTGACTTGTTACAAGTTGAAGTGTGGATTAAGTCATCATCCAGAAGCCCTTGGGCTTAAGGATGATATTATAGAAAGTTGTTATATAAGGTTATATAATATCTGTTTATTTTTCTACAAAGTGTACTTAAGCCAGTAATAGGTGAAACTAGGTGATGGGTTGATGTGTTAAGCGATCAAAAATTGAATTATGCCTTAGCTGAATTTTAAATGAGATCATTTAGTTAGTTAATTAATACTCTAATAAATTCAGTACTCGCTTCTTTGCAAAATGATGTTGAAGATAATCCGTGTAATACCATTGTATATAAATTTGTTAAAAATCATTTAGAAACAAATCTCAAAGGTTATAGAATATAAGGTGTTTCAAACTATAATTATCGTATTAACTGAAAATTTGTGCAAATTATGATAATGTTACATGTAATTGAGAGAAGCTTTATTAAAAATGTCAAAATTCATGCAGTATTATATTCTTATCTTAACTAAATAATTAAAAAGGAGAAATCCAGTGGCGATACAAATCAAGGTATTTACATTAAGTAATACAATTACTTCAAAAGACTTAAACCAATACAATATTGCTAAAGCACTATAAATATTTTCCTTTTTTTTTCAAAAACTTTATTTCATTTACTATCTTTTTCTTGTAAACAATTTGTTCAAGAGATAATTTCTGCCTTTACCTATTTGATTATTTTGGGTAATTGGTACCCAAATACAAAACATGAAAGAAAGGTTTGCTGTTGATTATCTAAGATATTTGCTGATAAGCCACTATCTACCACTAAGTAGTGATTTAGATAAGGAAAGTATATATCTGAACCAGATAGTTTAGTATTGTCCATTGGATCTCTTTACTCAGTAGATTTTGTTCGAAACTGATGTTTGCAAAAAGACAACTTTAACTTTTTTATTTTGGTTTAATATATAAAAAGGTTAGCTTTAAATTGGTAACAATTTTAATAAAGCTACTTGGATTGCTTATGTTTGTTGATGGTGTTCCAATCATTGTATGAACATAATGAATACAACACTGAACATATTGGAATAGAAGATATTATATGTAAGATTTTCTTTGATTTGAATTGTCAGAGATGGGCATTGTTGCATTGTTGTTCTTTAATCTTTGAATTTTGAGGATAAATACTCAGTATTAAGCCCAGAAGAACTTGGTTATAATAGAGTACAGTTTTTTGTCATTTTTCATTGAGCTTCTCATGCCTCATTGTAAACTTCATTTCTAGCATTTTTTACTGCATCAGATACGGCTCATATCACATAGTAGGTGAAGTCTGATCTGTATTAACACTGTTCCCTTCTTGGTCAGAAATTAGACCTAACGAATCTACAAGCGAACATTGTGCTTTAGTTCAAACTATTTTAGATGTACAGTATAATTATGTGAATCTACTCTGGTTGCACATGGGATAATATAACTCTTGGAGGAAAGGTTAGGATATGTATTTGTTTTAAAAAATATAGTTTATTAAGTTTTGAGTATTGATACAGACTACTTTTCCTGTTAACATTGATTTTCATATTGTCAATGCCTCTTAAAATTTCTTAACTGGAGGCTTTCATTTTATTTGTTTAAACAGCTACCTCACACTTCAGTTTTATTTACTCAGGAACAAAAGTGAGAGATTTACTTTTAACTCAATTAGCTTTTATTTTAACAGGAAACAATCAATGGATATTGATATTTTCACAGCTTTTGATAGGGTTTAAACTGCCTGTTGACACTGTATTGTGGGTCATAAACCCCAGCAGGATACAGAGCTTTTATTTCAAGGATTGCTGGAAGTAAATCTTTTCAAGTTGAAGCAGTTACAACATCAACATTGTGTTCTTTAGCTTTCAACTGACTTGCCACGAGTGATTTAAAACTGATTTTACTGACTGAGTTAGGTTTTTATGGAGCTCTTGAATAATGTACCACAGTTTTACTATGGTATTGTAACAATTAAAAGTGTTTTCTTTTGAAATGACCAATTGTTCTGAAGAGTTCAAAATTTGCTTTGATTCATAACATGTACATGTACTGTCTGAGTTCTTAGGTTTCCCGTTAAGGAGATGAAAGGGAAAATGATAAAAACTTTCGTTGTTGTGACAATAATTAGAAATGTCTTTAAAGAAACAGGTGGAATCAATTTTTTATATGAATTTGATAATAAATAACTTATTTACTGGTTGGCTATAAGAATAAACTCTAACATTTTGTTGCACAGGTTGAGTCCCATGGGAGACTGTATAGCACAGAATCACTGATTTTAACTTATCAGTTATTCCATTATATAATTTATCTTGATTTGATTTTTTAAAATTTCAACTTTTGTATTTCACATGTATTTTCAGGCTGTTGAATAGAGGGAAGACAATATTGTGTGTAGTGTGAAGGCATGAATATTTGATAACTTCACTGGATTCGTACAAGTGAAAATGGCAGTAGTTGTTAACAGCGGGTTGTGGGTCATCTATGTAGTTGTGTTGACAATGGTAGAAGCACAGAACTACCAGGTAACTTTCAGCATCCAGGAAGAGCGAGCAGCGGGCAGTTTTGTTGGAGATGTTTCAAGTAGCTTTAAATCTAGTATCCCTATGACTGAAATTGGACATATAAGATATGGATTTCTGCAACAGACATATATTCAGACATTGTTAACTCTTCATAACACATCTGGTATTATTTCCACCGCTGTTGTCATTGATCGTGAGTCAAAGAGTGTCTGCCAGTCACAATTATTGTGTTCATTCACTTTTGACATTGCTGTTAGTACCACCCGACCCGCACAAAGTTCATTCTTCGAAATCATTTCAGTTGAACTTATCATTGAGGATATCAATGACAATGCTCCATTCTTTCCACAAAATGTCGTTTTGCTCAGTATTTCTGAGTCAGCCACATCAGGGACTTCATTTCTGATTGATAGTGCAATAGATCTTGATGCAGGTCTCAATTCAATACAAGGTTATGAAATAGGACAGCAAGATGGAAATTTCAGTCTGGATGTTGTGAGAAAGTTAGATGGCAGCTTTACTGTTAAACTAGTTCTAAAGACTGCTTTAGATAGAGAAACAAAGGACAGATATAATATTGTTATTATTGCAATGGATGGAGGAGCACCTAAGAAATTTGGGGCTGTTTCAGTAAATGTGACAGTGACTGATGAAAATGACAATGCGCCAATGTTTACTGAAACAAAGTACAATGTAACTGTTCGTGAAAACACCACAATTGGTTCAACCATTCTGACAGTTTCAGCTCTTGATAAAGACATTGGGGAGAATGGACGAATCACTTACAGACTTAGTGAGAATCAGTTAGATCCTGCAGTTAGTAAAACATTTAGAATTCTACCAAACAATGGTGAAATTAAAGTAAGAGACAAACTAGTTTATGAATCCGAGAAATCCTATAAAATTATTGTAGAAGCTGTGGATGGTGGTGTACAACCTCATATAACACAAACAATAGTGGAAGTTTATGTCGTGGATGTTGGGAATAATCCACCAACCCTTCAGATTAATCTTCTTGAACAAGGGAACTCTAAAATTAAAAATATTCTGGAATCTGCTAATCCTGGGACATTTGTGGCTCATATAAATGTTGATGACAAAGATACAGGTAAGAATGGTGAAGTGGAATGTGAAATCTCTGATAAACAGTTTGAACTTTTGAGAATGGGCAGTAAAGGTTATAAGGTTGTTGTGAAGGGTAAACTTGACAGGGAAACCATGGAACTACATCAGATTATTGTGAACTGTCATGACTTTGGATCGCCACCACTTGGTGTGACTTCCAGTTTTCTGGTCTCTTTGCTTGATGAAAATGATTGTGCACCTGTCTTTACACAGCCTGTATTTACTGGTACCATTCCTGAAAATCACAAAGAGTTTCGAACATTTGTTCAGATCATTGCTTTTGATGAAGACTTAGATAAAAGTGGTGAAGTGCGCTATTATATTGATGAAGAAAGCACACCATATAAATTTTGGATTGATGAAATTGATGGAAGTCTGAGAGCTGACCAGATGTTTAATCGAGAAGCAACACCAGTAATTACATTTAAAGTTATAGCCAAAGACCTTGGGAATCCGTCTCTCTCAAACAAAGCTATTGTACAGTTGACAATTTCAGATAAAAATGACAATGCACCTATGATAAATGAACCAACAAATTTCAGTGTTACTGAAAATGAAGATGCTAATACAGTAGTTGGAAGACTTACTGCCACAGATATTGATCTAGGAATTAATGCTGAAGTGATGTTTGTTATCAAACCAGAGTTTGAATTTACTGTGCCATTCAAAGTGTTTCCCACAGGTGAAATCAAGACTGATAGACAGTTGGACAGAGAAAAACAGAGCCTGTATGAATTTGTTGTGGTTGCTTTTGATCAAGGTACGCCTAGACTGTCTAGTTCAGCGAATGTAACAGTTGTTGTGAAAGATAAAAATGATAATCCTCCACTGTTGAAGTTTCCAAAAGCTAAGAACAATACTGTTATAGTACTCAGTGATGCCGGACCTGGGCACAAGGTGACCCAGATTATTGCAGAAGATTTGGATGATGGTGACAACACAATAAGTTCATATGACATTGTATCAGGGAATGAAGATGAATTGTTTGTGATTGATGTTAAATCAGGCGCAATATATTTGACGAAAACAGTTCCAGTGACACAGAATAAAACATTCCATTTGAATATCGCTGTCAAAGATGGAGGTCAACCACAGCATACCACCGAATCAGACTTAAACATAATTCTCATGAAAGCTGTGAATGCCACATCAAGACTCCAAGATAATGACAACAGCAGCAACACAATCATCGTCATCATAGTTGTTATATTGACAGCTGTTCTGTCAATAGTTATGATTTTAGTGATATGTTTCTTAAGACGATTTGATCACCGCAGTAAAGCTAGACGAAATCTGGACATTGTGGCACCTGACGAAAAATATCCAAAATGTTACATGGATGATCAGTCGCATTATCTAGACAACAGCAACAACAGTCATGATCACTTAACACTGTCGTACGATCCCATGTCTAGTGTCACATGCATCAAGAGAAAAGAAGTCAGCTTTGATATAGATGATCACATGGAACGCAGTGACCCTAGAGACACCCACAACACCACAATGTCAACATTCTCAGTTCCAGATTCAGAGAAGGTAAGATTTGTTACACCATGTTGTATTTAACCCTTTACTTCATAGATACCTTTAGAGTGTAGGCGAACTGTTTAGGTCCAGTTCAGCTGGCACATTCATGCCATCTGATCAGAATATACACTGTTTGCTATTACTACTGGAAAAAATGTGAGCATTGCAGATCCAGATCTTATCCATGCATGGATGTGTAAGCTGATCTGGATCTACACTGGTCACATATGCTTAAAAAGAAATATATATGGAGTAAAGAGTTAACAAATGTTGTTGTGAACATATTGTATGTGGTACTATATATCAAGCATCACATCAACATTTTTTTCTGGTTTTATTTGAAAAAAAAACAACAACTGTGATTGTGACATTAGTTTTTGGGCATGAACAAATATTAAAATACCAAAATACCATTTAAAGGGTTTGATTGGATAATAAATGAAAGAACAAAAAGAATTCTAGTAGAAGGGCTTAATGAGGAAAAAAGAGAAAAAAGTGATTTTTTTTAGTTGAGAAAACAGTCAGTAGAAAACAGTCTTGCTAAAGGGCTTCTCAATAATTAGCACAGCTCTGGGCCTGTAAAACAGAAATTATGTTACACTGATTTCTCCTAATGTGTGCACGATTTACTGTAATGAGACAAGGGATTTTTCATTACAGATTTTATAATTAACCACACAATCGTTAATTCTAATTACTGTCCAATCGACTGCAAAATAGTGGCAGTAAATTTTGTTGTAATTGCAATCTCAAGTTTTGAAAGTTTAATGAGTAAAAAGAGCTTGTGGTTGCAATGCCCCATTTTCCCACAGCATATGCCGAGAGTAATTAAACAAAAGGAAATTTTCTTATAATCCGATTAGGAAACAAGAACGTAACAACTGTTAAACTAAGAATTTTCTGATTAAGAAATGGTTTACTGCTACACTGGTTTTAATTTAATTCCAGTGTTGAAAAATGAGCCAAAAACTGGTTAAAATACCATGATGTCCCTAGCTGAGAAGTTTTGGGAAATAATAATTCAACCAAAAAGATGTGAAATTGAGTCTCATGATATAATTAACACATAATTATTTGTGAAAATTACATTAAGTTAGGGAAATTTCACTTCATACAAGATTTTAAGATAGATTTACCATTTTAAGTGTCATCAGTCTGACAGAATATGGTCGGAGAAATTGAGATTTATTTCTTAAACATACATAATCTTCCCCATATATTTACTTGTCTTTATTACAAATCGGCTATGTGTGGTTTTTAATTAGCTTTTAATTTCATGCAATTCTGTAAATACATGCTTAGTTGATATATTGGTTTTGCAATTTCAAACACTTTCCTGCAACCTGCAAAAATGATAATTTTATTACAGTTTTCTTTTTATTTTTCTGTGGGAGAAAGTGTATTGCCTTCTGAAATATATATTAGTTAACAGTTTAATTATACAAATTACACGTTTCGTAAGATCAGAAGAAATTTCTGAGACAGTTCGGATTCTTCTTGCTAGAGTACAGAAGTTTACTGGGTAATTTGAAAATCATTTACACAGTTTATTTATTTAACCAACATTATGCAACTTGTTTGCGAAACTATTGCAAAGAAGCAGAAAATTGCAAAGATTAATTAAGAAAACAGTTGAATAAGTTATGCTGTAGTGTGAAAAAAAGAAAAGGTATAGCATGCTCATTTCACTCATTCTGGAAATTTCAGCATGGCAGGACTCCAATAATATTGTCATTAGTTTGATGGCAAATATTTCTGTTTTTAATACATAATGTTACCAAAGTATGGGTAACATTGCCATACTATGTCATGCATGGCAAGAAAATTAATTTTGCAGATTTTCTAAAATGCTAATCTGCCTAAACACTGAAGTGAATGCTAAAATATCCTTTGAGCTGAGTATATTTTTGCTTTTTAATGAGCAATAATTCATCTCTTTTTTTTTCATTTGCCTATGGCTGCATTACAGTAACCTTTTACTCCATAGATGCACCCTGATCAGACTGCATCGATAATGGATATGTAGGCTGATCTGGATCTATATCTGCGGAATAAAGGGTAAAGAATAAAATTAACTCTTTCCTCCATAGATACATTTTTATTGCATGGGCGAACAGTTTAGATCCAGATCAGCCGGCGCATCCGTGACATCTAATCAGGATCTAAACTGTTCGCTTTTTGATTCGTTAGGTTATTTTTTACCAAAATTTGACCAGTGCAGATCCTGATCAGACAGCATGGACGTGCCTGCTGATCTGGATTTACACTAGTAGCAAATGCGTAAAAATGCATTATATGGAGGAAAGGGTTAAGCTGAATTGATCTAAAAATGGGAACCAAATTAAATCATTTGTGAATATTCTGACTGCCTTTGTAATCTGTGATCTCATGGAAATAAGTTCTAATGTAATGAAAAACTAACATTTCAGAATAGGAGGTAATAGAACAGAAGTATTGATAGGAGCAGATAACTCCTGATAGCACCCAGATAATTCTGTTGAGTTATGTTTGATTAGGACATGACTGGCTTTTGCAAAATCACACCTCACTTGATAAAAGCAAGATAGGCTTATTTTACTTGAGATAGCTGGGCAAATAGAAAAGTGAGAAAAGCTTGAAAGAATGACAAATTTTCCTTTTCTTTGGAGACTTCAATCTAATGTGGTCAGGATTGTCAGAGTCATTATCAGATCACTTCATTAATATTATCTACAAGTAATCAGAGTCCCAACAAAGTTCAAACATATTCCATATAAAACTTGGTGTCAGAACAATTTACACTACACGCTGTTCATGATAAAATGGCTGTGACAGTTCTAGAACCAAGAAGCCACTCCACTGGTTACTTCTTATGTTCACCAAGTATTTAAATTAATCTATTAGCATGCATTATCTGTTCTGTTCTGTTCCTCAAAGCATGTTCTGGACATGTCACTTGAAGACATGTGTAATTTTCTTTCTCACTCTTAAAGTATTTAAATAGTATAATTAACTTACAAGTTCAAATCTATTTTGAATTCTAACGATGCAAGAAAACTGAATTTTTCCTCAAGACATGTTTCTCTCATTTGGTACAGTTCAGAAATTGTTAATATTGTAAAAAGCTTAATTCATCAAGAGCCCTGTAATAGAGGGCGGTCATTCATTTATATTTGTCATATTTGTGATGTGATTTCTATAAAACTACAATGACTTTTGACTTTACTACCACAAATTAGAGATTGCCTTTTATATTTCATTACTTTTGGCCACTTTCTGGAAGCAGTAATCAATGGATGCATCCAGACAGTTTGATAGGGGAAAACTAGCATTAATAACCTCTTGGGATAAAGAATTAAGATTCCGAACACAATTTGGCTGGCAAGTTTTCGATATATTTTTACTTCTTTGTAAGTTAATTTTGTACTTTGATTATCTGATTATCTAAGACACCATTTTTTCTCGTACTTGTTAAATGAACTTTTAATAGAAGCAGAATAACCAGATTCCCCAACCATTGTTCATTGTAAAATTCAATATTTGCTTATGTATCCCTAAAATTATCTTTCTTAATCCATTACCAAATTTTTTTGTTGCAACTTTTTTATGAAATGATAAATAGGCACTGGTGATTAAGTCTCATGATTTACCACAGGCAGAGTTCAGATGCGCAAGGATGCACAAGGATGTATCATGAGGGTCATATTAGAGAGTTCTAACACCAATTTTTATTCAGCTTTAAATTGTTAGTTCTACATGGCTAAGTCAGAATGTCCAGCAGCAAAAAAAACAATAATCGACATCATGCAAGAAATAAGGAGCATAGCTGTTATATATCAAGTATTTTATCAGGATCACTCCAAGGCAGTGCCTATAGGAAATAGGAGGTTGTGTTAGAATACAAGATAAAACCTAAATTGTTCACTTTTACTAAATAACAAGTAGGAGATTTATCATTTGTGATGAATTTCTATCACTACTTCATCGTCTATCACTGTGCTGGTGATAAGTCCATTGTCAACAATACCTAAATTCTTAAAACAAACAAAGTCATAATCTGCAAGACCCTGTTACATATTATTGTCTTTATCTCTATAATCCAATAAAGGGAGTAGATATGTAGATTGTTTTGATGGTACAGTAGGTCCCCTTTAAGCATCCTTGAAAAACATGTGGAAGATAATTAATAAAAGCTTTGCCCCTATCCGGTGTTCACAGAAATTTCTATACTGAAAAGTTTAACTGAATAGAGAAAAGTGTAGACCCAGATAAAGTGAACAGTGTAGACCCTGATCTAGAGAACAGTCTAGACAAAGATTAGCCTGTGCAAGTGTTGATGCTCGGCTGATCTAGTTTGAACTCTTAAGTGTAACACATGCTGTGCTTAGCAGAGTTATGTCATTTATATAGTTCTTATGGTATATCGTGTAGACATAGTTCTTGCATTTACTATGTTTATTTTTAAGAAGTTATCTTGATTGTCAACCTAATGGCTCAATAATCCTGTCACAGCAACTGTTATAAATTCTATCTAACTGTCTGCTTGTTCCTCTATCTGTGACACTATGGTAATGCGTCGAGTGTTCAGGATATTCCAAAGTGACAAAAGTTCTATCAAGTTCTAAATCAATAGCACTGATCAAAAATTTTAATGCAACACTTTTTTAAAATGAAAATTTGAAGGCCATTTTTAAACTGTGTTGAATAGTTTTGTTTTTACAAAGTTTACTCCACATAATTATAATGCTATCATGCCATGTGTGTCTGCTGTAGATGCTGATTAGCATGCACACTCATGCAGTCTGAACAGGCTTTTAGATGTACCAGTTGCATGTATTATCTTTGACCAAGAAGCAAATATTACAGATTCTGATGTGCAAGCTGATCTGGATCTACACTGTTTGCACATAGGATATAAGCATTATTCCATGGAATTAAGGGTTCATTGGTTATAAAAGCTGATAAAAAGTGGGGCTGGTTTGGGATTTTGGTTAGACAAAGAGTAATTTATTTGTCCAATTATGTGATCAAATTGATTTGGGCAATTATTTCCACATGTTCGGTTCTAATTTTGATGTTGCCAATCTCTGTTAAGAAAGAACTTTGTGTTTGTCAGATGCAGGGAATGTCTATATCAGAGGAAGGTGAAGAAGGGCTGCCGGACTCCAGCCAGGGCAGACTCAACAAGATACAGCTACTTCAGTACCACCAGGCAGTCCTAGAGTCCCAGACCCGAGCCTGGCTTCAGACACAAGATGGCCATGAGGTAACTTTGGTGTTCTGCCTCAAAGTGCACACTCAAAAATTGCTCCTTGAGTGAGAATTTAGGACAGTTTACATGGTGTATTACAAACTAGGCACTTCCATTATCATTTTCTTAGCACTAGGTTCCATTCTTTCTTATCATAGAGAATGTGTAGCTACATAAAAAATAACATTCCCTATATGATATTAATTCACACTTTCTATAAAATTATGTGTCTAGAAATTTTATTTGCAGTATATATCAATTCAAATTTAAATATAACTGCAGATTTAATATACAAGTATTGAACAGTTAATACCTAATTTTGGTCAGCATAGTGGCCAGTGGCCAGTGTTGACCCAGATCAGCCTGTGCTTCTTCCAGTCTGGGTTGAAGGTTATAAAGCTGAGATTGGAAACCAGTCTCAAATCTCAAGCATCTGATTGGCTGAAATGGCGACTGGTCGCCATTTCAGCCAATCAGATGCTTGAGATTTGAGACTGGTTTCCATGCTCAGTTTTATAACCTTGGGCACTTATCAGGGTCTACACTGTTGCTATTCAGTCCGTATCTTTAATAATCAGTTTTTATGTCACAATGATATGAATAACAAAAAAATTGATAGAAGGTGAGAGAGTCCATTAATTCACTAGATATTTGCACAGGGTTTAAGTACATGTTTTTTTTATGAAATGTATATTGATTTTCCAGGAGAGCAGTAGTTTTGAGACAACATTACCGGATGACAAGTACAGCGACACCTCTGAGGAAGTTACCGCCAGTGATAGCGGCAAAGGTGGCAGTGAAGATGATATCCCATCCAACCATTCTAAAGGTAACCTTCAAATTGCATGTCATGTTATTCTTCTTCAGTAGTGGAACTTCAAATATTATAAGACTGAATTTATACATCAGAATTCCCATCAACCAGACAAGCTAGTCACTGGAACAAAATGTTCCAGATTTTGTATGGTTCTCGAAACTCCTTTAGTCTGGAAACCAGTTTAAACTGGAAATTATGTCTGTCACATGCATTTCCAGAAGCTTGTACTGTTCAAAGGGGTCCAAAGTCATATGATTAGAAGTTTTTATTTTTTTTTGTTTTTGTTTTGTGTGAAAGTCTTCATTTTTAAATCATGACCACCTATAGCACCATGGAAAATAAATAAAATGAAAAAAGTTACTTCTGAATTACAGCAAATAACCTTAAGGTATTTTACAATGGATAAACAAATCCTTAGCTTGGTTCAATGAACTTTGATTTAAGTTAAGATTTTTAATTGAAAACCAAAGTACATTTTGTGTTGCAAACTTAACAAAGTTTTGATTAACTGAAGTTGTAAATTTCCCACGTTAGGCTTAAAAAATGTCTCGGCTCGACTACATGTCGTTATTCGTAAATGCAGACTCCGTAGGAATACGTTGTCAATAAATTAACTGCATAATGAATGTTTAACAATTGTATTAAGGTAATTAAATGCTCAGTAAACCTGTGTTAAATCTGGTAACAAAATTCGATTTTAGAAGAAAAGTCAGTTCTGTTTTGACATGGAAAGAGCTTTAACAAATTTGTTACGACGGCACAAAATTTGTGCATATAGAAAAAAAAGTTTGAAGTGATTTCTTTAAAATGTAATTCACCATGAACTTTATAAAAGAAAATGTCAATTTATTGTTTCTTGAAGGGGGAAAGCATGATCTTAAGGGATAAAGTTACGGAATTTGATGGTAATTTCTGTTGGATTACATGATTTAAATTCTTGCATTAATAAAGAATTTCTTTGAACTGATGATCAACTGCTATTAATTATGATTATAAATAGTCCACGCAGAGATCTTTGAAGGAAATGCACTAATTTAAAAACAGAAAAAAGCTACTCCCTCCTCAATATTTCTCCAATTAAATCCATAAAATATAATAACAGAGGTCTGAATTCCCACTTTTTCTATGCATGAAATAGGTATTTCTACCATATTTCTTTGAAGAAAACTTGAAAATGTTATCTTACAAATATTTTTTATGCCCCCACAGTCTAGTTTAAAACTGCTGAGGTGTGAATATTAGACAATTAAAAAACCACAACATCATTTACTAATTTTTTTTATTGTTTTAGTGAATACTGTGTTGAAATCAGTGTCTCTTTTCACATTTCAGAACTTAAAACCAGAGTTAATGGCGTGCCAGCAGGAAAATTCCAAACCAGACACTATGTGGCACCAGAGTTTAGACGACAAGGGAGCTTGCAGCGGAAAGCTTGCGACATAAACTTAGAAGATTCTAGAATCCATTCCTCTAACAGTCCCATTAATGACAGTGATACATACAGACCAGCTAGTAGAGCCAGCCTGGCAAATTCCACACCCAGGCCTAATAGCCGAGCGGCTCTATTTTATCCACAAGACCACAGTTTTGACAAAACCTTAGACAGTGTTGGTGATCGAACAAGTGATTGGGACTCGGCATCTTATGTGTGAAAAATGTGTGAACAGTGTTTCAAGGGAACACACCACATCCTTAATACATTTTAGACACCAAAATCAAAATAAGGAAATCCTGAAATTGAAACAAGGAAATCCCGGTGAAGAGGTTAACACAAGAGTAACATTTTTTGTAAATTGCCACTAAAAATGCACGCCTAATGACTTGAAGATAAGCCAAAACTACTTCATTATCAGTATTAACATTTACATTTGCCATGTAATAAGTTCTCCATTTTTGAGATTCTTTGAGAAAATATCTCATTTGATAAGAACTGTGTAATTATCTACCATAATTGCAACTGAATGGAATTGACAAAATGCATTTAAAGTAATATATACTTCAGAATGCATTTGCATTTCTTATCTTCTGTGAAGTGCTTTTAGAAAGGTGCTACAGTGAAGCCTTTTCTCTGAAATAAAAAGGCTTCCACTAAACTGAAGTTTTATTTTCATCCACATGTGCTGTTTATTAAATAGAATTAAAGGGAAGCAACTGCTATTCTCAACAGACAATGGAATATCATGCTTTGCTCCCCTTAATGACGAAATTAACAAGAAATACAAGTGTAGATTCCTGCTATTGCAATCAAATTGAATTATTAATTACTCCGTTTATTGGAATCTGCCTGTCATCCCAGGAATTAAAAACTTGTATATGTTGAACAAAAACTTCTCACTAAAACCCTTTTAAGTATTGGTATTTAAGGCTACAAGGGAAGCAACTACTTTTCCTTACACACCATGAACTATTGTTATTCTCTCCCTTTATTGGAATGTGATGTTCCTCTCCCCAACCCTTTCTCAATCCAGATGCTGCCAAACAGACATTGATACCTCTCTAGTCAAATAAATTGTATCATATTGCATTATATTCCTTAAATAAATACTTAAATATTATTATTATTATGAGCATGTACAAATGTGTACTCAACAAAATTAATAAGGAGTCGTGTAAAATAGTTTTATGAAAAAACCTAAGATTTTGTTTTACAATGAAACTTTATAGTAATATCAGATAATGAAATAGAGAATATAAATCAAATAACACTAATTAATGAAAATTTTTAGCAATGATTTTGCTATCAGATATCAGATAAGTGATGACCATACTTGTTGATTCATAATTATTTTTTTGAGTTGATAAATTGAATTGTTTTCACATTTTCTTATTTTCATTCATTATTTCATTTATTCATGTATATTGTATGCTTCAAACTGTAAATGTATTTGTTAATGAGTGTGATTTATGTTTCATGTGTATACATTGTGAATTGATCAAAATGAGCACTGAAAATAAATATTTTTGTAATAAAATATAAAAATTGAACTACTTTTTATTAATTAATGATATTCTCAAACAATTAACCCTAGCAAGATTAACTGTTTGGAAATAAAAAAACAAAACAAGAAGTTATTAGTTTAATGAATGGCTTGATAATTTCTATTGGTCAAGAACTGATCATGTCCATCTGCAGAAACTTTTACTGACCTGGTAACCAATTCAATCTATGTCAGTGTTCACCTTTATTATTCTTACATCGGTGCACCCCTAGTTATCATTGCACCTTCAAGTATGTTCGTCAAACATATAGAATTATATGTTGGACGCATAAATAAAACGTGCACCAGAATCTTTCGAACCTTTTTGTGCATCATAGACATTGTATAAATATGCTGGTGAGAATCCTTAACTATGTAAAAAGCAGTTGGTACTGTAATTGCTCATTTCGTGCTTCTTTTTGTGAGGAAATCACAGTAATATGGCCAGACATCTCACTTCGTGCTTCTTTTTGTGAGGAAATCATAGTACCGGTAATGTGGCCAGACAATCTCACTTCGTGCTTCTTTTTGTGAGTAAATCATAGTAATAAGGTCAGACAATCTCACTTCGTGCTTCTTTTTGTGAGGAAATCATAGTAATGTGGTCAGACATTCTCACTTCGTGCTTCTTTTTGTGAGGAAATCATAGTAATGTGGTCAGACAATCTCTCTTCGTGCTTCTTTTTGTGAGGAAATCACAGTAATGTGGTCAGACAATCTCACTTCGTGCTTCTTTTTGTGAGGAAATCACAGTAATGTGGTCAGACAATCTCACTTCGTGCTTCTTTTTGTGAGGAAATCACAGTAATGTGGCCAGACAATCTCACTTAGTGCTTCTTTTTGTGAGGAAATCTGAGTAATGTGGTCAGACAATCCAACTTCGTGCTTCTTTTTGTGAGGAAATCAGAGTAATGTGGTCAGACAATCCCACTTTGTGCTTCTTTTTGTGTGGAAATCAGAGTAATGTGGTCAGACAATCCCACTTTTTGCTTCTTTTTGTGTGGAAATCACAGTAATGTGGTCAGACAATCACACTTTGTGCTTCTTTTTGTGTTGAAATCTGAGTAATGTGGTCAGACAATCTTACTTCGTGCTTTTTTTTGTATGGAAATCACAGTAAAGTGGTCAGACAATCCCACCAAAGACTTCATGTTAAATCCAAGTCTTAAAAGGGCTGATGCTTTCTGACTTACTTTTTGAAGAAAATACTTCCCGAGTTCATGTGAGCACGAGGTAAAAGAGGGCCAGGATACTTGACTCTTACTTACATGTAACAAACCGTCCTGTAGAGAATCTAAGCCCCGAGGATGTTCCTATGAGTGGCTCTAGTCAAATGTCTAAGATCATCACAAGATGATGTGCTTACTTTGAGAAACATATGATTGATTACACTGGAGATTTTAATGTAGTATGTAATGCATCTTGAACAAAGCTAAACTTTGGGGGCGGCCATCTGTCCTATCATAAAACTGTTTATATAATAACAGTTTTTTGCTCTTCTGGCTGCTCTGTTACACATATCAAATTCCACAAAATATACAAACCCTGCTTTCAATTTTGATATGAAAGTATCAGTGGTTCTCCCAGAAAAATATCAACAAAAAACTACATGACTTTGTATAATGCTAAGTTCCCACTGCCGATTCGATCAACTCGATCATCCCGATCCCCTAATTGTCCCGATTGAGCCCGACCAAACTCGACCAAAGGCGTATACACGACTTCTTCTCGACCTCTAGTCGATCACACACGATCCCCACACGATTATTCACGACTCCTTCACGTCAGCCCGACCATCTTACCGATTTCCGCTCGATCATCCCGACCTTTACAAGGTCTCAGCTCGACCAACTGGACCTGAGCTCGATCGCTGCCAGATCTTCACACGACCTGATCGACATGATCGTACTCGGGTCGTAGAAGGTCGTGTAAAAACTTCAAACACTGTTGGTCATTACATATAAATTGTTTCTAGCTCGTGTATCGTCGAACAGCAATCGGGAAGTGGTCGTGTGTGGTCGAGTAGCAGTCGCGTAGCGTTCTAGTTAATCTGGACACCAGTTTGAACAGAGGTCGAGTTTATCGGGTTGCGATCGGATAATACTCGAGTAAAAGTCGATATGATCGCGTACAGATCGGGTAAAGATGTCAATTCGACCAAACTAGATCGCTACACGATTGCTTCTCGATCAACTCGATCTTCAACTCGACCAATGCACGATCGCTTCCAGAGCGCTTCTCGACCGCTTGGCTACTCGATCGCTACTCGAATATTTTTGACATGTCAAAAAAATTCGGTTAGGAAGCCCGATTGATGCCGACCAAGGTAGACTTTCCCGACTACTATCGATCACTCATACCGACGGAGCCAGACCAGTACCCGATTGCTTGATCGGGCTTAATCGAGTTGATCGGATCGGCAGTGGGAACTTATAAAGCATAATATTCAAGTCTCAAGTTGATATCTCAAGTAGCTCCAGTTATGAAACAAGTGCATATTTTGTTTAACATACAATCAAAATGAAAAGGGCGATGAGCTAAAAAGTATTTATAGCAGTTTTGGGTCTTGTTGGTAATTATATGTTCCAAGTTTCAAGTAGAGTCCTATGTAGTTTCAAATATATGGACTTTTTTAAATACATGTATATATTTTGGTTAACACAAAATTTAAGTGAAAAAGGGGCCATAACTCGAATGGTATTTACATAATAGTTATGGGTCTTAATGGTTATAAAGTAGATTTTAATAGTGAATACATATTCCAAGTTTAAGGTTGATATCTCATGTAGATTCAAAGTTAAGGGACCAAGAGCATACTGATGCTAATGCCAATATAAGTAGGATAGTTACTATATTCTTCGAATAGTAGAGCTAAAAAGATTCCATGATTTAAGTCACGATAAACAACTAGGTGTATCCGTGAATTTTCTGTACACCTATAAATTGTACAATTTGTCAATCGCTTAATTTAGCGGTGCATGGCTAAAAATCACGTTGTACGTATAAAATGAAGGTACAACGTCACTTTAAATGGCGGTGCACCGGTATAAGTGCAACATCATATTTTTAAGTTCGTTGCGCAGACAAAAGCTCAAAAAATATTGGAGGTGCACCAACAAAAAAACTACACACGTAGTCTGCGCAAAATTGGATGGCAATTTGCCCTTAACTCGTGCATATCGAATGGCGTACGAAAAGGTTCAAAAGGTAACAAGTGCTACTGCACCTATAAATTAATGCGTCCAACGAAAAAAATTTATGCGTGCAACGTATAAATTTACCGGTGCACCTGTAAAATAGTGGTGCATCGTTATCATTACAACACAGCAATGGAAATAAAGTGATTGTACCATGTTTTTATATTCAAAGTGACTGCGATCTACGGAAATATAAAGAACCTCTAATATGCTAAGTTCCCTTCTGCCGATCCGATGAACTCGAAGTCGAGATGTTCGGGTACAGATTTGGTAAAAGATGTCAATTCGACCAAACTAGATTGCTAAACGATTGCTTCTCGATCAACTCGATCTTCAACTCGACCAATACATGATCGCTTCCTTCCTGAGCTCTTTTCGACCGCTTGGCTACTCGATCGCTACTCGAATATTTTTGACATGTCAAAAAATACGGGTAGGAAGCCCGAGTGATGCCGACCAAGGTAGACCTTCCCGAACACTTCCGATCACTCATACCGATCGAACCAGACCAGTACCCGATTGCTTGATCGGGCTTGATCGAGTTGATCGGATCGGCAGTGGGAACTTAAATGGAACAGAACCGAACAAAATAGAACTGCTCAAAAAATTGATCATATTGATACAACAGTACATGGCTTCGAATTATAAACAATAACTTTCCTGGGGAAAATCCTACATGTTAAAACAGTCTGTGGCTTTCGCTTGAGGCACGTTTCACAATCATTACAGAAGTGGCGACAGTAGTTCGTACAGTTTTGCCTGCGTCTATTTGATTGTAATGGAAATTTCACTATTACTTAAGTGAATTACATATAAGTAAGAGGCTACTAGATTATCCCCGTTAGTCGAATGGTCCAGGCTATTGTCTCAACAACGCCATTTATATTAAAATATATGGTAATCTTGGTTATTTACATTTATTTTTATCTAAAAAGTATGATTTTAGGGTGGGGTTGGGGAATTTGTTTATCAAAAAAGTAAAGGTATCGTTATATTTCGACAACATTAACGTAACTAGAGTGTTTTGTGGTTGTTGTTTTCTATCGATGTTATTTTAATGTTAATATGACCATTTTTCCACAAGAGTTTAAAAAAGGTGCTCTTAAGAACTGTTCATTTGTAAATCATAAATCATTTGGTCGAATTAGTGTCCAAACTTCAAATTTGGATTAAATTTCTATATCGTCGGTAACTAAAAATCTTTTTTTTTTCTTCATTTGTTTGGTACCAATATCAAAGTATCAAACGTTTAGTCGTTCTGCGTTCCGAAAATAATACGTTCATTGATGTCTTAAGCATTGCTTTTGAAAAGAGAAGGTGTGAAATGCAAACACCGGAGGATGTTGCACGCAAAAGGTGACGATCCTTCGAAAGTAAAATCAAAGTAATCTCTTGCCATTATTTCAAAAGAAAGTTTTCAATCAAGGAAAGATAGTTACCTTTTCTGAGATATTTGCCTTCATTAAGCAGACAATTTCTGTTTTATTAGACAACATTTATTTTCTAAATAAACAGGCTTAATATGTTGTTTCACGACGCAGAATTTCGTCAATCATCCAATTATTAGTGATAACAATGTATTTTCCTATGCTTGATTGAGATTGTTTCAACCCGCACAGTGCAGTTGGCAGTATGTATTGCTACACCTGTACCCAACACGTAGGCCTGCTTCAAATACTTCGAACAATGTTATTTAGTTAATAAAAAAGTATATTTGCCCCTCTTTGCACTTGATAAGACAACTCTTAAAAAAAAAGACACAACTCCGAATAGTTGTCAATACCGAATTGTTTATTAAACAGATATGCGCAACAATCGGTCTCTTGTATGCCTAGAAGCAAAGTAACTGTCATATGCAACCACGTTATGAAATATTACACCTATTTACGTAACATGCTGTAAGATTTTCCGCACAAGGAATCATTACTCCCGTGCTATCTGCGCATTGTAATGGCATATGTGAGATGCTGTCTTTGCACAAGTCGGCACACACGTTGTATTCGTCCATGCACTTTGCTCTGCATTTCACACTTTGACCTTTAGTTGACATCATCACCATGGTGACAAGAAGAACAAAAACGACGCAGAAGTGAGACCTCATCTTTAAAATAAAAAAAAACAACGTTATTTTCCGAGCATGCTAACGTAAAATACAAACTACAAAATATTACAGATACCCAGATTCTACCTACCAACACCCACCATAGCAATAAATACATTAACGACCATGACATTTTCTGAAAAAAAAAGCAACTCTACAATTGGTTTCGCTTTCCATCAACGCAACTCAATTTCCCTAACCGCCCTGACATGACCGGTAGAACATGAAGTGTACGTTCTATAATCGTGATATTAAAGATTTATACCGAGATAGAAGCAATCTTTAATTATAATAAAACACTTAATGTAACAACATATCAAGAACAGCCCTACAGGAAAATTTTTGACAGTTACCAAGCTATTGTTGTAAATCATGTTATTGGAGGTAACGATTTCCCAATGAACACAGGCTCAATTTTCATTGTTGTAAGGACCCACTGCAGTTATCATTGCAAGTTCATCGATGAAAAAGAAAATTATCAAAGTCTGTCTTACGGCAAAATCCCGCTCAATGAAACTTTTCACAAATAAATGTTATTAATGATGCATTATATTATATCTTTATTTCGCGTATATGAAGACACATTAGAACACGAAAGAAAAAAATAACTAGATAACAAATTCCCTAAAATTATTTTTACATAAATTCACAAAAAAACAACTAAACAACACGAAACCTCATTTTAATTGCCCACATTGGTTATATGAAACTGACAGCAATATTTTGTGTCCTTCTGAATGTAAGCAATATGAGATATTTGTAAAAGGGTGTTTGACATTGAATTTTCTGGTCGCTTCCTGGTCGCGTCAATTAATGACAAACGTTGATTTCTCTGTCCGTAATAGAAAGTTTTTCCAGTGATGAATATAACAATTTGATGTCAGTTTTGTGTTGTTTAGTTTAAAAATTTGTGAATTTATGTAAATAGAATTTTGGGGAATTTTTAGGTCTATCTATTTTTCTTTACTGTACTGACTTTTCTTAATTAACGTATGTAAAATGAAGTTACATTAATAACAATTTTATTGAACTGCATTTTTTCCGTTACAGAGAAGTTGATACTTTTATTTATTACCAATGACAGTGAATGACGACTGAAGACGGCTCTTAAGGGCTTACCACACTCCTCCCAATCCTGTTGATCCATAAAAAGAAAATAAACAAAATCTCAATAAAGGCAAAATGCCGTTAAATGAAACTTTGCACAAATGTATGTTATTCATGTATCTTTATTTTGCAGATGGTAAGACAGGTTGGAACAGTAAAGAAAAATAGCGAGATCTTAAAATTCCCTCAACTTCTATTTACATAAATTCACAAAAACTAAACAACACAGAACATCATTTTAAATGCCCACATGAGTAATATGATACTGACAACAATTTATTGTGTCCTCTTGACTTACATATGTAAACTTTACGAGATGTTAGTAAAAGTGTGTTTGACCTTCAATTTTCTGGTCGCTTCCTGGTCGCGTAAACGGATGACAATCACTGATTTCTCTTTTAGTAGTTGAAAGTTTTTTACAAAGTACACAACATTTTCTTGTCAGTAACATTGCAATCACGTTGGAATTTAAAATTATGTTTTGTATCGCTTAGTTTTTGTGACTTTATGTAAATAGAATTTTAAGGAATTTTTAAAAAGGTGAAATATGCATATCAGGAATCGCCACATTCAGAAAAACAGCCTCCCGACACAGTCAAGAAGAAGAGAGGGAGAGAGCATGGTTAATAAAATGATCAGTTTCAAAAGAGACACCACTTACAATTAACAAAAATGAGAACCCGAGGGGTTACCGCATTGGAACGGCCAGTGGCAAATCAACTTGCCACTGGGGGTTTAAACCAGGAGTTTAAGGAATTTTAAGGTCTAGCTTGTTTTTATTACTGTTTTAACGTGTCTTACTGTATGCAAAATCAAGATACATGAGTAAGATTCATTTGTGCAAAGTTTCATTGTATAATATACTAGACGAGTATCACACAGTTTTTCATGTGGGCCTATCCTTTATGAAGCTTTTGGGTCTGGTGAAATGTCAGTGATATTACCCTTATCGACAAAAAACATTTTACAGAAGATAATAACGGACGCATGTCCAGTCAAATACCATTCAAGGTTTAGTCAATACAACAAAATCAGCCACCTTTTTCCGGATAAATATTTTGAATAACTTAAAAAACATTTAATTTCAAACATTTATACAACCAACCTAGATAAATAACAACAAACCTGTAAGTTTTGAATGATTAATCTTGTTTACTGCGGTGTTAATGTCACCAATGGCCTTATGGCAGTGTTTAGTTTAAAATGTTTCAAGGCTTGTGTTTATATGCATTATCTACATATTGGTGTTTTGTAGTTTTACAAATCTAATCGACTGATTGTAACTGTGCCAAAGGTTTGTGATTCACTGTTGAATCCATAAGGCATAGTCATCCCTGTTATTTTTATTCATTTTGGGGCAAAGTTTCATGGTTTTATCACGATGTGCAATTTTTTTTTCATCCGTTACTAGTGGCGGTAAAGCTGCTGAAACAGTGTCCACTGACGTAAAAACACAGAGAATTTGTTTACCACGAATTTAAGTTCCACTGATATGTTTATGCAAATTCTTCGACGAATATTTGTTTAATATTAAATAAATATATTCTTACCTTTTATTCAAGTTTTTATGTCTTTGTGGTGTGTTCTGTGAATTTGTACAGCTGTACAGCGATTAGCCGCTTTTATACTCAAACATCTCAGTATAAATATCATAATTTGTCAACAGACGTAGGCGGAGTGCAAAAAAGTGCGTCCGTATTAATAGGGATTGTGTTAATGTCTTTCTTTTGTTGGGCTGCAAACTGGTTTAAACTTTTGACAAATTGCAGCAAGGCAAATAAGTAATATAATATAAGAATCCTGTGGCTAGAGAGAAGCGGCTGGGCTACGGGCGGGTTGATGTACCTTACCTTACCCAGGTCTCTTTAAGTATCATTTCAATAGCTAATGGATTGGTCTTAACTTTGGATAATTTAAAGAACACAACAGTCTGCAACTGAAAAAGAACAGTAGTTGCCATCGCTACCGATTTTGGGATGTGAACTTGTGCAAAATATTCTGAATTTACAGGTGAACGTTTGTTCACATCATAAAATAATGAGTCAATGTTAAAATGTAATACAGTTGTGTGTTTCTAAACATTAAACACTACGGAATTAAACAGTTTTGCTTGTTTTTGAAACATACTGAGCCATTGGCTTACGTTCATTATTTTATTTATGGCAACATCGCTTCGAACATAGGTAACATAAGCAAATTAGTGTCTTGAGGCGATTATTTCGCAACAGCTGAACTGTTATTTAACAACAAAACACAAACTATTTAAAATAAGAGATGAGTAATGAATTATATCTTTATCCACACTTGACTGCAAGTACAAACTACTACAACATTATTGACATTGTGGTGCGGAACAAAATTGGTTGATGGGTTTAGAATAAATTTACAAAAAGGTGAAAATTTAGGATAAGCTGTATGAAGCCATACAACAAACATTTACAAACGGTTACTGCCTTGAAACGGTCAGTGGAAAATCCTATGTAGTGCCACTCGTAGTTTTAACCAGGGCTGAAGGTTATAAAGCTGAGTTTGGAAACCAGTCTCAAATCTCAAGCATCTGATTGGCTGAAATGGCGACTGGTCAAGGCAGGTTCTGGTGTGCACTAATCTAACAGTTGTCCCTTCAAGTTTCGATACAAACACAAATGTACAAGTAAAAAGTGCTAAGAATATATGCTTTGATATTTGGGTTTAACTGATGACATTCTTTATTATTTGTGCTGAGGCATGTAGTGCTTAAAGTCAACTTTTATGAAATAAGTGTTGATAAAGAATCAGTTGAAAGTATTTGTCAAAAGCATAACGTCATATTCGTGCAAAAACATTACACTTAGGTGCCGATATTGTTTGTAGTTTATATGAATTTATCATTGTTCACAGTAAGTACTGAATATCAGCCTGAAGTCTGTTTAGGTCAATAATGAGATTTTGTTTATGGTAGGGTTTGCTCGTTGAGGGTTGTTTAAGTGATGTTTTACAGTAAGGCATTTGTCTGGCAGGCTATTTTTCTGTAAAGGCGAGTAATACAGTGAGAACTGAGTAAAGTCAATCGTTTTCTGAAATCAGTTTTTAAGATCTGAGGTTTTCACAGTGTTGCATGTGTGTGGTGAGATGTGGACGAGTTTATCCGTGACTATGGAGTGAAGTTAGTAGATTTCTGAAATCAGTTTAAGGGTATATTTATTTTTAATCACAAATAAATGAAAATAAGACACAAATTATTAGCAATTGAACCTGGTTATTATCATTGGGTTGTTTCTCACAAAAAATATGCATTTTTTTCTGCCTTTTGATATGGATGGTTTCAGTATTCCTTTGGACAGTGTTCCATGACTCCAAGAATATACCTCCTGCTTGTTACTTCTCGCCTTTGGCATTATCTTTAATACTCTCAGATCCGCTGTCAAAATTATATACTGTCCAGTTTCGCTCATAGTTTTCTTGTTTAGGCCAAACTCATTCGTTTATCCAGGCCGCTGATTAATGAATTGTATTTATCTGAAAATACCGAATGGAAGGTTCAAAATTCCCCATCGTTTGGGGACTTTGGTCTAGAAGGCGTGGACAGTTAATGTTCATATCCATTACTTAACATGAGCAGGAGCAAATCAGTTAAAAAGTTACTCTCCGCACTGTCAATGAACTTATATGTTTGTACTTGTGGTATTGTTGAAAGGTGAAGTGAGGGCGAAATAACTCAACACAACAAATAACTCATCAAGTAACGTCGTCTAAATATTAAAGGTAGTAGTTTGTTGTTCAGAAAGATTATCTGTTGTTCAATATGCCAGTGAATAAGTCTCAAAACTCTCATTTGATTGAAGACCTTTATGTTTATACTTATTAATTTTATTCAATAATATTGGCCATAAAGAAAAATCTAGAGATATGATACTTAAAGAAATAAGAAACGCAACTTCTTTAAAAACGAACTTTATTTCGTGTTTGAAGAAGTTGCATTTCTAATTTCTTTAAGTATACATTAAAAACTTAATAGTTAAGACTTTTCAAAAAGTAGTAAGTACTGCTTCATCTAACATCATCAATAATGAGCAAGTATGATAGACTACGTAAATGTGAACCTATTTTAAGACAAGATTTATTTCAAAATGCCAAATAAACACTTGTTCACATAAGGACAATCCCCTTTACAATGCTCGCAAACTGTTTTGCACTGCAGGCGGATACTGTCACTTATGTTGGTATTTTTGCACGTGTTTGGCAAAAGGTATAAAAGCACATGCTTGCTAGACAAAGATACTGTTACTGTTTTTGATTCTGATAAACTCTAATCTACACAGAAATTTAAACAACAAGTAAGTGACACTGTATTTTAATTATTTTGTTTTAAATAATAAAGACAAATTAAAATTAAATTTATTAGTTTTAATTTCAAATAGAAAATATAAATTGAATTCTTAAGAAGAATCGTCTTTAAAATGGTATACCAAATTTATGGTCAAATAAATTATTTATCTCAAGTAAGGCTAAATTGGTCAAGCGTCAAGTCTTCAAGATAGCGTTTATTCAGCTACATTTTCTTATAACGTAGGACTTTTTTGTATAAACCAAGGCTATAAACTAAACAGCATGCATAAACAAATACATACTGAGTTTGGAGATCTAGTTTGATGTTAAAATTTTCAATTTCTTACGTTGGTCATATTAAATCATTCTGCTATCGGTATCTTAAATATAAATCGTGGGAGAGCATCGTGGTATGTTGATTTATTTCATGCACACTTAAATTTGTTTAATATAGAAATATTTAAAACTGGGACCGCTGCAGCCGGAGAACAAAGTCGCCAGAGAACACCAGGGTAACTTTATTTATTACCTAACATACCATGTCATACTTCATTGCCAAATCTTATCATTTATATATTATTTCTAGGATGAGGTCCCACATTTGCATCGTGTTTGTACTGCTTGTCTCCATGATGATGACGTCACAAGGTCAAAGTGTGAGATGCAGAGTGAAGTGTATGGAAGAATACAACAAATGTGCTGCGGCGTGCAAAACGAGCCCCGAACATATGCCAAATGAATGTGCGGATAGCGCGGGGCAGATCATTCCTTGTGGAGACAATCTTACAGCATGTTACCAAACTAGATGTAAAATGCCATAATTCATAACTCGATTGCACAGGCCAAGCCAAGACTTTATTATTTTTTATACAATACCGCCTGTTTTGATTTGTGTATATCCAACATTATGATTTTGGTTTAGATATCTGTTTCCACTATTTTGTGAAACTGTATTGTGCAATAAGGCAAATAAAATTTGTCAACTTTATGAAGTGTTTCAGTATTTTACTCAGGCTCCGATGTTATTGTAAAAACTGGACTGAAGATTATAAAACTGAGATTAGAAACCCATTTCAAATCTCAAGCATTTGATTGGCTGAAATGGCGACTGATTTGAGACTGGTTTCCATTCTCAGTTTCACAATCTTGGGCCAAACATTACGGATTCCGCTATTGCTGAATCTATAGCTCAATCGCAGTGGCTAAAGTCGGTTGTGCTAAACCATTTATATAACTCAAATTAAGAAAAGACTTAACGCTTCGTGTGTTCGAGTAGTAAGCTGTGCAACAATAGCAAATGTGCTGTTTTTCGATACAGCAGTAACACTACTGGCAGTAGCAGCAGCAACAACGTCGGTCAATTTATCTTTTCTGAAAGAAAAAAACTACACCAATTAAACTTACGCCGCCAGATCCGCTCCTGACCCACTGCACAAAATCAACTAAAGAATGTTATTTCCAGACAACCCAAATCGCCTTTATTGTTATTGATTTATAGGAAAATGCTTTTTTTCGGCGTAGCTGTCTAAGCTCACTTTTGATTCGGCGCAGCTGTCTAAGCTCACTTTTGACCTAATTTATTAACGAATGAAATGTTGTAAATAATACTGGTATTATATTATTATGCAGCGGGAAAATTAAATAAACTATTTCGATTGGTAGCTATTTCCACCAGAGAGGCATCTAGTAGGGTGTAGAGGTATCTACTGGGATTTTTAAACAATTAGTTTACACTGTTTGAAACGATTATTGCTGTGACGTTTAGATCTTTGCTATATTCTTGTGTTGAAAGATGTTGAAATGAGGCACACTACAGTACTCGTCATTGGCTAGGATTATTTGTCAACAACAATACAGTCACTCTTTTATATCAACCTTTATATACAAAATGAAAGTGAAAGTAAGTGGAAATGGCTTAAAGAAAACGATGTTAAACTTTCACTGTAAAGCTTAAAATTTAAGTAATAAAATCTGCGAGCTTGAATTATTGTAATATTTGTGAGATTTTAGTTCATGGAAATTTATCCCAGCTCTTTCAGTAATTAAAATGTTTAAACGTCTCTGAAATCGGGCAGCTGTATATAATATGCTACGCGATATTCATAAACAATGAGTTCGCTATTTTAAAAGTCTTGAAGTCTTCACTAAATATATTTTATTCTTTCGGCAATTGATATATCATCTGATACATTATGTTTTATTAATAAACACAACCAATGCCTTTTACAATACGTTTCTTATATAAAACTCATTCTTTATCGCGACTGACGATTTTACAATGTGCTTACCTGTCTTAAATCTGGCAACTATGTGTAATATGTTACGCGAAAAAACTTCGAGTCCGCTATTAAAGTAATTGCCGTCAAGTCAGATCTAAGAACATGTTAGCGTAACGGTTTTCAGTAGATGAATTTTATCAGATTGCAATTAAAGCATACAGCTTTCACAGAGTAGTTGTGTTATATTCTAGAATTGTTTCATGTTCCTTGGAATTTCTCTGTAAGTTTTAAAGAAAACACTTATAACTCATTATTATTGTTTATTGTTCACAATAAGTCTTAAGATCTTTACTGAATTTCTTTATTATCTTGGTAATTAATACATCCTCTACTAATTTGTTTTTTGTGTTTAATGTATTAATAAAGCAAAGACCTTTAAAATCCGTTTTCATAATTATTAGATTCACATTTATAAACAAAATGAAAATCTATTTATCTGTTCCTTAATTTGTTTGGGATGTAATTTTACATTCAAATCTAAGTAATTTTAATAAAAAGTCATTGTGAAGGATTCAAAATGAAAATATTTAATTTACACGTAAATCAAGATGAAGTGAATAATACCAGCTACAAACTGCATCGTTTCATATACAATCTACGCCGTTTATCTTTTTTAAAGATATTTCTTGTTTCTACATACGACAGTAAAATTTGCCTACATATACGGCAATCTGACGAAACTGTCAAGTTCGGATAGCGTTCGAATACTATCTTAATAGCCGACAAAACTACGTTAGAATCAGGTGGTCGTCCAGCATCTACTTCAAGCTTTACACGTGCAGTGCCCCGCCCGTTTACAAGCAAAACAGCAATATTATTACTATTACTGCTGTTTCTGCAAAATTATTATCGCCGTTACTGTAATTGTTGTTGTTGTTTCCGCTGTGCTCTCTATTACTACTATTACTGTCCAGGTTTTATATATAAACTTACACTTTTCCAGAGATTGCTAACATGTATAAAACCCAATCCAAGCATATTGCAAATTTGTGCCTCCAAGCATATTGCAAATTTGTACTTCCAAACATATTTCAAATTCGTGCTAGGAACACTGGTTTATTTCCCCAAAGCGGAGTTACTAACATGCTGGTTTTACTTTTAGGCATCTGATGTTCTTATAGACACCGGACAATGGCAATCGTTCACAAATAAAGTGTCAAGTCTAAGTCTTTCTAAATAAAATTACAAAAATGACCAATTAGAACTTTAGATGAGTGTACAAAACAAGCAAACGTATATAGCATAAGATGCTTAGGGCATTGTCAAGCAAAAAGCAAATCAAGGTTGGTAATCATTGACCATACCGAGAAGCAAAGATTGGAAAACAAGAAAATATAAAAATATAAAAAGAAATAATTATATTAATTTATTTCCTTTGGTTACAAAAAAGTAAAAGTTGCATAACTTTCCCATAATTATAATAATGAACTCACATTGAAATATTGTTTTTCTTTATTCTACTTTCATTTGAAAGTATTTTGTGTAATTGAACTGAAAAAAAAGGTTTTTGTCTGCTGCTGTTGACTGTGATTTGTCTGCTGCTGTTTTTATGCGAAGAACTTTTCACGTATATGAAACTTTCATCCATCCCATATCTAAATTTCTGCGATAACGTGGTAACAATTCAAGGCTGAAGGTTTTATCTCAAGCATCTGATTTGGTGAAATGGCGACTGGTCAGTGCTGTTATAAATTTCGTCGTTCAGCACTAAAGGCAGATCAGCACGATATTAATGTGTGAAAATATTGATTTGCGCCCAACCTGGGGTTAGGCGGAAAAACTGGCCATATTGCCATGTAATAAGTTCTCCATTTTTGAGATTTTTTGAGAAAATATCTCATTTGATAAGAACTGTGTAGTTATCTACCATAATTGCAACTGAATGGAATTGACAAAATGCATTTAAAGTTCTATATACTATATACTTCAGAATGCATTCGCATTTCTTATCTTATGTGAAGTGCTTTTAAAAGGTGCTACAGTGAAGCCTTTTCTCTGAATAAAAAGGCTTCCATTAAACTGAAGTTTTATTTTCATCCACATGTGCTGTTTATTAAATAGAATTGAAGGGAAGCAACTTCTATTCTCTACAGAGAATGGAACATCATGATTTGCTCCTCTTAATGACAAAATTAACAAGAAGTGACTTCCGCCTGTTACAATCAAAGGTCTAATCTTTTCTACAGAAAATGAATTATTAATTACTCCATTTATTGGAATCTGCCTGTCATCCCAGGAATTAAAAACTTGTTATATGTTGAACAAAAACTTCTCACAAAATCATTTTTTAGACTGGTGCGCCAGTCTTAACTAACGATGCCGGGAACACGGCGACGCGCGGTCGTTAACTTCGGGTGTATCATTGCGACCTCGAGAGCGTTTTCAAGTAAGTGGGGTTTTGTGGTCAGCGCGAAAGCAGGCGGAAATGTTTTGCACACTTGTAAAGCACAATCCAGCACACCATTCCACGAATGCTGAGCAATTGACTTTTTTCATAGATTCTTCTCTCCAGTGCGACTTCCGGAAATTCCTGACGCATTTGTTAGGAGCTTTCTGATTGGCCAAACGATTTGTGTGCAAAGTATTTCCCGGACTAAGTCAATAGTTCTACCAATCAGAACGCTTCGAACAAAAGCGTCGGGGATTTCCGGAAGTCGCACTGGGGTGAAGAATCTATGAAAAAATAACCTGCATTTCGGAGGCCGTTTTCTGTTAAATATAACGCGTATTTCGAGCTTTTGGTGAGACTTTTTGACATTTACTGTTAGATCAGACCCTGTTGCTTGGAACCCAAGAGTGTCAGGCTGGAACCCTCCTTATTGTAGGAAAATCAGTCTCTCGAACAGTAGCAGGGTCTGGAGCCGTTCCTGACCGTTATTCAATTATATATATATAGATATATTTTTTATTTAGAATACGATTTTGACGATGTATTTTCGCATATTTTGATAGAATGGAAAAATATTACTATTAGTGACTTGACACCATTTTTACAAAAAAGGTGTATTAGTAAGGGTTGGCAGGGGGTGGGGCGGCTGGTCCAGCGCCAGTGGGCGAAGACTTGGTAAATCGCACTTACGACAGTTGAGTAAAATTTAGTAATAACTTATTCTTTGGTAATTTATAATTCTTATCTGATGCAACATGTTGTCTATCATACCAGAAATGAATGAGATGTGATTGAACTTACAACTCGAACATGTTACATAGACCTAAATAAGATTCCTTTATGAATAAGTGGATAAATTGCATGCAACAAAAGATAATTTCAGATAATTTTATATGTAAAAACTTTTCACGTAAATGAAACTTTCATCCATCCTCTGTCTAAATGTCTGTGAGAACGTGCTAACATTTCATATATGACACGCTTTTTTTTTTGCTAGAAGTGCTGTTTCCGACGCGGCTTATGACAGAAATTTTGTTTTACTTCAGTTAGTTATAAAATTATTTGGCTGACAACTATTAGGTGATCAATTTACAGCGGCACTATTTGTGCAGTGTGGCGCCCGTAAAACTCCACCCCAACATTTAATCAGTGCTGTTATCATTTATGTCCTTTGGATTTGATATTTATGTGTGAAAAAATTGGTTGCGCTCATTTCTGGGCTTGGCATCGCGGAAGTAATATGCGGTTCCGTAACTGCTCAATCAAACCGAGTCTGCAATATGTTAATATTTGTCGTGTTCGGGGACGTTAAAAGTTTCTTTAAGATCTATTAAGTTATCGAATTAGCATAGTTTGTGCCGTGTGGCGTCCGTAAAAGGATCTGAAATAAATACCATCCTTGAAAGGCGTTGTGCACGATATTTTAAATATGTGTGAAAATATTGAGTTGCGCTCAGCCTGGGACTATGCAGTTTGGACAGTAACGTTCATTTCAAGAACTTCTCATAAACTGACACAATCAATCCTAGCCTGCAATTATTTGATATTTGTCGTTTTCGGTGGCTTTAGAGTTTCTTTTTGATCGTTTATTTTAGCAAAACAGATTTTTCTAAGTTTTATGATCTTATCTTGATTTTTGTGTTTTGGTTTTGATAGATAGACGATATTTGAAGAATGATGTTTCAAATCTTTTAAATTTTCGTGTCCTTTCATAATGTAATAATACACCTGAGACACGGGAACGTTTAATGTTTACAACGGTACTAATATAGAAAGAGATGAAGTTTGTCTTTGAATGATAAACATTGGAAAAAAGGTACTTCTACAACGCTTTCAAAAGAATCAACTTATTTATACCAAAGTAAATAAAACCACTTTTGAACATTTCGGCAGCACTAAAACGGCCTTCCGTCAATATTCAAATATAGATCGAAGCGTGAACTTTGAACATTCTGAACAGCGTATATTCTTCTCCCTTTCCTCCATATATACGCATTTTTAGGCATGTGCGGCCAGTGTAGATCCAGATCAGCCGGCATATCCGTGCCGTCTGATCAGGATCTGCACAGGTCGCATTTTGGTCAGAAATAACCTAATGAATCAAAAAGCGAACGGTGTAGATCCTGATCAGACGGCAATGGGTGTGCCGGCTGATCTGGACTACACTGTTCGCCCGCGCAATCAATGTGTTTCTGTGGAGGAAAGGGATAACTGATTATGGAGCAGTATACAGTCACGTGATACTCTGTGTATATAACCAAGAATGGTATGGCACATTTTGAAAAAGATTTTTCCAGTAATCGAAAACGAAGAGAAATACACGTAAAGAAAACATGGCGATATCAAATTTGTAAAACACTTTGCAAATAAACTATTTTATAAATTAACTCGTTTGTCACGTGACTGTCAAGTGGTCGCTGACTTTCTATACAAAAACCATGGCCGATTAATAACAGCAGCATATACAAAGACTTGTTTACCTCAATATTATTAAAATGAAATGCATTGAAATATATAAAACGATATGACATCACATTCTATGAATAAAGGGAACGAAACGCTTTTAATTTGACAATCGATATAGCCCTCAATACATTCAATAAAATATGTTTTCGTTATTTAGTTTGATTTTTCATTCCATAGAAAATTTGATGCGATTAAATGATATGTTTAACCAATTTGTTTGATCGTTAGGTTTTCAAAATGATTTTTTTTGAAAACAATTTTGGACATAAATTTCAAGTGAGCAATAGATTATGTTAACCTGAGATTCGCTATGTCTAAGAAATGACTACTGTTGTTAAATATGTTATTATATTTGTAAATATCATTCTCATTACATTGGATATTAGTTTAGCTGTTGTAAGTATCTATTTAGTAATCTTCGTATGCCATCAATTAGACATTTTCTGTTACAAGTCATTCTTGAAAAAATGTCCGTACAGAATATCACAAGCAAAATTGTTGGTAGTAACTTGTTTCCAAATTCCTGCCCTAACTTCACACCATGTAACCCTAAGGAGATTTTCTACGAGAAAGGGTTTTCAAGCAGTGAAGATCAGTATTATCCGTGTTTTAGCAGTAGGTGAAATATTTATAATTTATCATGCAACTGTAATAATTTATACGAATCTTTCACGTTCTCTTGGTTCGGTTGAAAGATATTTACCGCCCCAAACAGCTATTTGAGGGCCGGAAATTCCCATCCGAAGAGCTACTTATTTAAGATTACGTAAAATGGATTTATGTTGTGCAATAGAGTATTTATCATTTATGTTTGGTTCGGATTACAGATACCGCAAAACACAAAATATCTACGGTCCGCATCGTTCCATCCGAAGGTGAAAACAATAATTTTGGTTTTATAGAGTACCAATCAATCGCCTTAAACACTGTTTCAGTTTTGATATAACTTCAGGCGCCGACGATCAGTAACCTGCCAAACAGCACATCGATTCACGAGGACACTTCCACCGAAATCTCGTTGTATACTATAGGTGTCTCAGATGCCGACGGAGATAATATCCTGTGCTCTTTTGGACCAGGAACTGTGCCAAGCACCGGAAGTTCCAAGTTCCAAGTGCGTTACATCTCTGGAACGTCAAGTAATTACTCCACATTTTCTGCATCCCGAAGTATAATAACATGTTCCTATTATTTTTTTGAAATTGGAATCTTCAAAATAATTATGACGGTTCCAGCGTACTATTTAAAAAAGGTTTGGCTTTCCGAAAAGCTAGTAGACGGCACTTTTAGCACTTGCCGATTTTCTTTTGAGTATTTGGATTGTCAACTGATGTTACAACCGTAAGTTTCTTCCATCATACTCAGCCAAATCATGTTCTGCACGGAAATGGTTTTGGAGTTTTGCTTACACAATCTCTTATGTGGAATAAAATGTGTATGTAATAAGTTTTACCACTATAATATTCTTTATAAGTAACTTTTTTAACTGACCTGTATTTTCGGCACCTCTGAAGAGTAGAGTTCATACAGGATGCGACAACATCAAATAAGTATGTTTAGTCTCGGAAGCTGGTTACGGTGATTTCGGTAGAAAACTATAATCAATTTAAATGCGAATTTTAATTGATGTAATTGTAAAAAAAAACGAACAATTTCAGCCTGGGGTATCTACACGGTGGCGAATGCTGGATACGACTACAGCACGCATGCATCTTACTCACTGGAAGTTAAGTGTACAGCGAACGGAGATTCTGTCACCGGGACATACACAGTTTATATCAACCAAAATGTTGCGCCGGTCATCAATAACTTGCCACGTAAGTACAATCAACCTATATGTATATAAAACATAACAGTACTGTAATGTTAAAAAAGTAACTGCGCCACGAAAACCGTTTTATTTCTGTAAATGCATTAACATATTCTTCGCTACATACTGAAAAGTTTTGCTTGAATATTAGATGATGACTAAATAATGAATATTTTTTATTGCTAGTCAAAGCATAATACCGCTCATTTAAAATGGAAATCATAAATAATGTTCTTTACACGACTAAAAACTTAAACATGGAAATTTATACCATTAATAATTCATTTTCAGAAAACGTGACGCTACGTGTGACGTCAGGGGTTGGAACCAATATATACACCGTGAACGTTACGGACGCGGAAAAAGACCAGGTTACTCTGACTATATCTTGTAATCCTGCAACCCCGGCTTGTCCTTTTGACATCTTTGATTGTAAGTAAATATTTATTTTCGTAGCTGTTTCTAATAAATTCAAACTGAACTTACTCCTATGGCTGTAAAAATGTTTTAATGTAGGCTATTACCCAGTTGTGCGTGAGAAACATGTTTGAGTAAACAATTCTCTTGAAAATACATCAACGTTTGAAATATTTGTACTTATTTCACAACACTTGATGTACGTCATTATCAGAAACGCACCTTTAAGCAACAAAAATATATACATTCTTCCTGATGAAAGTCTTTTAAAGAAAGACCATTTTAAGATAACAAAATCTGGAACTTAATTTGGTGTTTTACTAAAGTTTGAAGGATTTTTTATATTGACTAACACATTTGTAGTATAGTAAGGCGAAGCATGAGTTCAACAAGTCACTACATTGTCTTTAATAAATTATTCAATAAAATATTGCTTGCGCTTTATTCAGCTGGAGCTCTAGTGCTTAACGCCGAGCTCTCAACAACAACAGTGATCGGATATGACGTCACGGTTGGCGTCAGTGATGCCAGCGGAAGTGGAATTTCCAAAGTTCTTTCTATCATATTTTCTGGTAAAAGTTTTCGTTTTTTAATAATATTCTTATTTTTTTTTAGAAAATGATTCTGTAAGAAGACATTTATTTACCATTTAATTACGCCAAGAAACCACTGATTCCGTCTCTGAAAAGTGGTTAGCATGTTTGGCAAGAGTACAAGACTATTTATATTTTTTATTATTCAAGAATGCCTTTCTACGAAAAGCAGACAAATTCGACGGCCTAATACCAAAACGTCATGTCGATTAAACTTGACTTTGGCAATGAGGGAAGTCAGAAAACCTTGCGCGAAATCTGTCAAAATCAAGCACATCTATGCAAATGGGAAAGGTTCAAGATAGTCATGTGTTGAAATTACGTATTCTGATTGGTAGATATTTCATAAGGTTTAAACCTCGAATGAGGTTTTGATATAAGGCCGACCCAATGTCATATCTTATAGAAATATATGTTCGGAACCATTGTTCCGTCGTATTTTGCGAAATGGCATCGTAGAACTTTCACAGTACAAGGCGTTTATCCCATTAAATATTGTCCATATTTAAATATTGTAAATATTGCAAAATTTAGAATACAGTTAATGGGCAAAGCATTTAAAATCAGTATTTATCATTTCGTATCTGAATGCAACATATATACACATTTAATAAACTAACTTATCCCGTTTGAAAGAAAGGGTTAGAGGCGTTTGCACGATGCGATCGGCATTAACGAGGTGCTGGAGTCAGAGTCATTATCAGTAAAATCGCACTCAAAGGATGATTGCTTATTAAAATGCACTTCAGATTACATCCGTTTTATTAGTTATGGTACATCTACACATTTTTCAGAAATAAATTCTCCACCTGTCATTACAAACCTGAATACGAGCCACTCCGAACCGGAAAACAGCGCCCTGGGGTCAACGCTGAAGACTGTCACGTGCACCGATAGTGACTTTACTGATACCCACGTTTTCTCCATGACGTGCACTAATTCTGGTTCATCTTACTTTAAAATTAATTCATCAAGTAAGTTTCAGCTATGCACTGTTTTGCGATTTATCTTCATTTTTGATTATTTTGGGTTTCGATTAACGTATACAAACATAATCTTTTTCTTTTCAATAGATATTGAACACCTGTATTTCGCAAATGGTCACCTCGTCTCAGATTTCTTTTAAAATTGCATAAAGACTGTAGACATTGGACTTTGGTTATTTAAACTTTGTGCCAAAATATTATGGAAACTGAATATATCAAATGGATGTGTAACGCGTATTTCAATATAACTTATCCCGTGAAAAGTATTTTAATCGTGGGCGAACCATGGAACAAAACATGTTAGGAAGTTGTATTCAGGCATTTTATATATTTTATTACTTGTCGAATAAAATGTGAATGTTATAGTTATTTTTAGCAGCATCAAATATTACAACATTTCTCTGTCACCGTATGTTTTTTAAGGTTAATTTATAACAACATTTAAAATCTTCTGAATGTTTCTTTTTCTTTACACCATCTGACGCTTCTTGTTTTTTACAGCCGGAGTTATAACGACATCATCGATCTCTAACATTAACTACGAGTACCTGCTGGCGACAGTCGGAACGTCTTTTACATGTTCGGTAACGTGTAATGACGGCTCAGATTCCTCTACGGCAACATTAGATATTACCGTAACGGATGTCAACGAAGCTCCGAGGTTCGCCCAGAACAGCTTCAGTGTCAGTGCGGATGAAGGAGCAGTCTGTATTTTACACCATTCTCGCTTAATTATTTTATAAGACTCTCATTTCGTTGAATTTGTTATTCCAAGTGTGACCTTGATTGTATACCATCTTGTTAACAAGCTGGAAAGCGAAGAGCATTCTTGAGCAGCCCGATATTTGGTTTGCTTTGCTCGCAAGACATATTTGTATCGCAATAGCTGTATGAAATCATGTATTGTTCATAGAAGTTATTCTTAAATTCGTAAATTATATTTATATAAGAAATAAGTAAGTCAAACGACACCAAAAATGCTCATAAAAGGACTTTTATTATTAAAATATCTATAAATAGGCTAGCTCTTTTTATGCAGACACCGGTTTCAAATGGTTAACGAGAAATCGAAACACGATTTCTATGGAGATCGCAGATATAAGATTTGAAAATGACGATTAATGGCTTTTTCAATAATATTCGATTGGCATGCTCTTACAACTATAGTAAAATATAGTAAAAAAACCCATCAATTTAAACGAAAGAAGTCTTCCGACAGTTAATGTTTAAATGTGAAATGACATCATGAAGTTGAGCAGACGACATTGCTTGATATGTATTTCACGGTAAAAATAAATTTTATTGTTAAAATGTGTAACAACGGCATATCACTTTTAATTTATGAGAAAGTAACAGATAATTGCAAGTTCTTTTCAAATATATAAGCAACTACAATTTAAGAAAAAAGATTACTGAAGACACCTGGTGACGCGCCCCAATTATAATTTGTGTCGACTTCCAAATATACTCGTTTTAGGCTGGTACCGTGATTCTTGCTGGACTTGACGTCACAGACGAGGATGCAGGCGATACAAAATATTTTAGTCTCGATTGCGGATCGCCATATACTGCTTACTTTTCTATCGACACCAGCAATGGCCAGATAAGTTTCTCAACTAAATATGACGTTGATGACGGCGTCAGGCCGACTGCCGTCAACTGTTTCGTGTCTGTTACGGATAGCGGTGGACTAAATGATACAAACTCGCTGGATATAACAATAAGTAAATACCCTTTACCCCATATATACGTTTTTTATCTCATGTGCAAACATCCATACCGTCTGATCAGGATCTGCTCTGTCTGCTTTTTTGGTTAGAAATGAGCCAATAAAACAATGAGCGAACAGTGTAGATCCTTATAAGATGGCGCGGATGTGTCGGCCGATTTAGATTTACACTGTTCGCACATGTGATAAAATGTGTTTATATGGAGAAGAAAGGTTTAACTGATTACCTCAAGTATCGTCAGAATTAAACTGATTACCGGAAGTATTTTCAGAATTTAACTGCAGTGCAATTTTCATGTAATTTATAGATTTTGATAAGTTGATAAATTCATTAGAATTGATGTCTTTGCGGACATTATTAGAAATATAAACACTTAAACAATCTGACTTCTTAAACCGAATGACTTTCTTGTTAGGTTAAGAGGTGTTTGAGATTCCGTGGCAACATACTGAATATCAGAATGTAATTATAATGATAAATACTTATTACAGATAATTTAAACGATAATGCTCCAGACTTTACACAATCTGCCTACGTCTGGTTTATTTCCGAGTCGGATCCTGTTGGAACAACGGTTGGCACGGTCACTGCGTTAGACGCGGATATAGGATTGTTCGGAAACTTGACGTACAGGTATGTACACCTATCCTTTTTACAATGTCCTGATATATTGTTTGACTTTCTGACTCTCATCAGGAATATTTTTAATCGTATTGTCGTCTGGGTGATAGAAAATATGACTTTTACATATAAATTTATCTTCATTTTCACAATTTTATTAATTGAGTACTTAACTTTTTAGTGAAATTCATTGATCGATGAAATGGAGAAATATGCAAATCAGGAATTGCCACATTCAAGAAAACAGCCTCCCGACACAGTCAAGAAGAGAGAGAGAGAGAGAGAGAGAGAGAGAGAGAGAGAGAGAGAGAGAGAGAGAGAGAGAGAGAGAGAACATATAAAACATGAGAAGCTAAAAGCCTAGCAAAGCCAAAGGGGCGGGTACTCAATGATCTTACCGAGACCGGAGCTCCTGGAGTAAAATGTGCGAGAACACGATGACAGGGATAAAAGATGTGATGTCATAAAAATGTGTCTGCTTTCCTTGAAATAACGATACATAGTTGGGTTAACCACAGTGCATATTATAAATTCTGCCGCGGAAATCTATATACTTGTATAATGCAGCCAGAACTAGAAACACTATTAGTTTTGTCGAAAATGTAGACAATTTCACCGAAAACAAGCACACATTCCATAACGAGTCAAAATTTTACGTCGTTAGATTTTTTTACGACTGTATAATACTCATTACGTCTTATAATAAAATAAACCTTTTCTAGTATATAATGTGATTGTGGCTGCAGAAGTTATTCAAAAAGTTGTAATTTCAAACATGTTACGTATTGTGTAAAGCAAGAAACATGTCGTGCCTCCACCCCAATCACTCATATGATTAACCTGTAGATAATGCTTCTCTTCAGTTTGGACTTGTCGACGCTTTCTGCGGAGTATTTCAGCATCGACCAATCTGGAATTATCCGCATAAAAACGTCAATAACGTCATATGGTGCTGGTGTGATGCCACTGTTTTACGTGCTTGCCACGGATGGTGGTGGGAACGAAACTCGTGAGACAGTAACAGTAATTATAACAGCCACCACTACAGCAACAACAACAACTACTACAGACAGGTACGATGTGCTTAACAGCACTGTTTAAACTGCCAAATTAATATTTTCCTACGATTCCGTGTTTGTTCTGAGTAATGCCTCTTTGATATTTATAAAATTCAAACATGACATTGTTCGAGTGATTTGTTTTACAAAATGTCCTTATTGACTCATGTTCTATAATTTTTGACAATGTTATGTTTTGACGCCTATGTCCTTTTTATGCTTGATTTGACGCCTATGTCAAATTTTCATACTTGATCAATAATATTATGGTCAATTTTCGATCCAAAATTCGCAGTGAAAACTTTTGTAAGAATTACTTACTCAAATATCATTGATCACATTTATTCATTTCCCCCGAATCAGTCTTTCACTTTTTCACATGTTTTGCCAATTAAAACTGGTTCCTTTGAATCCATACTAAGTCTGTTTTTTTTGCAACAGATACAAGACTTTTTTCGAAGATGGCAGAAATATTGCATGGTTTACGGCTTGCTGTGTTGCTTTGGTTGCCACTGTCATCGTCATAGGTGGGATGTGTTTTGCCTTAAGCGGCGACTCAACTCCATGGTATTTTGTTTTCATTTATATAGCCATGTTCTATTTCACGGGATGCTTAATAGCAACCCTGTCTGTTTACTCTCTACCCTGTCTTCCTGTCGTATCAACCGTCCCTCTCTACCCTGTCTTCCTGCCGTGTCAATCGTCCCTCTCTATCTCTGTCTGAACCTCGAGCTGACTATCTTGCGGCCGGTCGGTCATTTGCTCTTTCTTTTTTCTCTTTATTTCAATTTTTTAAAGTTCTTCGTTTAAACATTAATTATAAAACAATGCAAATAAAACTTAATTGACAATACATATTGACACATTTAAAAAATGTTATAATGTTTCACCAATTTATGTTACTTCAGGTGTACATTTCGTAAAGCTCCAGTCTTTCATCACCGTAACTGGGGTGAAGGTCACAGGGACAACTTTAAAAGACCAGAACCTCCTCCAAGAAAAATACCAGGTATTGTACTTACCAGACTTCGCTTCAACAAGGTGTTATGCTTCTAAGATGCCATTTGAATCAGGTCATTTACCTCATAGACATAGATTTTTATCAGATGTCGTATCTCTCATGCTACCAGTTATTTTCACTCAAATGACTCTATCTAAACTATATATTATATCTACATTACTTACTTACTAACTTAATTACTAGCTTTCGTATTTGACAGAACCCATCTAAACAAGACCTAACCAAAATCAGGTTTGACACTCAATGTCTTTAAATAAAAAGGTATTGCACATCCCACAACCCCACCATAACCAGGTTTTATACTGGCCACATTCATCTATAAGCATGTATTTTACTGCTCAGACTTCATCTAAACCAGGTGGTTTACTTTCAGACTCCTCAATAATCATGTATTATACCTTCAAGTTAACTAGCTGGTATTGCAATAATACCACCAAACAAACCCACCCAACCCCCAAACTAGAAAAAATATACATTCATGACTCACTTAAATCAACAAATTTACCCCCCCCCCCCGACTCACAATGAACCAGGCTTTGTTTTTCCTAGACCAACCATAAACCAGAAATAAAAAAACTAAATTCAACTAAACCCATGTATAATAAAGTCAGACACACACAAAATATCAGTATAATGGTATCTCGAAACCCATCTTTTCCAGGTAAATTACTGAAAGACTCAATCCTCCTTTCCCCCGAAAAGAAGATAATATTGCCTTCTAGACTCGCATTAAACTAGGAATTATACCTTTTAGACTAATCCCTAACCAGATATTGCAACTCCTATACCGAACATTAGCAAAGTATTTACTTCCGATACCACCGTAACCGAAACTGAACATCCTTGATTCTAACTTACAAAGTTTTTTACCTCTCGCGGTCCCATCCTTGTCAGGAAATGTTTTTTCCCAAACCGATCTCAGCCCGGTATGGTATCACCTATAACACATCATGGAATTGTAAGTCCTCCAAACCCCCCATAACTTATGTTGCCTCGCTCCAAACCGCCTAAACTTTTCTTTTTTCAGAACCTCAGACACCGGGAGTAGGCTTCCAGTTTTGGTCAGAGAACTATAGACAGTTTGACTAGCGAAAATTCTTGCAACTACAACCGTAATTCAAGGAAGATAAACAAGGAATTGAAGATCAAAAGATAAAAACAAAGTTGATGTAAACTTTGGGAACCACAGGATAATTATCGTTAAACTAGTGTTTTGGGAATTAGAAAAATGGATTTTTATGCCCCCGCCATATAATGGCGGAAGGGCATATAGTGTTCACCCTGGCTGTGGGTGGGTGGGTGTGTCAGTGTGTGTGTATGTTCGAAAATCGTGTCCGCTCTGTAACTTTGTTATTTCTTATTGGATTTTAAAATAACTTGGTATGAATGTTCACCATATCAAGACGGTGTGTCGCGTACAATACCCATGCCCGTAGGTCCAAGGTCAAGGTCACTGTTACTAAAAATAGCATTTTCTTGTCCGGGCTGTAACTTCCTTATGATTAGAGGGATTTGAAAATAACTTGGCACAAATGTTCACCATGACAAGGCAGTGTGTCGCGTACAACACCCATGCCTGTAGGTCCAAGGTCAAGGTCACTGTTACTAAAAATAGAATTCTGTTGGAAAAATCTTGTCCGCTCTGTAACTTTGTTATTTCTTAATGGATTTTAAAATAACTTGGTATAAATATCCACCATATCAAGACGGTGTGTCGCGTACAATACCCATGCCTGTAGGTCCAAGGTCAAGGTCACTGTTACTAAAAATAGAATTTTCTTGTCCAGGCTGTAACTTCCTTATGAATGGAGGGATTTCAAAATCACTTGGCACAAATGTTCACCATGACAAGGCGGTGTGTCGCGTACAACACCCATGCCTGTAGGTCCAAGGTCAAGGTCACTGTTACTAAAAATAGAATTTTGTTGGAAAAATCGTGTCCGCTCTGTAACTTTGTTATTTCTTAATGGATTTTAAAATAACTTGGTATAAATATCCACCATATCAAGACGGTGTGTCGCGTACAATACCCATGCCTGTAGGTCCAAGGTCAATGTCACTGTTACTAAAACTAGAATTTTCTTGTCCAGGCTGTAACTTCCTTATGAATGGAGGGATTTCAAAATCACTTGGCACAAATGTTCACCATGACAAGGCGGTGTGTCGCGTACAACACCCATGCCTGTAGGTCCAAGGTCAAGGTCACTGTTACTAAAAATAGAATTTTGTTGGAAAAATCGTGTCCGCTCTGTAACTTTGTTATTTCTTATTGGATTTTAAAATAACTTGGTATGAATGTTCACCATATCAAGATGGTGTGTCGCGTACAATACCCATGCCTGTAGGTCCAAGGTCAAGGTCACTGTTACTAAAAATATAATTTTCTTGTCCAGGCTGTAACTTCCTTATGAATGGAGGGATTTCAAAATAACTTGGCACAAATGTTCACCATGACAAGGCGGTGTGTCGCGTACAACACCCATGTCTGTAGGTCCAAGGTCAAGGTCACTGTTACTAAAAATAGAATTTTGTTGGAAAAATCGTGTCCGCTCTGTAACTTTGTTATTTCTTATTGGATTTTAAAATAACTTGGTATGAATGTTCACCATATCAAGATGGTGTGTCGCGTACAATACCCATGCCTGTAGGTCCAAGGTCAAGGTCACTGTTACTAAAAATAGAATTTTCTTGACCGGGCTGTAACTTCCTTATGAATGGAGGGATTTCAAAATAACTTGGCACAAATGTTCAACATGACAAGGCGGTGTGTCGCGTACAACACCCATGCCTGTAGGTCCGAGGTCAAGGTCACTGTTACTAAAAATAGAATTTTGTTGGAAAAATCGTGTCCGCTCTGTAACTTTGTTATTTCTTATTGGATTTTAAAATAACTTGGTATGAATGTTCACCATATCAAGACGGTGTGTCGCGTACAATACCCATGCCTGTAGGTCCAAGGTCAAGGTCACTGTTACTAAAAATAGAATTTTCTTGTCCGGGCTGTAACTTCCTTATGAATGGATGGATTTCAAAATAACTTGGCACAAATGTTCACCATGACAAGGCGGTGTGTCGCGTACAACACCCATGCCTGTAGGTCCAAGGTCAAGGTCACTGTTACTAAAAAAAATTTTGTTATAAAAATCTTGTCTGCTCTGTAACTTTGTTATTTCTTATAGGATTTTAAAATAACTTGGTATAAATGTTTATTATATCAAGACGATGTGTTGTGTACAATACCCATGCCTGTAGGTCCAAGGTCAAGGTCACTGTTACAAAAAATAGAAATTTCTTGTACTAGCTATAACTTCATTATTAACAGAGTGATTTCAAAATAATTTGGGAGAAATGTTCACTATGACAAGGTGTTGTGTTGTGTACAATTCCCATGCCTGTAGGTCCAAGGTCAAGGTCACTATTACTAAAACCAGAATTTTCTTGTCTGGGCTGTGAGTTTGTTATTACTTATTAGATTTTCAATTAACTTGCTATAAATGTTCACCATGACAAACATGCATAGCGGGGGCATCCGTGTCCTATGGACACATTTCTAGTTATCTATATATCGTTTAAGGAGCATTATTTTCAAAATGAATTTTGTCTGTAGTTTAAGTAAAAGTATCTTAGTTTGTTCAACATGAAACGAGTTTGTTCATTTTATTTTATGAAAGACAAAGAGAATCATTGAGGGAGATTAGAATAAGTTCAAGAAACGTATTACCACTAAATCTATCAATAATGATATATTGCAAATATTCGATTCATGAAATTATGTTTTATAGAGATTAGTTGTTGTTGCTTCAGTATAATGGTAAGTTTCAACAAGTTTTAGCTTTCCAAAAAGCTAGTCGGTCATTAGCAAATAAATTAATAGAATAAGTATGTATTCGTGCTTGCATTTACTTTTGGACCAATCGAAGTCAAGGATATTTCCAGTTTTATGTCGATCAATGTCGCACAGATAGTATCTGACAAACTATTTGTGATTTTAGTTGAAGTTTCAAGTTTATTTCCATTAACATTTCTCTGTACGTACGAAACATAAACAAGAGAACATTGTATACATTGTACAATATGCTGTTACTTTAAAGCAAGCAAACAAAGTTGAACGACCGATATTTGATTTATTGAAACATGAAGAAGACGTGTACCGGCAAAAGACATTAATATAAATAATCATGTCTCTAGTAGACGTAATTAATTATTTTATTCAGGACGTGTAGAAATAATGACGTTGTTTAAGCACCAGCGAATCGGATGAATATGTTACATTAACGCGAATGCTCAAAGAGGTACCGTAGAACTTTCCACAGTCGATGCTTATTTGTACAGTGAGCAGAAAAGCGATGCTTATAATATTCAGTATTCATTGCCAACATTCCTAAAGTTTAGTTTTAGTTGGGTCTGTAGATCTCGTGAAACTTGAAGTTGTGGAGCGTTAGAAGACAGTAAAGAATAAATAAGGATGTTGATGCATTTATTATTTTTACTTAAGCTTATGTTGCTCATATGTTTTTTTTTTGTTTGAACGATTTTCGCTGAAACTATTACAGAAACTCTAGAAGCAGTATTTGTATTTAAATTAATCTACAGTCGAACCTCGATAATTCGAACTCGACGGGACCGGGAAAAAAATCGAATAATCGGGGTGTTCGAATTATCGAAAGTCTGTCGGCCGGCGGAAGTGGATATTTTTTGTTCATGTTTTTAATGTCAGTTTATCTACATTATCTTTTGTATGTGAAATAAAAGACAAGCCAAATATTTGTTATTTATTTTTATTTCAAAACTATATATGCATGTTTACATAATTATATACATGTACATGAACGTAACTCAAATACATTTTGTCATAAATAATATACGTAACACAAATCATAAATCACAAATCTTCACGTCACAAATGTTTAATTTACAAACTTTGCCATGCTAGTTTGAATGGCCGCCCGCCTTACAAAGTCTTTTTTTTCATTAGAACATTGAAAATGCATATAAGGTATATAGGCGTTTTGCCGGGACCGAGATACTAGTTCGAAATATCTACGGTGTTCGAATTATCGAAGTTCGAATTATCGAGGTCCGACTGTATCATCAAATAAGTTGTCGTTATGCCACTTTTCTGAAAATTCTTCACAACTATTTCTCTACTTTAAAGGCTGGTTTTGCATTGCTTGCTGTATATTCTAGTAGATCGCCCTTACATAGAAATGACAGTGCATTTGTTGTCTTCCTTACTGTACTTTTCAAAATAATTTTATTGTTTAGTATCCCAAGACCGAATCCAGATCCGTTATATTGCATGTATATGGGGAAGCAGACATTGGGATCAGGGGTAACCCCAGAAATCTTTTACAAGTTAAACTCAATTTGGATTGCGTTAACTTCGACGAGTCAAACCGTTCACTATAGATCCCAAGAAGAGAACGCATGGAAAGATGCGGTTTTGAGAGGGAATATGGGAATCAAAATAAATCAATTCGTATTTCGTTGAAAATGCATATTTTCAAGGGCAAGTTTTGAATATGATGGCGGCGGAATTTAACATAAATTAAATAGTTTAAAAGATAAAAATACAGATTAACGTATAGAATGGTTACCAAGTTTCTGTTTTAAAACAATCGTTTATGTTTTTTTTCTTAAAATATATGAAAAGGACAATGAAAACCACCGAAGACGAAAAATATGAAAATTTTGCAGTCTCGGTTTGATGGAGCCTGTTAAAGTGTTTTAAGCATTTCAAAAACATAAAATACCGCATCGTAATAAGTGCACCAACTTGGATATCATAAGGACAGGAAAATAGATAGATCTCAAAAACAGGGCGGATTATGCGCAACAAGCTCAAAACTAGGCACTTTTATGCAAATCTTTGAGAAAGAGTATTGTATATAAATGTCCCTCTGAATGAGTAATTGCGAATACAAGATAAAATGAAGTGTTCATAACTAATTAAGAGATGGGTAGTCATCAAACCAACTAGGTTTAAACTCTCGCAGCTCGGGTTTTAACATTCCAATAGTGCGCTCGGGAAATGCAAAATTAAGAGGTTGATTAGCTGATAACAACTACATTTGTAATTATGAATTGAAATGATTTTTCAACATACTAGACTAGCGAAGTACTTGTCAATATTAGACACCAAAACTGAGGTAACGTGTCGCCATTTAACCTATAAATTGATATTAGAAAAGTTCAATCAACAAAATCATTATTGCTATTGATGATATTAGATAAAAAATATTGCCCATGCTGATCTCCTATGTTTGCAAAATCGCTAAAATCCCGTTAACTTCTGAGAACATTCACACCATTTGCACTGGAAATCGCAAAATATCTCTTTAAAAGACAATATTTTGACAATTAAGCAAAGTTCTGAGCATTCGTTTCGTCCTAAATGCTTGTTTAAAACATCTCTTGTGACTAATAACACAAGAAAGAAAATTTTTAATGTTAACACATGGGTAGAATTTTTTCATCAATTTTCAAAGTCAACGCATGGACACGAGTTTTTTTTTTTTTTTTTGAAACCCGCATTATTTCATCTAACATGGCATACACTGAAATTGACATCATTAAACAAACAAACACAGGAAATGTGCGAGAACCAGCAATATGACATGTTGAAGTTCAGCATTCTAACGAAATTGTTGAAGATCGGAATAGTAAATATAATATTTCTGAGTCCCTGTCAGGCTGCTCATCCCCCCACCCTAGGACAGTGACAAAATTTTGTTGTCGAACATAAACTCAGGATTTGGGAATACAATTACAGCCATGTATTTTGGTTAAAAGTTTATGCGAACAAGAGGTGTTTGTCAAACACAAATGCCCCCCCTGACGTGCAAGTGATATCTATTAGCATTGAATTTAAATTTTTGGAAATTTAGAGACTTTTGTAAGCTTTAGCAATGAAGGGTACCAGTCATGAAAGCAATTTACAAGACGGTGGAACTCCTATATATCAATAACCAGGTCATCCAATGAGAGGATTACATTTACCTCGAGAAACATAAGCGCGTGTAGATTAACCTAGTCTAACACAAAGGATTTTATTGTAATTTAAATCAAATATTCGCTATTGGCGGAGATATAGTAGCTCTAGTGTTATGTCAATTCCGGTAATGTGCAGGCTTTAGTGACCATCCATACGAAACCAAAGCATTTAATAAACACAAGTGAGTGATAATCAGTGCCTATTTATGACACGGCATATATTGAAATAGTTTAAAATTAATGTTATGGATCATTAATATATATCTTTACTTGAAATTGTCATGGGGAAAAATAATCACAACTTTACACTGAGAAGTATTTTATTTTATTATACAAATAAACATAAAAACATTGTCTAGTTATTGATCGAACAAGGTTTTTTGTTGTCAAGGCCACCGTGACCTTGACCTTTGACCTACTGACCCCAAAACCAATAGGGGTCTTCTACTGGTCACGACCAACTTCCACACCAAATATGAGGTCTGTATCACAAAGCGTTGTCTAGTTATTGATCGGACAACGTTTTTGTATGCAAAGGCCACTGTGACCTTGACCTTTGACCTACTGATCCTAAAATCAATAGGGTTCTTCTACTGGTCATGACCAACCTCCACACCAAATATGAGGACTGTATCACAAAGCGTTGTCTAGTTATTGATCGGACAACGTTTTTGTATGCAAAGGCCACTGTGATCTTGACCTTTGACCTACTGATCCCAAAATCAATAGGGTTCTTCTACTGGTCATGACCAACCTCCACACCAAATATGAGGACTGTATCACAAAGCGTTGTCTAGTTATTGATCGGACAACGTTTTTGTGGTCAAGGCCACTGTGACCTTGACCTTTGACCTACTGACCCCAAAATCAATAGGGGTCTTCTACTGGTCATGACCAACCTCCACACCAAATATGAGGACTGTACCACAAAGCGTTGTCTAGTTATTGATCGGACAAGGTTTTTGTGGTCAAGGCCACTGTGACCTTGACCTTTGACCTACTGACCCCAAAATCAATAGGGGTCTTCTACTGGTCATGACCAACCTCCACACCAAATATGAGGACTGTACCACAAAGCGTTGTCTAGTTATTGATCGGACAAGGTTTTTGTGGTCAAGGCCACTGTGACCTTGACCTTTGACCTACTGACCCCAAAATCAATAGGGGTCTTCTACTGGTCATGACCAACCTCCACACCAAATATGAGGACTGTATCACAAAGCGTTGTCTAGTTATTGATCGGACAAGGTTTTTGTGGTCAAGGCCACTGTGACCTTGACCTTTGACCTACTGACCCCAAAATCAATAGGGGTCTTCTACTGGTCATGACCAACCTCCACACCAAATATGAGGACTGTACCACAAAGCGTTGTCTAGTTATTGATCGGACAAGGTTTTTGTGGTCAAGGCCACTGTGACCTTGACCTTTGACCTACTGACCCCAAAATCAATAGGGGTCTTCTACTGGTCATGACCAACCTCCACACCAAATATGAGGACTGTATCACAAAGCGTTGTCTAGTTATTGATCGGACAAGGTTTTTGTGGTCAAGGCCACTGTGACCTTGACCTTTGACCTACTGACCCCAAAATCAATAGGGGTCTTCTACTGGTCATGACCAACCTCCACACCAAATATAAGGACTGTATCACAAAGCGTTGTCTAGTTATTGATCGGACAAGATGTGGTCTACGGACCGACATACCGACCGACATACCGACCGACCGACCGACCGACCGACCGACATGTGCAAAGCAATATACCCCCGCTTCTTCGAAGGGGGGCATAATAACCGACTAGCTTTTCGTAAACTTTTATTTACAGACACCTTTCCCGCCAAAGTCGGATATTCGTTTGTCTCTAAGGAAAACATAAACGATGTCTTGCTTTTGACCAACAAAATCATTATAACGGATCGAATCTATTTTATATATGGGATCATCATGAACAGTTGTTTGATTCAAATAAAATATCAGTTCAACTTATAAGCAAATAATATTTTGCTATGAAGGTTTGCATCACGTGACTTTCTAAAAAAAGACGCATAACATTATTTCTATACCCTGTAGAAAATACAACACACTTATGTTTATATAATTTAACATGTCGTTATAAATCAGCTCAATTTCTGATTTGGTGTTACTACAAAGTCCAAATATTGTTTCATCTACATTTAGAAGACTTTTCTTGCAAATAGGGGGAACGGAATAACATTCTCAAGCTTTAGACGGGCGGCTTTGTCTAAAGTGACCACGTCCGGTGACGCTGTTAACCGGTGTTACCCTTCAAAGTTCAAATTTGGTCCATTATAATATCTCGGTCATCAGGATGACCGACAATTAATGTCTTTTCTGGTAAACTTCTTCTCTATATATCAAGCAATCAAACATCAGCCTCTACACTATCCTTTTTCATGCGTCTTAGGAACAGGTGGCATAGTCTAAATTATCCGTTTTGGACCATGAGTCACTGTTAACCGGTGTTCAGGCTAAAGAGCTCAAGTTTGGTCGATTATAATATGTCGGTCATCATCAGGATGACCGACAATTACCTCCCTTGATGTCGTTATGCTTATTTCAAACCATGCAGAATGTCAGTCATTGTAGATGACTAAATAAATGCATACTTGAACTAACCTTTCGGGGGGGATACGGATGGTTTGTACTGTCTGTCTCTTGCATGCTTGGCGTTTTGGCGGTGTTCTATACATTTTTAAAATAATCCAAGAAAGCCAGAAAAATAACTTTAATACAGAGGATGGATCGACATTCGGCGACAATCGAGTATATCGGACCGACGGGCCAAAACCAGCGATCGGCCACGAAGAGCGGACACTTTCGATTAATCTTATTTTTCTGGATATTAATTTCCATTCGTAGATATTCGTTTCTTTGGGTATAATTTTCCAAGGGAAGTAACTTATTTGACCAAATGTTTTTTTTAATCATATGCAATAATATACGGCCCGTAAGTCGTCACGTTATATCTGCAGCACTCGTATAGCACTACTTTGAATTTACGGTATCAAACTCACTATGAATAGCGAATTTTTGTCATGTGATTAATTATAATGGTAAATTACCAAATATTTTATCGACGCTCGAAAAGATCGACTTTTTCTTTTATTTCGAAGACCTCAAACTGTCTAAAGAATATCATAAGCTCATACTAGAAAACGAAGAGGTAAACCCTTCTCTATTTAAAGATTTCTGATCAGAAAAAAATAGAAGGATAGGTTCTTAGTATCAGCTGTGTATTTACAGTTTGATGTTTTAGAATATAAAGGAGCATCGCGTGTTCGCTCCCAGGTAGAGGCAATATCACTTCAAAAATTTATATACAAGCCTTTTTGTAAAATAAAATAAATACAAAAAAATCTATTTCTTTAACTTACAAGACAAACACAGTTATTTTACTACATTATTTTCAATGAGTATAAGGTCTTCAGATTACTTTTTCTCTAGCCAGGATCAAAACTACATGAAGCGTTTCTTCACATTATGTCTAGCGTTGATGAAGCGTTTCTTCACATTATGTCTAGCGTTGATGAAGCGTTTCTTCACATTATGTCTAGCGTTGATGAAGCGTTTCTTCACATTATGTCTAGCGTTGATGAAGCGTTTCTTCACATTATGTCTAGCGTTGATGAAGCGTTTCTTCACATTATGTCTAGCGTTGATGAAGCGTTTCTTCACATTATGTCTAGCGTTGATGAAGCGTTTCTTCACATTATGTCTAGCGTTGATGCTTATTTTTTGTTCATGGTGGCAAGGTTCCGCGTCAGCCTTAAGATTTATCATATTTTCAAAGCTTAACTTTTGTGCAGCTACTGAATTTTATTTTTATTAACAAATTAATTACTAAACTAGCTTTTCCGGAAACCATTGATTCTTTAGCAGTCACGTCAGGCATTTCTGAAGCCGAAGGAACGCAGTATTTTCATATTTGTCGTGTTCGTTGGCTTTCAGAGTTCCATTTCATCTATTAGAACTGATAAATATCTATATGTTATCAAAACGACGTTGGATGGTTCTTTTGCACATAAATCTTGCCTTTTCGTTATTTCGCTATGTTGTAATGCTATGTTATGTCAACTTGTTTTCAGTTGGCATTGCTTGGTATTTGCTTTTTCCGTTATTTTACAAAAATGTCTAGATATGAATATCAGAAATGGCCGCATAAAAATGAAACAGCCACCTTTACAGCAAAAATGCAGAAAGAAAACGGGAGCATGTGATTAAAAACTACTTAAAAATACGAAACAAACAATTAACGAAGATGAGAAAATGAGAATCTAAGGTAATACCTCCTTGGAAGGTCAGTGGCAACACATTTTGCCACTGGGGGGTTTAAACAAGGTTCTATGGTGTGCCAACTCGCACTTGACGAAACAAAGGATCTCTTATTCAACAAACACGTAGTCTTGGTAAGTTTGCTCCAACCAACCCATCAAAATCAAAACGACAGTATTGCCCTTAAAAGCACACAAACGTATTAACAGAAGCTTATGATAGCATCAATCAAAATAGAGGGTATTCTTCTCGATGAACATAATTAGACCAGAGCACCTGTAGTCAAATCAGCAAAATCACGATGTCAGTCATAAAAACGTTGTTCCTTAAGATTTTTCTAGAAACATCGATAAACTCCTAAGGCGTATTTTCGTTAGTTTTTTTTATTTCGTGTGGCGTCCTATCCCGCGACAAAGCGAACTAAAGGTATGTGGCATGTTACCCTTTTTCGACGCGAAAAGACGCCACGCCGAACCACAAAAAACACGAAATCTCATCACTCAAATACACACACAACAACAACAACAACAAAATCGAAGAATGCAAGATATCGACAAGTCTCCAAGCTAAATAACAAACGTCACCAAGCGAAATAACGAAATATCGAAAATGTTGCACGATAAAACAAATCTACACCATCTACACCATGCAACAAGAAGACGAATTATTTCCATCTTTCTTCTGTCCTTGATGTTTTGCAAGGCCTTGTTTTGTCGGGAAGAATTCTTGTCATTTCATTATTTCGGTTGTTACATGATTATTTCAAAATTATTGAACTATGATGACGTGCATATCTTCAGATTGTTTGAGAATCACGATATATAGTTTGCTTTCAGTAAAAACTGCACGCTCACTCGAAAAAAAATATTTATTTAAAAAAAAAAAGTTAAGATGATGATGATAATAATGGTGATGGTAATGATGATTTAATATATTAATTTTGCAAGTGTTGTAAAATTATTATTATTATTATTATTATTATTTGTCGAACGAAAAAAATTAAAGTGACCTTTTATTCTTAAATATTTATTTTAGTTTTGTAAAATGCGATGTCATTGCACCTTGTGTTTGCTGGTACTATGTCCCAATTATAGTGTGCTCTACATTTTATTTTGGCGATATTTCATTATTTGTAATAAATAAAATTGAAATTGACCTCGATGTGTATTCGGTAAGTCTTTGTAATCATGGACGAAATCAAATACTTCTTTTATAATGGTTGTTTCGTCGATGTTCATTTATTCAAAGCTAACATGGCATTATTTGTAAATAGAATTGACAAAAGACCAAATAAAATATGTTTTATAGTTAAAACGTCTGTTCTTTAGAGATGCTAACAATAGTACTTCATCCTACTTTTTTAAGTACACATCTTTAGTGAATAGTTTTTTCATAAATTGAAATGCGTTTGTAATCCATTGAGCATTTGCGAGTTATCGCTATGAGTTCATCATGATCGCCCTGTGTTACTTTGTGTTTTTATTGGGATATTTAGCATTTTTTCCAGTGGAGGCTGTAAGTCAACTTCAAAGCTAAGATGTAATTTAAAAACTACTAAACCCTCAAAAAAGACATTAGCATCATTTAAACTTTGTTAATTAAAAAAGTAAAATATGCATATCAGGAATCGCCGCAACCAGAAAACTTAGACCCCCCACGCAGCCAAAAATCTAAAAGCTTGGGTTCTAGAGTAATTTCGAACAGCTCTATGCAATTCTGTAAAAATGCGCTTGCATTACTGTTTGATAATACTGTTTTAGCAGTTTTAGCCGGTTTCAATACAAAAGCTACGGCCGATTTTGTGACATGGTTTTACTCCAACCTCGATAACATGGTTTACGGAGGAACGAGTGGATGGATTTTAATAGCATTTTTTAAACCTAAAATGATGGATATAATTATGCTTCAAATGAAAGCGTATACTCCTATTTCATGCGGATACAAAATAAAAATATATTGTCGGTGTGGTTAGAACATTACCACAAGTGATAAATAGCAGTACTTCTTACTTTTGAATCAAAATTGTCGACACAATTGCAGTTTTGTAGTTTACTAAGAAAGTTCATACACAGTACAACTCTCTGCGAAAAGCCAAACGGCAGACACAGCAAGAGACATTTAAAAATGTTTAGAGTATACATAAAGGAAATATATAAAACAAGAAAGGCCAGAGAAATAAATGAGAAACGAGCTATAAGACTGTGTTTATATTATTCCGGGGAAAAAGTAAATATAGAAATCAGTCACAAAAGAGAATTATGCATATCAGTGATAACCTCACCCAGAAAACACAAACGCAGACAAAATGTAGAGAGAAAAGCATGGGTTTATAAGTGGATCAATTTCACATAAGACAACACAAACAATTAACGAAAAAGAGAACCCTCAAGGATAACCACCTTTGAACGGTAAATGGCAAACACTTTTTTTCCACTGGCACACACCTCACACTTGCCACAACAGGATCTAATATGAACAAACAGGCTAAATGTAGTTCGTTTCTCATTCAGTGTCTACACGACACATCCCCTGCTTTTATGACAACGTAGCCATTTTCAGTCATAGAATAATGTCTGTTTCATTTCCGAAGTTGCTAAAATCATTACATTTTATAATTCATGCAGTTGACGTGTACGTATATTAAAATTGCTTTTATGCTCTTTGGTGCTTTACGGTACCTTAGCACAAGGAAACGAAACTTATCCGACACTAATTAAGCACTTGATGTTTTAAGACACCCGTGATACACAACCTTCCCAACTTTACCGACCTCATTATATCGGCGTCTGATGGAGAGCTTGTTTTTGAGGTATATGTCACTGACTCTGCCCATGCCATAGATGGGTGCGTCTTCGAACAAAATGCAGATGGACAAGTGAAGTCAGGATTACAGATCAGACAGACTGCGACCGGTAATTTAATGTTTCTGTTTTTTGTATTTTTCAGAATCACATCTTTACAAGCAGAATACCTTTATAGATATCATACAGAATACATTTATGTATATCGATACTGGTTTATTACCATCGTATTTTCACCTAAATAGAACCTCAGAACAAATAGCAGGGAAACAGTTATTACTGACATTCGTCTAGAGACATTGTAGGATATCTAACTTTTCCTTTAAGGGAGTTTGGGGAACATTAAGATGCTGTTATTAAAACGTTGTCATATTTAAATAATTACAACCCTGTAACGTTTTTCAGAAAAGCACAGATCTGATTGGCGTATTAGGTCATGTGACTGCGTTACAATTCTCAATGAAGCAGCTTCGTTTTACTACAACATAATCACAATTACGTAATCAATAATTGAGAAATACAGAAACAGTTCTGACAATTCATACAACGATGAAACGCAGAACAAAAATATATTCTTTAATACTTACTTGCTAGAATTCGAATACAGATTTCTGTATCTTCGTTCATCTGTCCGAAAATGGTTTAGATCCACTATCTTTGAAAGGAAAAAAACAACATTGCTTATGGTTGAAACACAGCGCTAACAACAGTCTAATTCTGTGAATGCCAAAAACATACATGTTACATTATTTATTAAGCCTTTTACTTAACATGACAGACAGACAGACAGACAGACAGACGGACGGACGGACGGAGACGGGCGGGCGGGCGGGCAGGCGGGCAGGCGGGCAGGCGGGCAAGATTTATTTATTTCCAAAACGCTTAGAAGCCTATGAGGACAATACAAACGAATAAATAGACAACATAGATACATACATAAGTACGTATGTACGTACGTACGTACGTATACATACAAACATACATACATACATGCATCCATCCATCCGTTCATCGATCAATCCACCCATCCATGCACGCACGCACACACACAAACACATTATTTGGTGCAGTAACTATATCATGTGTCAGCATATTTTGAAGTTGTGACACGTATTTATTATTTGGCATAGGTAGTATTCTTTTCCAATATTCAATGAGATTGTAATGATGAATTGTTTTAAAGGATAAACGTCCTAATTAATGACAAACGTCCATAATTAAAATAATTTTGAGTCGTTTTCTTTACACATAAAATTTGTTTTCAAAACTGCATATGAAAAAGTTTCAATAGATGCATCGTTTGCAAAAACCACATATTTCAATACAGTTATACCAGTTATTCAAAATAGGCGATAATAAATTGTGAAATAGATCTAGCTTGTTTTGGAGGAATGTAAGTAACAATTGTATTTATTTAAGGTAAGGCCTGCCTAACTGGCACTATTAAGAATCCAACATCTGATTATATTTTCATCAACTGCTTCATACCACTGACTTGTATGCAAAATTTTAATGATTTTCACCGTGTAGTTTTTGAGATTTTTAGCTTTTTTTATTTAAAAAAGTGAGAAAAAACGTGAAAGTATCCAAATTCTTTAATCGGTGACAAAATTTTTTGTTATTGATAAATTCAACCCTAATTTTTTACAGTTTATCCAAAATATGTTATATTTTACTAAACCAATTTAAGATATAATATATAAATACAGAATTTATCTTAAAATGACATTTTTTGACCAAATAAATTAAAAAAAAAGCATTTTTTTATATTTCACGAGACTAAATTAATGAAAATTGTGCAAAATCCTGATTGGTGCAATATACAAAAATTTACCATTTTTTAACTATATACCTTAAACAAAATTTAAACAAAATTTCAGAGAAGTTTACCGTCCAGTTTTAGAAATTTTCACATTGATGACTTGAATAAACACTATTCTGATAGCGAAAACCCCTTTAATCTTGATTATTTTGCTTATTTTAGTTTAAATCATGAGAATTTTATATTCAATGACAGAATTACACAGGAAAAAAAGAAATATGCCAATTATTTAAGCTCTAGGCTTACAAAAAATAGCTTCCAGTGGGATTTGAACCCTGGTCCTCTTGCATGACAGAAATCTACCCTAATTTACTACTATAGTTACCTCCCTTGGATACTCTTCTGGATATAGGTATTCATTAGGAAGGCCTTACCTTAACTTTCATCATATATCCACAAATTAACAAACATGTTTTTTTTTCAATTTATAATTTGATTGATATTGTCTAAAATATTTATCATTTTCCTGTATTTACAATATGACATTATTCATTTCACAGATAGATGGGGTGTATACACAAGGTCCATGACGTCATTAGGTGTAAGTTCATCGCAATACTCGGTTCCAGTTGAATGTACTTGTTCAAATGATGAGATAACGGCGGGAGATCTGACCGTAAATATAATACCCAACACGAGCCCGGAGATAACAAATTTACCTTGTAAGTTAAAGGGAAAATCGTCGACAATTAGAGCTTAATTTATAGATTAACTATCAATTGATGGAATGTTACGATAGTGTCTCAACTGTTTACATGGGAGCCTTTTTTCAGTTTAACACAATTCTGATACCATTCATTCGAAGGAAATTGAACAACAATATATAACTTTAATTGTGATGGGTAGCCCTTCATATTGGCTATCGACAATAAGGCGATTTCGATTGTTTATTAATTTCTTACCCTAAAAATACAATATACTTTATTGCCAGCGAAAGTTGCGTAACAAAACTATAAGACATCGTTAGCCTTTTAATAATCAATATGTCGAAAATCGAATGGAGATTTTTGAGTACACATTCGTCATCATCGCTCTTGGTCTTTTTTAACTGATTTTGCTTACATTTTTATGGAAGGATTTAGTTGGAGATGTGAAAGAAAAAGTTAAATTGTTAAAAAGATGTAAAAAAAAAACAGAAACCTTTCCAAAACAGCTAGCGGCTTGTACAGAGTTTATATGTCTTGATGATTCCACCTGATTTTAATAAACAGTTTCACCATCGTTTGGGATGGACCAAAATTGAACTTTTTATTGATGTAAATATTGAGTTGCGCTCAACCCGGGGCTAGTCGGCGTGGGCAGTTATATGCATTTCAATTACTGCCCATGAACACTATCAATCAAACCGAGCCTGCAATATTTTCATATTTGTCGTGTTCGGTGGCTTTCAAAGTTCCCTTTTCATCTATTCAAACACTAGTTGTGTGTCTATGTAGCATATTTGTATTGTGGCGGACGGGATACTAGTTAATTCATCCGCCGGCTTACTTCGTGTTTGATTCAGGTATAGACCAGCAGATTTACAAAGAAATTGTAATTGCAAATCAAATCACACGAAAATAATAAGTCATGTATTTTATAAATATTCGTAAGGGTTTTTTTATAAATGCAAAAAACAGTAAGTGTTGTAGATATTCTTTTTCCTTTAATAATTCTGTTATGTTTATTATACATGTATGTGCATACTCATATACCATATAGTTTGTTCTATTGCGTTCTGTTTCAGACAACCTGACGCTGTCAACTGCAAGTACATATGGTGACATAATATACACCGTTGTGGCCACGGATACTGAAGGCGACGACATAACATACAAGGACATTTCTTGTAAACCAGTCACCAATCCGGCGTGTCCTTTTCAAATATTTGCCAGTAAGTCTTTGTAATTTCAGTAGAACCTTTTGAATAAATTAAATACACTTTTGGTGTTCTATGCTTTAATCCAATACTCGCAATTGAATGCAGAAAAGCTGCATTTAACATGTTTAAAAATGCATACTCATGTAAAGAAACATTATTGGTCATTCAATCGCAAGTACTAACTCTTAACGAAAACAGAGTATGGATAAAAAGCTTATGTCAGATCCCGAACATTTTAATGCTATCTTTGGCACCATTGTTCAGTATATTTTATTCATTTAGAATGTTATCTATAATTTTCAGCGGGCATACTGGTACTTACTGCAGACGTTTTCACCATGACAGAGACGGGTTATGACGTCAGTATTACTCCAGAAGACGCCTATGGATCTGGCGATACTAAGACGCTCACAGTTATATTTTCAGGTAAAGAGACGCTTTGGATTTTAATAAAAGTTGATAACTAGTGTTTTATTGTTCGTTTTTATCAATTTATAAACTTTATAAACCCGCTTGTTTCTGGTGTGTAATAGCCACCTATAAGTGAGTGATTCAATTTGCAAAGCTGCTTGTCCCTCGGATCAATTGTCCATCTGTCAATTAGTTTTTGTTATTTACAAACTATGTTCTCTCATTTACATTGGAAACTATACTTAAAGAAATTAGAAACGCAAATACAAAATATGTTTCATGATTAAAGAAGTTGCGTTTTTAATTTCTTTCACTATATAACATGTACTTGAAGAAATTAGAAACGCAACTTCTTTAAACATGAATAACATTTCTTGTTTAAAGAAGTTGCGTTTCTAATTTCTTTTAGTATACTCGTATAAACAGGTGTTTTTATTTAAAAACTGGCTTGTCCCTGATGTACGCTAGTTGTTTATTAAACAGTGTAGTGTACTATACAAACAATTTTGTACTTCTTGGTTGTTTTTTATTTTTCATCTTTAAATTAAAGTGTGTTTTTTTTGTTTAAACTCTTGCTTGTCCCTCTTAAAAGGAAGCAAGCAAATACTAAACGAAAAATCTTTTTTCATCAAATGAACCAAGTAAATCTGTATACAGAAGAGTATGTGGACATTGGAATCAGCAAAACACATACCTTTTAGTACTTTATTAGAAACTACCATAAGACACTCACAATATAACTTGATCAGACTTTATAAAGCATCAGGACACAATACCGGTACTTCTTTATTTTTTTGGGACTGGCTATGACTATTATTATTTGAAAAGATATAGTGAAATATGTTGCCATTGAAACCGAAGAAGTCATTTTTCAAATTTTCCTAAAGTTTGATTTTTTTTAAATTTCAGTTGTATCTCAACAACATATTCGATTTGGATATATTTTTCAGCTTTTGTGCATGTTACATTAGCAAATACGATCCTCAGTATTGTAAATGGATGCACATACTTTTACCTGTAAAGTTTATCTGTGTGTTTAACCATTTAGCTGTTTGTCATTCGCAGCAAATGCAACATATTATTCAGAGTAGTGTTTGTTATTATTGTTATTTTTATTTTGAAAAAAAAAAACAAACTCAACTGTTTAAGAAAAACTCCTTCAAAGTTTGTGCATTGCCCCTTCCAAGAAGCATGATTGCATCTACTTAAATATATTTATTTGCCTATCTTTAATATTTTGGAGAGAAAAGTTATTATGTCAATATGCAAGTTATCTGATATTTGTGACCACGTGTTATGATAATGTTTTACCTTAATGAACATATTTTCTGTTACATTGTAAGATGCACGTGGCCGAATAAAGTGAAGGTCCAATAAGGCCCAATATCCTTGTTTTACTGGTCTTCAGGTATCAACAGCAAACCAAGAATTACAAATCTGGGTTCTACAATTGATGTTGAGGAAAACAGTCCAACAAACAGTAGCTTGGTCACCACTCAGTGTACAGACAGTGACGGCGACACGCTGACGTATTCGATGACGTGTAGCCCAGCTTCCGGATCTACGTATTTTCGGATAATGTCATCAAGTACGTTTTCTCATTAAAGTCATGAGCATTATCTTTACATTGACATTATAATTGGATCTGTAACGATGTGTGTGACTTTTAAACTAAAAGGTAAAACTAAAAAGAACAAAGTATATAAAAACTTTATTATTAAATCATATTGGTTTGACGTTTCTCATTGGATTAAACGTGATCACATGATATGCGATAAATTTCGATATTGACTCGTAGGCGGAGTCTAAATGAAATATTGACCTGAGCGAAAAATTTCACGCGCGAATCGGCTAAAGCTACTCTTACAACCGGTCGTACGTGCTTCTACGAGTGGTTTGCGTGCAAAATTTGGCCAAGTAGTAAGATACACGCACGTGGAACGTACTTTGTTTGGTGGACGCAAACACGACGCAAAGCACGCAGCCCGAAAACTGGCCGGCTAGTTTTTCGCTACGACCTGTCTGCGACATTTAGAACGCCTGGAGCACGCTCGTAGCACGCAAGACAAAAGTACTCAGTAAGTGCGCTAGGCGTGCGTGCAACGCAGGAAAAGCATGAAGAAATTCCGGGGTATTTCACCATGAAGACGTACTTACCATGCAAGAGCCTCGTACGTTCAACTTGCTTTCAATGTACGATTAAACAAAAAGGGTAGTGAGCGCACTTCCTCCGTGCATTTATCTTACTTCCAAAGTGCGTGGGGAGTACTATCACCGTACTTGTGAAGTGCGTCACATTAAGACGACACACGTGACCAGCACGATAAAAGTGTGTGACCAGCACGATAAAAGTGGGTCAAAGGCATCGTCGCCAACCAAGAAGTAGGGCATGTCTCGGTCATCTCCAGGAAGGGGTTCTGGATCGGGGAAAGCAATGCGTTCTTCTTCGAGGGATGTACGAAGCCGTGAGCCATTGAACACTCCTGTGTCTGAAGCTGATCCTGCAGCACCCGTGTTACACCAGATAAACTTGTAGTCAGCATCGACTATCGCCAACAGTATCAATGAAAAGTAACCTTTGTAGTTGAAGTAGACAGAGCCACTCTTGGCAGGTTTCTTGATCCGTATATGCTTTCCGTCGATGGCGCCAACACAGTGATGAAAGTTCCACTTGGTAGAGAACTCGCTGGCCAAAGCTCGCCATCCGTTTTCATCCTGTGGTAAACCAAACAGTTCCTCCCGGTATTCTTCATAAATTGCAGCACACACTTGAGGGATGAACAGAGATATTGCACTGTTGGACACCCGAAATGCATACTCGAGACTCTTGTAACTGTTTCCAGTGGCAAGGTACCGAAGTGTAACGACCAGCTTGAGTCCTGGATCTAGCGGACTTCTGGTCCTACAAAAACAATAAATGGATAGAACAAATTTACAACAACCTAAAACAAATATTTAACCGATTTCATTAACCTTTAGCGTGCTAGGGCTTTTGCAAACATCTTGGAACCAGACCAGATGTCGAGTTACTCGCCGCCTGGCCAGGTTCAAAGCTGTTTGACATTAAGACAATATTTCTACCAAATTTCGAGAAAATTGGATAGAAATTACATTTCAGCAGAAGATATTTTCAGCAGACGAAAATTTCTCAGCATGCAGAAGGATAATGTTGTGTTTTTGTAATGCATATGCTTGTAATATAACACACTTGTAATAGTCAAATAATCTGAAAAAAAGATCCTTTGGAAGGACTGAATGCAACCAAGTACAACAATAGCAGACCCGGTTTTATTTGGTTTGTTCATGAGTGGTAGTGTAAGGTGCTACACCACTCAGGGCCCCCATCCACCGGCTAAGCGGTATTCTGTTCAAGTTCTGAGTTCAATAAATCATAGAAATGTTTCTTGTCCTTGTCATATCTCTGATTGCTTTCAATAATGTACATAAAAATATATACTAAAAGCAATGGCATACACAGTGTCAGAGATCATTAATCTTACCTGGGACCTTTGGTGATACGGGGAGCTACACGTTGAAGCACCTCAGCAAACACGTTCCTATCCATACGGATGAACCCAAAGTAGTCTCCAGCAGACTGTTGGTCAAGCTCCTGAAAAAGCGTTTCATACTGGCCGAACAGAGGCCTTCTGGTCAGCCATGGCTTCACCCAATAACGCTTCCTTCTTTGCCTCTCTTGCAGGCGACCCCGAGCAACCACTGCCAGCATTGCGTCACGATCTTCGGCCTCCTCTAGGATTAGCAGCTGTAGAAGTCGATGGCGCATCCTTCTTGGCAGTGCCATTTTGGAAGCCAAAACGGTAAATGATGGAAAGACTCAGTGCTCCCCTTTTATATTATTTTAATTACCCGTGTGTTCCTCCGATTTGACGCACGATTGTCGTGCTTAACACTTTCGTGCTCATTACGTTTTTCTTACGTTTCTCTTACTTCGTAAGTACGGATTCTGAAAACGCACGCTTTGCTTGCAATAGGCGTGCGATTATCTCACTCACTGTGTGCTACACAAGTACAGATCGTACGTGCTCTTACTTCTTCCTACTTCCAAAAAAGCGTACAGACCACTTGCGGGCCCCACGTTTAGAGCACGACACACCTACTCATTAAGTACTTGCAACTTGCCATCGCTGCGATTTAATTTTCATCCTGCGACAACGCTACGCCTGACAAGAACTCCGACGACGCACGATCTCTAAGCACGCACGACGGGTTGTAAGAGAACCATTAGGTACGAAATACGTCACAGCGTTATTACGTCACAATGAATACAACCGTTGTAAACAAATGGCGTCGACTGTTGGAGACAGAAAAGTAAAACTGCTGCTAAAAGCACTGGTGGAAGACAAAACTGGCTTAATTTATGATATCTGGGTGTTGCAATGTGTAATTATATCAGGCAATGCTTCATGGTAAAGTAATGTCGCCAGTTGCAGCAACGAAACGGACAAAACATACTGTATCGGGTACAAAGGTAGGCCCAATGTGACAATTTTGGAAATTATTTTAAAATTAAGATTTAATAATAAAGCAATTGTTGCATTTCAGTTTCGGTCAATATGGTGATTTATCGACCTGACGAAGCAATATCGACCTCGGGCTACGCCCTCGGTCAATATTGCTTCATCAGGTCGATAAATCACCATATCGACCTCACTGAAATGCAATAATTGTATAGTGTTCACTAACGTTAGTGCGCTTAGCTATGACATTTTTTTGCTAAAGAATAAAATTGTCTTACCTTATATTTTCACAAAAATCACGTGAAATGGTTAATTTACACGTTTTATCACTCATCTAAAAGGTGGCGAAATTAAGACCTCAACGTCTTCCATTAACTTCGAGCATCTCAATGACGTCATCGGAGCTACGTCATTTGAGTGTAATGTCGTCTGCAGTGACGGAGAGGCTTCTTCAACAGCGACCGTGACTCTCTCGGTAACCGACGTCAACGAGGCGCCATCCTTTGCACAAAAGGGATTTTCTATCACAGCAGATGAAGAAGAAACGGTATCTAATATTCTTTTGGTCAACACTATGTTTGCAATATAATTATGTTAGTATGACACTTAAATCACATCAAACCATCAAAGGAATATAGTATAGTATATTATAGAAAACATTTATCTATGTCCTATTTTGTTTTTGTTTTCTTTAGGGTTTTCATAAAAAATTTTAAGATTTCAAATAGTTTTGACTAGATTCAATTTGGAAACGTCTGCAGTAAGTAAAAGAAACAGTACAGACTGAATCCATCTTTTATGTTGTTACATATTTTCAATGTGGGTAGAATGATTTAAATTTAGTCCCTTTACAGAAAAAAGTTAAACAAGAAATATCTTTAAAAAAGATAAACGGCGTTGATGGAAAAGATTTATATATACATGTATATAAGAAAGAAAGAAATACAGAGAGGCAAAGCAGACACAGTTTAGTTATTTTATTTTATTTGTTATAGCTGTCGACGAACCCTCCCTGCCTTCTTAGTATGAATTAGAGATTAAGCGACCGAATCATGAAAACTCATAAATTTATTGAAAGTGTCTTTCAAAAAAATGTTGAAGCTGTTGCAACAATTTCATACAGTGATAACAAGTCGATTAAAGATACTGAAGCAAAATATTCAGTTTCAATAAAATACCTCGTGTAGAGTGAGAATTCAAGATGAATAAATGTCCTTGAAATTTAATAAATATAAATAATAACAGCCTGTTACAAGAGCGAAATTTACAAACTTTTACGTATATTAACTTTAAAAAAAGTGTCCGTCCTGAGTATTGAACCCGGGGCCTCCGCTTGAGAGGCGAGAGTGTTAGCCACTACACTACAATAAACTTGTATTTCGTACTTGAAATTAACAATCAGTATCAAAGGAACTAGAAAGGAACCAGTAAGAACTAGGAATATCTACACTTCTCTTTCGTTTTATACTGTGTATTGTATGCAAGTGTTTACCTGACACCCAAGAATATTCCATATAATATTGTATTTAAGCCATCAATATTGACTTAACTGGTTACTTAAATCGTAAATATGTTTTTCCTCCAATACAACGCCCACTAACAACCAATCGAAATAATCTATTTGATTTTTCCGCTGCATAATAATAAAAATCCCACTAGATACCTCTCCACCCTGCTAGATGCCTCTCTGGTGTAAATAGCTACCAATCGAAATAGTTTATTTCATTTTCCCTCTGCATAATAAGAGAATACGAGTATTATTTACAACATTTCATTGGTCGAAAAACTAGGTCAAAAGTGAGCTTAGACAGCTAACGCCAAAAAAAATTTCGCTATGCTTACTTTTGTTTAAAAACAATTCATCATTATCATCATTATAATTTAAAATAAACAGGCTGAAAACCTTATTGTATCTCGTTTACGAATTCAAGTTAAGAGATGTCGGTCTGCTTTATATGCTGTTTCTAAACCAGGCTGGAACAGCTTTGCAAGCCTCTGGATATAACATCATCGACGAAGACGATTTTGATACTAAATCATTCTCTCTGGATTGTGGAGCACACACTGGCTACTTTTCTATAGCATCCGATACAGGAATAACTAGTTTTGCGACTAGATATGACGCTGATGACGTCACTCGTCCGACGTCATATAGTTGTACCGTAACGGTAACGGATAGCGGAGGACTGACAGATACGGCTACACTATTGATATCTATTGGTAATAGACATGATTTGAACCACGGTTTTCGTAAAATAAATATCATATCGACTCTTAAAAAGGTTGAAACCACTCAATATTTAAACATTTACAATATGTACTAAATAACAATATGTATTAAACAGGGGTTTTAACAAATAATACTTATGCGCCTGGTAAATTTAAAATAATTACTTTTTTTTCCAATTCTCAAACAAGCATTGCATCTTCATATCTTTAACCTTTGCTATTCATTCGTAAACTGAAAATAGTCCCAGTTGCTTTCACACTTTCGCCTTGGGATCTCGACGAAAGTGCAGTTGCCTTTTTTAGGTTTAAGACTGAGATAAAATTGAAATACTGATATTTTTAACGTTGTTTACATAAAAATTTCAAGAAAAAACAACAACAGTTCTTTGTTTTATTAATGCATTTAGGTCCACATTTGAGGCAAGATTGAAATACTGGCTATAAGTTCTGCATTCTTACATAACATCTAGCATGCCCTATGATATAAGTACACAATACTGCAAGAAGATTTTGTTGCGTTTAACTATGTCCAGCCTTTCATCGTATAATAGAAATATAAACGCTGGAGTAAGGATACCCACAGAAGAGCGTAATTGCTCTTAACATCACTGTAAAAGCTCGCTTGCACTAGACCCCATCCTCGTTCGCTAGAGTTTGTATATAAAAAGAAATCAAATGGAAAAAGAATATTTAGAGCAACTTTAATTTCATTATATTTGGAGTTATTTATTTTATTTGTCTATTATTTATGCACGTTTATATGTAGCATTTACAAAAATGTATATCCTACATGAAACCATGTCATGTTACTTTGTCGAACACCCTGCTCTGTTTCAGAAAATATAAACGATAATACACCAACCTTCACGACAACTCCAAGTACTTGGTTTTTATACTTTAATGCTGCAGTCGGCACCATCCTTGGCACCGTATCAGCAACTGATGACGACATAGGAAATTATGGCAAAATTACCTACAGGTAGATTAGGCAATACTTTAGATTTGAGACTGGTTTCCAATCTCAGTTTTATAACCTTCAGACCAGATCTTTTTCTTGACAAACACATTAACCATGACAAAACACCTAATACTCTATCTCACTTTATCTTGTCGTTTATAACTGAACAGCTTTAAAAAGTTGTATGCCTTTTCATCATTATGTCCCAAGTTCGTTAAGCAGGCACCATAAATCGATCGTGTCTGTGAAAATTATATAATGCTTACTTCCGCCCTTTGTTTTCTCGTAAAGGGCAAAAATACCATTATTTTTCTGGTAATAATCTTAATACCACATTGAAGATTCTATGTTCACCGCCATATGCATATCGTCGCGTGGGATAGATCAAATTTATACACTTCACTGTGTAATGTAATGGGGAAATTATATTAATAATTTACCGCATCATATTATAGGTTATTTATGTATTCTAAATTTTAAAGTTTTATTCTTAATCTTCTTAAAATGTTTTAGGATTTTATTTAATTAGGTTTCTTTTAAAAGTTTAAGCGTTAATCATATAGTGTTATAAAATGTACATGTAGGTTAAAACTGTCGAGTAACTTTTGATCGTAGGTCATTTTCATGTATTGCTAATTACTGTTATGTCGATTTGTTATTATTATTAAACATAACTGCACGCATATATTTCGAGTGAGCGACGGAAGTACACATTAAAAACTGTCATCATGGCAAAATGATTCATTCGGGTACTGTACGACCGTCTCGGGGATTTCTAATAAAAACCGGGTTAAGGACCGGCATAATGCAATTCACATCCGAACTCTTTTGGCAAGGGGAATTCTAAATTACTAAATTATTTTAAGGGAATTTAGCCGGAATATATGCAGATAGAAATTATTTTTATGTTATTAACTTGTGAAAGACTATTAGAAATTTAAGTTATTATTGAATTGGTAAAATTTGGAAATCAGAAAGTAAAACTATTTAGAAACTTTGACAAGTGTTTGTTTAATATACACCTGTGGATAATTAACTACTACGCTACAACTGGTGTTAATATTGAGTTGCACTCAATTCTGGGCTTGGCGGCATGGGCAATCGCATTTCCATAACTTTCCACGAACAATCAAACCAAGTCTGCAATATTTAAAAAAAAAGATTTCGTTAATGGTGGCTATCAAAGTTCTCTTTTCATCAATTCCTCTGTAGATTTGGACAATTTGTATTTTTCGGCCTCAGTTAGTTGCATATTTCTACATAGTAGTAAAACAAATAAAAATGCTGACATATCTTTAAGAAGAGTTTACAAATTCACAATAAATCAATAAAACTATAAATACATGTGTATCGACCGATTTAAAATTGATCAAATCAGTAAATAATTTGTCAAATGATTAATCCTTACTAGTTTTTGTTTTACATGTAAAAAATTTAATAAATCCGATCGCCATGACATCTTGGTTATATAAGATCGTTGATCAAATTAATTTACAACCTTAATTTATTTGTTTTCTCAGTTTAGATCAATCATCGCTGGATGCACAATACTTTGGAATAGATCAGTCGGGACAGGTGTACGTACGAACATCCACTGTTCCTCTTGGTGAAGATGTTACAAAGACATTTGACATAATAGCAACAGACGGTGGAGGGCTTACTGATACTGTCACTGCAACAGTGGTTTTACAAGCAACAACAACATTATCTACAACAACAACCACAGACAGGTGGGTATGATAATAAACAGCCTTAGAGCTTTAAAGACAGATTCGAGTAGCGCACCATGTTAAAGGGCTAGGAATGGATAGCTATGTTGGGTGATATTCTTAGATGATAAAACTTGAGATGTTAAATCGAAATTGATCAAACTACACACACCAAAAGTTCTAATTGGTCACTTTTTGTCCGTAATTTTTTGTGAGAAAGCCATTGAATTCACTCTTTATTCATGATCATATGCCAACAACAGTCTTCAACGTAAGCTTTAATTTGGTAATAATTGACTATGGAACAGTTTGGCGAGATCAGTTTTCTTGCATAAAAGGTCAAGCAAATAGAAATTTGCTCTTAATTCCTTGTTTTATTCTATTAGTACCCCTCATTAGTGGGAAAAACAGAAAACATGATTAATCAACAGCACATTTGTTTAAATAAACCCCTTTCAAAGTATCGAATTTTAAAATTACCTCCCTTCCAATTAAAGACTGTTCTAATTTTGACACTGCGGTGTAAGTAAATGGTATTGGATTCATTTAAGAAAACAATCAATAAAGATTAAAAAGACATTAGATAATTGATTTCAATACAAAACAGTTCTTTCTACAACCTCTCTTGACGTAGGGAAGAAACGAAACAAGCATACATTGTAAACATATACAATTAATGACCAATTAGAACTTTGGTTGAGCGTATTTTAAAAATAGTATCGCATCAATACTGAAATCAAATTAAAAACAAACAAAATGACGTACACGCGTAGTAGAGCATGCCTTTTACTGGGCCCTTGTCCAATGTCACTGACTCTGAACAGAAGATGGCGACCGAGCTTCTAAAAGTTTGGTAGACAACTCCATCATTCGTTACCACTGCGAAGGTGAAAGGTGCAGATTCTGGCACGACACATTTTTCTTTCATGTGGAAACGCAATAGCAATAGAAAACACTCGAGTAAAGTAGAGCCTATTGGGCAATTTTATTAACAATATCTGATGCCTCATCAGCGTCACTACTATAATATAATCACGTAGAACATAGTACAACCCATATTTTTATACAAATGTTGATTTGCATGATCTTTGTTTCAGTTATTAAAATAAATTTCTGAACATTAATAGTCTACATATAAATGATGAAATATTTACTGTAAGGATTATATATAACCATATTTTTTTATTGTGACCTCAAAATCATTTCGTCAGAGAAGGGCTTATATTGCTATTTTTCAATAGTTTGTTAGCGCAGACAAGCTCACTGCAAATGTTTTCCCGCAAACTGAATGCTGCTTTTAGAAAGATCTTCGTTGCAGAACAGTGGAGGATGATTCGAAATTTTATTAAACTGTAGACAATATGTGTATAGAAGTTAGCGCATCGGAATTTTTATTTTAGGTATCGTACTTTTTTCGAGGATAGTAGAAATATTGCCTGGTTTACAGCATCATGTATAGGTGCATTGGCGGTAGTGTGTGCAAGCGTCTACATGTGCATGAAGTACACAGGAAAAGGCACCAAAACGTCATCATCATTGACGTCATCACTAAAGTTCAATTGGTGAATATGATTTACAGCCTTGAACAAAAACCTTTAACAAAGTCACGAACATTGAAGTGTTTCAGAATTAAGGATTCATGTTGCTCAGTTTATCGAACATGTTTTTGTAGTTCAACATAGGCGGATCCAGGGGGGGCGGACCCGGCGTACGCCCCCCCTAAAATTGCCCAAGCAAAGTTTTTTTCTCTGTAATGAAATATGATGTATAGGAAAATATAATATATAAATGTCAAAAAATTTTCGCACGCTACGCGTGCAATAAGTTTCGAGACTGAGTACACTAATACAATGACATAACGAACAATTCACAAACAATTCATTCTCATTTTTTGTAAGATTTTAACATGATCCAACGGCTGTTTAAAAAATTATATGATATATTTAGATGCTTTACAAAACATCGTGATCTAATCTACAATTAGCCCAACTATTTGTGCGCAACAAGAGCTTTTCTATATATACGATGGTCGCTCTTCGCGCACAACCCAGTTACTATTCAAATCAATGCGGAAAATTTTCCTTCTATTTCTATATGCCGCCGATCGGAAAATGAATCGCAACTTTTCAATCTTTTGCCTGCTTCATAAAGCATCTTAAACATATTTTTTTTTTAATTTACATACCTGAGAAGCCACATTCAAGTAGAATCAATATATGTAATCCTTTATAAGTAACGTTTTCGTTTTTTATGCAAAACTGTTTTAAACCTCAACCCATGTCGATTACACCGCATAAAGTTTATCTGACTCGCGTTTATCGATAATTTTCACCGTGTAAACGGCATATGCTGTGGTAGGTTTAACAAGTTATTTTGTGGATTATTCGTTCATTTTATTGTTATTTTTATCATTATTTATGTTTTATAACGATATTTGACATACCAGTGTTGAAATTTTCATGTGGATGTGAAAAAAGAATTTAAAACGGGTCGATTTCCACCACAGTTTTGATCGTAACTGCTTGAGACGTAAAGGACAGACAACGAAAACGTCCGTATGATAATGGGTCTGTGCTTGCAGTCGAATTATTGAGACTAATCTACTATCTACTGAAATTGATTCGACCTTCAAACTTTGCGTTTCAACTTTTTCCTTTGAATTTTCCGTATTTTATTCTATCTTTGGGTTGATTAGAATTGTCAACAACAATTGACGCGCCGAAACGTCAGAAGATGTTGACGAGTTTTTTTAGCAGAGCTGCAGCACGAAAATTTCATCATCAATATCATCATTTTAATTTTACGTCCCCTCCCTAACCCAAAATGCGATTGTGATACCTAAGTTTACGTGTTTGCTATATTTTTCCTCTCGCTTGAATTCAGTTTACATGTTCATAGTAAAATACGTTTCTGTATTTTAAATATTCCCGCTTTCACTTACTTCCATTTATATTTTTCCTTTGAGTAAAGTGAGTCAACAAACATGGATGCATTAAGTGGGAAACACGCAAACATTCAAAATATATATTGTGCAAAAGATCTTATTTTTGCCTCCGTTTGATTCATACCTTAAGCACACAGATTAGAGCTCTCGTACATTGTATTGTATACCCTGGGAAAGTATATTTGAGGTTCTGGAAATGTGCATATGAATCCCTTAGAAATGACTAAAACACGGGAGCTTCACGGGGCCTCCGGCCCCCTGGACCCCTGGCCAGGGCTTTGCCCTGGACCCACCGGGGCCCTTACGGCCCCCTGGACCCCCAGTCGGACTGTTTATTTTCCGCCCCCCCTAACTACAAATCCTGGATCCGCCTATGGTTCAATACCACAGTGGCATCAACAAATCGGTTAAAAAAATTTAGTTTAGGTGTTCATTCTAAAACCTTGTAGAATCTAGCTTCTATATTTCAGTGATATTTCAAATTGCTGCTTAGACTACATACTCATATATTTGAACTGTTTTAACTTAAAAACGAATGTTTGTTACTGGTATACAATCGAAGACTTTGCGTAATTGTTAATTTCAAACATGTATATGATGAATAACGAATCAGAGTTATATTTGATAAGCAACGTTCGTTGTTTTATGCCTGAAGCGGGCCAATTCTTTCATAAAGATGACGAGGGAAATATTTAAAGCAAAATCATCCTGACTAAGGGCAAAAACTAAAACCTTGTGATTGTATTCATGTTTAAATTTAATATAGATCTATAGGAATTTAGATAGTTTTCTGAACTTATTATACAGTGAGTCTATTTGTCATTGTAGCTGTAAACTTTGGCGAGAATATAGACCTCGGGCTCGACAACCTCGACAACCTCCGGTGGAGAAGCCAGTAGACCCGGCTCCTACAGCTGACCCAGAGGATCCAAAGATACCAGATGATAATGGCGCAGCAGGTATATTTTATTATAATTATAGTAAGCACATAAATACGTTTCAATCTACTACGGTTAAACATTGAATTTTATTAATGACATTATAGCATGCACACATTACTTTGTGTTTTGTTTGTACTTACCATCTATGTTGCGTATAGATGATGACATCATAACAGGGAACGAAAACATTCTACATGCACTAAATGATCATTTCGTAAGTATTTCTAAATGTTTAACAAAAAACGAAATTAAGAAAGAAAATTTTCAATACCTTAATGTTTATTTAAATGAAAAACTGAAACACAAATGTTTTAACATTGAACTTATAACTCCCTTTGAAGTAAGTAAAATAATTGAAAAACTAGATATTAATAAATCTACAGGCTTGGATTACTTAGGGCCATATATCATCAAATTATGTAAAGATTATATATCTGTACCCATAGCTTCAATTATAAACAGCAGTATTGTGCAAGGTATTTTTCCAGATCAACTAAAACTTGCTAATGTTATTCCTATACACAAAGGGGGAAGTATGGAAGATGCGAATAATTATAGACCTATTTCTATCTTGCCAACTTTATCCAAGATTTTTGAAAGACATATTGCAAATCAGTTATCTTTATTTTTTCAACAAACGAATATAATTTATGAGTATCAGTCGGGGTTTAGAAAACAACACTCCTGCCAAACTGCTTTGGTGAAAATAATAGATTCTTGGTTAAAGGAAATTGATTCAGGGAAAATGATTGGAACAATATTTTTAGATTTTAAAAAAGCTTTTGATCTAGTTGACCATGACATCCTTCTTTATAAATTAAAATTATATCACTTCTCAAACAACGCTATAACTTTTTTCAAATCATACCTCTCAAACAGAAAACAGTTAATTAAAAATGGTGCAATACGATCACAAACTCGTCATATTATTTCTGGTGTACCCAAGGGCTCAATCATAGGCCCCCTTACATTAGGGGTCGATATGTATGCTGACTAGAAGTAGTACAAATGAAACAGTTAAGTTTAAACGAAACGCAAAAATGGTGTTCAATAAATAACATGATCATAAACCCAATCAAAACAACATGTATGATCATTGATTCAAAGCAAAGGATCAATAATAACCATGAACTCAAATTATCTGTTGGGAATAAATTGCTTCAAAATGTAATATCACAAAAATTACTAGGCGTCTATATTGACAACTGTCTTAACTGGAGTACCCATATAAATCAAACTTGTAAGAAACTTGCATCAAAATTATGTTTACTTAAACGAATATCATTCTTTCTAACACTGGTTATGAAACAACTCTTCTATAATGCATATATTGCATCTACTTTTGAATATGGTTGTATTGTTTGGAGTAACGGTAACCGTCGCGACTTAAATAGGATATACAAAATTCAAAAAAGAGCAGCAAGATAATTCTTAAAAAAACCTGTTCGCACACCTACGAAAGATCTTTTTCATAACCTAAAATGGCTTTCTTTTGAATCAAGATGTAAATATCACACTGCACTATTGGTCTACAAATCTATACATAATTTGGTTCCAAAATACATCACTAACCTTGTAAAAGTATCTAATAACCCTCGGTATAACTTGCGATCTTCTTCAAGAACTGATATTGAACACTTAAAAGGTAAAACCAACTTAATTAAAAAATGTTTCATCTATACAGGTATGAGCGTATGGAATGATATCCCTGATGAAATTAGATCTGTCTCTTCCATATATTTATTCAAAAAACATTTAAAAACTTACTTGTTTGAAATACAACCCCTTTAAATTGTTATTACTTTTGTATTTGTATATAGTTTTTCACATAATTTTACACGATGCATATTTGTAATCGAAATTTGCCTATAGCATGTATAGTGTATATGATTAATTGTGTCTGTCTTTAAGTATTGATGTTTTATGTGTTGTAATATATGTTTGTTTGTTGTTGTTTTTTTCGTTAATCCATTTTAGAAGGCCTCATTGAAAATTTGAAAATAAGCAATTTCTTCATTTGACTAACTTTTTATACTTGCAAATATTGAATTTTTTTGTTTTAATTTTGTTGTCATAGTTTTTGTCTTAATGAGTTACCTTCTTAAAATAAAGAGATTATTATTATTATTATTATTATTATAACTTTTTGTCTATCACAATAAATCGAAACATGCCTGCAATATTTTCATATTTGTCGTGTTTGCTTACCTTCAAAGTTCCTTTTTCATATGTGGACGTTTTCTGATCGCACTACTGTGTATTAGGGTAAAAACTTACACTAAAATAAGAGTTTTATGTTGAATATTGGTTGGTAATTTTTTGTTGATCACACCAGAAGTTTAGTAATTTATGTAAATTCATACAAATCTAAATCAAAATCTAAAGCCGTGTTGTCTTTGTGTTAGAAAAACAACGTTGAACAAGGAAAAGTAAATTGAGTATACTCCCTTGTATTGAAGAAGCAAAGTGTTTATGAATTCCAAATACTTTTGATAAATCCGTATTTTGTTTTATGCGAAGCGAATACATAGAATATAGAATGATAACTTCGCTTAAAACTAATTAGTATTTCAATAGTATTAGTCTCCCAGTTTATTTATTCAATGCTTTTATTTTTTACTTCAGTTAAAGGTCCTTTTGTTTTCATATTTCGGCATGTTTTAAGCTGGGTGGTTTCAATATCCCAACCAATTCAGCTTTGGCTAATGTTCGAGGATATTTATTCTGCTTTTTAGTGTTTGCCTGTTTGTGTTAGTAATTATGTAATTATATTAAATACAACTATTTTTTAAAACAAAGAAAAAACAACAACAAACAATTATTTGGTATACCCTTAAAAACTTATTTTAATCAAAACAGTATGTATTTTTCTCTGTGTGTATAATATTATTATTATGAAAAGGTGATTTCAACATATTGTGTTGGCTTTGGTCATAAAGTAAAACTTTATGAAGCAAGACACGAACTTTATGAACTGCACATTGCAGTTTACATTTATGTTACTTTTAAATAACTGTTATTTGCAGATGGGCGTCTCGGGGAAAAATGTGTCTCCAGTAATACTGTTTGTCATTTTAGTTATTAATTTCTTTGGAAAGAACGTAACATAAACTATTATTTTCTCATTATCTAAAAAGTAATTTTGTTACACATTTTGACAATTATATGTTATTTTACCGCGAAATGTATAATTTTAAATGTCGTCTGCTCATCTTTATGACGTCATTTTAACTGTCCGATGGTACGTTATCCCCTGTCTCGCCGCAAATCATTTATTAAAGTGAAAGTGCATGGTGCCCTCTTGCTTTAAAAAGTCTTTTATGCATGTATTTTGTTATTAACATGATACTGAACCTTACACAATCTAAAGTCACACCAGTGTCCTTTATTCAGACAGTGAGTTAAATGTTTCCTATTGAAGACATATTTCACCAAATCAGTTTTTTTTCACGGAGACAGTTGGTGCTGGGATAAGCTTAAGATGATGAACAGATATTCAACGTTGATGGTGACTCTCTGGACATTAAATATCCGATTCTTGATAAATTAAAGATATAAATGCTCTAAAGAGACCATTGGATGGTAATTAAGCAAATGGACATAACATTTGTCTTATTCCTAACGTTAATCCATTGAACCTTTCATCCCTTTCCTTAAGGGAACCATATCAAAAAGGTCCATTACTGAGACATTTTAGTCCAATAGTCCAATAAGTAAATGGGCATGAACTATATTTGAAAGAAAGTAGACTGATTCAGGGAGAGGAGGGGATAGACTACGGCTAGAAGTGAGGATTCCACATCGAAATTTACAAATCGCCGTTCTACTTTTCTCTTGCTTTGCACCATTAGAGATGTTTTACAGATAGTGGTTTCATCTTCAAGAAAAATTGATAATGTACGAAAAAATGAACTTTGAAAGTTACATAAATCGAAATCTCAGCAAATATTGCAGGCTCACATTGATCAATTATATTATGCTCTTAAAGCTGCTATTTCATATCGATATTTTTTTTATATTTGTAAGAATATTTGAACGAATTGGACTGTTATTCTTGGTTATTCAATCATCTATTTCAAAATAGACGTCACAAACCATTAACGAAAAAGAGAACCCGAGGGGTTACCGTCTTGGAACGGTCAGTGGCAAATTAATTTGCCACTGGGTTATTGTTTTGCCACTGGGATTTAAACCAGGTTCTAGGGTGCACCAACCTCACACTTGCCCTAACAGGTTCTCATGTGAACAAACTAAAGGTAATTCAGAACTGTAATTATCTCAATGAAATAAAGATGTCTTGCGGTTATACCTGCTGGTCATACCCGTTGTTGACTGATGTTGTGAATTTGTATTCTGTGGGTGCCAGTATTCTTATGAGTATGAGCGGTCAGTTGTCTGTCATTTTGAATAATGTTTTACTAATAAATCAGTAAGTATTTTTGCATGTTTTATTGAAAGTTTAAGATCAATAGCTCAATTATTAAACCAGAAATGCTCCAGTACGAAGGTGTATAATTAAAGTTGTTAAGTGTGTTCGATGTTCAATTAAAACCGGTGTTTTCTTTTCAGAGAAAAGAGTTGAGAATGGCACTCGCTTTCAGTTCTGGTCTTCCGGAAACCATATGTTCGATTAAACCCAGTTTCGTTTATTGTGTGATATTCAGAACTTATGACGTACGCAACACTTAAGAGTTGAACTTCTGGGACACGGTTAAACTTCATTAAAATGTCGTTTTACTGTGAACAAAATCGTTTACAAGTGTTACAACAGTGTAAAGGCTACTTAATTGACTGAATAAGTGAGAAATAATACAATCGGATGAGGATAAGTGGTAAAATGTTTAAAGTTCAGCTACGTAAAATTATGGTGAAGAAGTCTATAAAAACGCAAACCTGTTTATCTCGAAGTGAACTATTTGAAACATTTTTATCCAGTCTGTAAACTTTGAAGTACAGGTCCTTTGTTTGACAATGACCATTAAAAAACTTGTTTGAAGGCGTGCTTGCTTTTGAGTATACTCCTGAAAATCATGTTGCGGCCCGCATTATTTTATAATCAAGAACACACAGTACCACATTTCAAACGCTTTTTGTCAACACATGCTTGCCGGACATCTTGTAGAGCACCAATATATATTTAACACTACAAATTTCGTTATTCCTTAAAGTTGAAGTTGGTTGTTCTTTTGCGTAATAAAAGTCATTTTTCACTACACTATAATAACTTATTCCATCTGAAAAAAACCGCATATTGCACACCTTCACGACAACCAACTGGTAGAGAGAAAATGAGATAATAAACTTATTAAACGATCTATTTAAAATTAAAACACACCAAACAATAAACGAAATGCAAACTTAAAAGGTTACCATCTTTGAAAAGGTCAGTGCCACTTGGGGTATCAATTCTTGGGTGTTCATACCTCACAACTCAAGAGCAAACAAGCACAAGTTGCCTTGGTAAAGTAACTCCAAATCATCCATCATTCGACCATTTTACACCTAATCGCATTCACGAGACATAAAGAAAAGTATCTAATGGCTCTTGAAGGCACACGATAAAATACCATAAGACATGAGCAGAGAGTGAATATCACGATAGCAGCAATAAACCGATCGAATTCTTAATTACTGTTTAACAAAGGTGCGACATTTAATCCGGAATAGCCACAGGCAGAAAACACAGCCTTCCCACCCAGCCAAAGATTAGAGAGAACAAAGGAGCATCGACCTATTTTAAAAATACACCATAAACTATTTACAATAAAAATGAACCTGAGGGTTGGGTACCGCTTTGGAACGGTCAGTGGCAAAACAGTTTGCCAGTGTTGCATGTCAAAGCACGCAAACATGTAAAAATATGAAACATAAGAAGCTTAAACAATGCCAAGCAAAAATGTGTGTATTAAAAGACCTTAGTGAGACCACAGCCCCTGGAGTCAAATCAACAAAACACAGTAATAGGTACAAAAGAAACAGATCGAGCTACTACGCTCTTTTACAAAATTTCCAAATAAACTTTCAGAAACTCTTAATCCCCTGCCACCGTCGTCAAATTATTCTTCTTACAAATGATCACGGAGAATGAAGAGCGCTTTCGATTATATCTGTTGGTAGCGTTTTTGCATTTACCGATGGTTTAATAAATCGACCTGAACTTTTGTTGTTCTCTTCGATTTGTAAATAAAACTGGTTATTAATAAACGTTTTTATAAAAGTAAGTGTGTGACATAATGAACTGTCTATTTAAAGAATAGGTTAGCGTGCTATCAATCAGAACTGTAATCCTGTGGTAACATGCGGATAAACAGTTCTTTTTGTGAATTGGACGATCAAAAAGAGAGATACCAGCAGACAAATTTTGCCATAACAAAAATATATAAAACAGAATGTCAACGAACAAGCAAGATTCAATGTGGCGTTTGAGAAGGAACGGCTGTGAAAAAGAGTGTTCGATGCAAAGAAAGATTAAAGCTTTATTTTATGGAACAAAAGCAGATCGAGGAGCATGAAATGCAAATAAGAAAGGATAATATACAGACTAAAAATCAATTACAAATGGTAATTAACAATTCTCCAAATATCTCGACAACAATTTTTTTCTTTTGGAATAACTAAAACAGAATCACGTCTACAATAAAATTTGTTGCGTATGCTAATTACTTACTGCCTTGGCATTGCGTTTTTATTTCTTTTTTAATTATATTGACTCTACCTGGGAGCGAACCAGCACCTTCTAGGCGACAGCGCCTAGCCCTGCAATTCCGACGACGCAACCAATTAAGCTAACCGGGTCAACCCCCTAAAGGCTGATCGGATAGCCCTGATATACGTTATCATCACTGCACATCGACATACACTATGACATCGGTAACGGGCTTTCTTGCTGATACCAGTACTGACTATATGTTCGGGGAGACTTTTACGCGTAGCCCTGCAATTCGGACGATGCAACTAATTGAGCTAACTGGGACAACCCCCTAAAAAGGTTGATCGGTTAGCCTGATATACGTTATCATCACTGCAAGACAATGTAACTGGTTATTTTACTGATAACAGTGCTGACTGTAACTATTACATAAAGATTTGTTTTGCTGTTCGTTGATTTTCAGAACATCATTTTCCATTAAAGATATGACATGAATGAACCTCACATGGAAAGATTAACTCATTCCATTAATATGGACAATCCCAGTTTGAAATTAAAAATGCTTAACACAATACCTCAGATTAACACATAACTACAGAACTGCAGATAATTAAAGCCATGTGAACTTCTTGTTCATGGCCAGTTTGTGCATAAAGATGTATTTAATTCTCACAGTGGGTATTTTACACAAATTAAATTATCCTTAACAACGCGAGATTTTCACCGAGTTTTTAACATTTATTTAACATTTGTGGTTACGTTATCAGGCGTGCTCATATATTGACCTCGACTGTTTAAAAATGGCGGCGTTTATGGTTTAAACGCAATCAGAACATTAACTTAAATGCTTCGGGTTTAAATTATGAGGAAGATGTCTAAAACTACATCGAAATTTCCCTATGGTAAGTTTTTTATACTGTCTATTGGAATTTGCTATAATGCTCATGACCGATAAGCTATACCATTTTACAATAGATGAAAAGGGAACTTTGTAAGCCATCGAACACGACAAATATAAAAATACTGCAGGTTCGGTTTGATTGAGCCTGTTCATGGGCAGTGATGGAAATGCATATTACTTCCCACGCCGCCTTGCCCCGAGTTGAGCGCAACTCAATATTTACACAAATGAACAGTACATGATTTAAGTACATTTACTATTTATGTGAATAGTACATCCATCCCAAACGATGGTATGCATATGGAGGTGAACATGGAACCTTCAATGAGGTATTTTCAGATTAATACCATTCCATGTTCAGCGGCGTATGGTCCCCAGATAAAAGAATGGGTTTGCCCTAAACGAGAAAACAATGGGCGGAACTAAACAGAATAGAATTTTGACAGGGGATCTTAGAATATAAATCCTGCATATCACAGACAACGCCAAAGGCAAAATTTAAAAAGCAGGAAGTATATCCTTGGGGTGATTGGACAATATCCAAATCTATATTGGCTGGGATATTGAAACTACCTACATGTATATTTAAACTGGCCGAAATATAAAAGAACAAAAGTAATTTTAGAAGTACTATTAAATTAGTACATAACTATCGTGCTCAACGACCATCAAAGGACGTAACTGATAACATCACTGATTGAATGTACGGGGAGACTTTTTACAGCCGCCACACGGCACAAACAACGCTTCTGTGATACTGAAATAGATGAAAATGGAACCTTGAAAGCCACCGAACAAGACAAATATGAAAATACTGCAGGCTCGGTTTGATTGAGTCTGTTCAAGGGCAGTAATGGAAATGCATATTACAAGGTGGCGATCTGATCACTTTTAACAAATGGGGACATATCAGAAGAGGGAACATTTATGTCAGATGTGGCGTTTTCAGCTATAAAATGAACTTTTTTTTTGGTAAATAGTAAAATAACTTTTCATCGATTGGATAAAGCTTCAAATTATCAAGAGATAACTTTAGATATACATTTGTCTAACATATATTTGGACGAATAGAATTTACTGCAGTTACCCATGGATCCAAAAATCTAAAAAAAATTATATTGCAACTTCTATCAGGTTATATTTTTTCAGCATGAGCAAAAAAAGCTAGTTTAGCAATGTAATAATGTTCGTTTTATACTTCCAGCATATGAAAACTGTATTTATTAGCGAATCAGATAGCTAAATGTAAACTGCGTGTTTTAAAATTGTCAGAATATTCCCCAGAGAAAGTATTTTGTTCATACTGTACAAGCTTTATTCAGGAACGGTAAACCATTGATATATTAACAATGAAACTCCATGTATATATACTTGATGTTTTGTTCTTCATTCAGAATTCAAATGGAATGGCAATATCACCGAAGAAATGAAAAGTTGTTTCCAAGAAAACGGCTTTTTAGTTTTCAGGTAGGAACATCCCGAGATTATATTGCGCTTGTTATGTCAAATGTTTATGTTTTTAATTCCATGCGAAAAATTTGATATTTGTTGACTTGCCTTTCGTTTCCGTACATTATTATAGTTTTATTCAGGTTGATAATAGTCAGTTATTTCTTATGTTTATCATAATAAATTTCAAGTCACAAAAGAAACAGATTATATATGATTCAAATGTCACGAATGTAATCATATTAGATGCGAACACTCCTTACAGAGACAATGATTGTTTGAAGCTATCAGCCTGTTTATCCTACCCTCGTCCGTTAATTATACCGAGATCCGCAGCAATAGCATGCCACTAACAAATTGATGACATCGGCGTTATTTTGATTTTCTCAAAACTGTCTGTCCTTGGTTTTAAGCTTCTTTCCTAGCTCGTTGAAAATGACATTTTGTTTTTGAAACTTGGTAAAAAATACAATAAATATTATATTAGGTTACTATCTTACTGTGCTTGAATTTATTAGGCTTGTTTTTGAAAAATAATCTTGGAAGCGTTGCACAATCCGTTTCATTCATCTTATTTATTTTTCTATCACGTTTGTTTACGACGGATTAAATTGCCTCGTTTTTACTTTTTTGTCTTTGCCTCTTATGGCTGGTCTTGTGTATGACAATGTATAAACGACATGAGTTTATGAATTTTCAGGAACTTCCTTGACGAAGAGGAAATTGCTCAAATGTGGAAAGTTGTAAAGGATCCTGGTGGAATTCTGAAACATTCATATATGGTATATATTAAAATCCTTTCGTTCCGAAAGTTGTTACAAGTTTTAAGGCCTTAAATCGGTCAGTGACATGTGAAATATAGCATACACTGATCTTTTTGAATTCATTCCATCAGCGTTTTTCTGTTTGTTGTCTAAGTAAACTGACAGCCGTAGTTTTCTGAACGTGATTCTGCAAATCTGGAATAAATCAAAACCACCAGCTCTACAATGTTCGCCACAAAGCCACCATTACTAACCATCACGGGCGCTGTAAATCCAGAAGTACATATAGTATTACGTATGTAGAACAAAATTTATTCTCAAGAGAACTCATCTGGGCCAGAATTGATGTAATTAGCTACGTGTTTGTCATTATGTGTGTGCTTTATATTCTTTTCAACTAACGTATACTGATTAGATTTTAAATCTAAGCATAGTCCCCACTGAAGTCACGATAAAAGACATGATCCTGATGAGGACATAGATCACGCTTCTGATGAGGACATAGATCACGCTTCTGATGAGGACATAGATCACGCTTAGGTTCTTTTCTGGGAAATTCAAGGCGTCAGAATAAATTTAAATTTATAAAATGAAACGCGAAATGCGTTCTACCTTATTTCTTGGAAAAATAACTCAAAATTAAAAACAGATGCTAGTTTACATATGAATGTAGAGAGCGCTTACATAAAAAGAGTTAACCGTTATGTTTTTATATCAAGTATAAATGATAACGTAAAATCTCGTTTCATTGTATGAAATTTATCAGAAAAATCGACCCAAGTATTTAAGATTAATAATTGTTTAATATCTTAGAAAATCATCAGAAGAAAGCAATTAATATTCTCTATACAAACTGTTTTGTTCTATCATCCAAATGATTGATCTAAATTGCAAAAGTCTTTCGAATAGTTCTTTTTAGCTTTTTTTCACCTTTATTACCTGTTCGCAGACAAGTAGCACACACAATAGTTTGTATAATACATTCAAAGCTTTCTTTTTAAAGATTTGAACAAGATTTGGGTTATTTTATAAATAGCTTTTCATTTCCAAACGTTTTCTGAAACACTCACAAAACGTTTAATGTGTTTCAAGTTATCGCCTTTAATTTTATTATGTTGACAAAATGCATGAAATCAAAAGTTTTACGTTCATCGGGGAATGAAAATTGTTCTGGTTGTTTACACTGTCTGAATCCAAAACGCTTACTTTTAAGCGGCTCGTGGAAAAAAACACGTGCGCATCGCAATTAACACATTCTGCAAACTTACTTGTGGGCGTCTTTTTTTGGTCTTCACTAGAGGAAAATGTTGCAGAGCCGCAAAAGATAAGAGGGGTATAAGTAAACTGAAAAAAAAATTGAAAAAAGTGAAATATGCATATCAGGATTGGCCACATCAAGATGACACAGACTCCCCACACAGCCAACAAGTAGAGAGGCAAAAAGGCCATGGGTAATAAAATGATACATTTCAAAATAAGATACATTCAGAATGACTTTACCGGCTACGATATTAATATCCTCTTAGGATATTGTGCAGGATATTCAAATTAACACTCTTGGTTTCACATTTTCGCCTATTTTGTTAATTTAGTGTTCATATGACTGTAAAGTATATATTGTAGACGTTTGAGGAAAACGGGCGTCGTATTCAGCGAACGTTGTGTAACTACCCTGGAAACGACGTGACTGGGATGCTGGCAAGATCTGAAAAAGTCGCTGGAACAAGTGAAATTGTGAGTTCAAGTATTGAGACAAAACCATAACATTCGTATAGGCTACATGTTGAGAAATCGGCACGTCCTTACTAATTGCTAAGACACCATTAAAATGCCCAACTCCATTTATCTCTTTCATAAATCAAAAGAAAAAGTCCGTAGAATTACTTGTAACCAATGATGTCTCATATTGTCGCGTTTAAAATCGGGAAGAAGAAGCAGATTTAACACTTCCATGTTGATAAACATGGTTTTCTAAATATATATATATATTTATTACCAATTAAAAAAGAAGCAAATCTTTCAGCCGAATAATAACCTTGAAAATACAAAAATCAACTTTCATCAATAATTAACTATTAAGTAATAAAACATAAGATTTTTTATTTCATTAAACCTGTCCAAATTTCTTTCTTTAATAACAACAAATTAACTTTTGGTTATGAGGTTCATAATAAAAACAACTCGAAAAATTGAAACTGTTCAATCAAGTTTGTCTGCAGACTTGAAGACCATTTTGCATTTCTTGTAAGATCTCAAAATATACTTTCTTAAGAAACAGACGAATCTGTCACATGAACAGGTCACCGAGACTGTACACTGATATAAGCAATTAGTTTATGACGTAACATGCAGACTCTAAGGCAATTTTGATTTGAATAAAAGTCAAATTTCCAAAATAATTGACACTCCGACATGTTTTGTGACAGAATGATTTGATCTAAATAGGCATAGACCGGCAATCAAACCGCTATGGCGGCAGCAACTAGCCACATTAATCTCTATTACCAACTGCGTAGTATTTTAATTCCAAATACGCATTTCAGAAATGACCACATCCAGAAGTTACAGCCTACCCGTACATTAAAAACCAATAAAAAATAGAGAGGAAAAGAGAGCTATTTAAAAAGAACAATTTCAAAATACAAACGACATACGATCAATTTCAAAATACAAACGGCATACTATTAACGAGAATCACTGGTAGGTTTAAACCAGGTTTTAGGGTTCACCAAGCCCCCAAATTCAAGTTTTATATAAATAGTTTGAATATTTAGAAAAACATCAAAGGGTTGAATGGATAATGATATAAAACGTAACCATCATTAGTAGTTTGGTGCGTTGGAATAATTCACTAAGGCAACCTTATTACCATTCCTTTGAGAACCTGACGAGGTTATTGTAAGGACGGTGTATTCTGGTACCTGGTGTAACGCCGCAGTAGAAATAAGTTTTATCATTAGGCGTTCCAAAACGGAAATCTCTTGTTCTCTTTCTTTGTGTATTGATTGCGGTGTCGTGTTTTTGATCTTGATTGTATTATCAACTTTAAAACGGCCTCTTTTGTCGCTTTATCCATGTGGGTAAACTTTATGTTTTAAGTTTTCTATGCAGATTTTCCTGAAACGCATATTTTTTTTACTTAAAAACCGGTTTGTTTAGGAACATTAAAACATGCTTTTCAAGACCATTCTCATTTTTACTTTTCATCGACTAATTATAAACTTGCTTCAATTGGCTAGCTTACTAATCGCACAGTAGTACTTCTTTTATATATGTTGCAATTACTAGGGTTCGATGTGTATCATTGGTGTTCCATGTTTGTCATCAAAGACGCAAAGGTCGGTGGTGAACATGTTTGGCACCAAGATTATGGGTAAATAAAAAAATATTAAGAGACTTTGCTTTAATCACGTTGCAATCAGCCCTTAGAAAATTTCCTTAAAACAGACAGAAACAGACGTAACGTAAAGGACTACAACAGATAGCTATATATTACATGAAAAAGGGAAATCTTTGATTTTGCAGTTGTATTCGATGATGGTAAATTAATTTTCACAAACGACGGACACACTTAATTGAAAAAGTCATCTCCAAACAGTAGTTATTTATTTGTAATTGAAACTTGAAATTGTGCACTGTTTTGGAAAATCCACTAGGGAAATTTCAAAGTTCTTACTAATTACTCGAATGCAATTGACAGTCGTGAGCTTCACTTGAAGTGCTCAATATTGATATTGGCATGAAGGCAACAAAAAGCAATTATATGGATATGCATCAGGGTAAATGAAGTGAAGAGACGATAAGATTAACAAAATTTAATATATATAAATTTAAAATAAATTTAAAAATAATTCGCATCAAACACTTAAATAACAACGGTTACCAAAAAATATACAAGATTTACTCATTTCTCGAAACGAGATAAAAAATATAAAGATTTATTAATGGATATGGATATGTAAACTTTGCAAATGAAATATCGATAATGACAAAATAAAATAAACCAAATAGAAAGGTATCTTTCTGAAAAACTTTATAATAAAATAAATAAAACAATATATATAAAGGTGTATTTTAAAAAGACTTGTAACTTAAATGTTTCGAAACCTTGGTTTAGAACATGTTGTACCAGACAGTCGCTTTCTAAATCATGTGGCTTTCTAGTCGATGATGCGTTCAACAGTAATTTGGGTAAATAAATGTTATTTTTGTTGTTGTTTTTTATTCACCTTTACGTGTGTTTACAATCTATTTATAGACAAAAACATGGCCATGTTTCTAGGTTGACCAATAAAAATGAATTAATAGGCATAAAGTTAACAGCGAATGAAGTATGACATATAACTTTTTACTTAAATGAGAAAATGCAAACATAATTTTAGCCGAAAACTACCAAATGATAAACTTTTGGCATTCATTATTACCATTTTCGGTCACAAGATATAATATGTATTTCTAAGGCAATATTGTTTTGAAAACAGAAGGCATTTAAATATCTTGACAAAACGTATGTTAAGTTTGCATTAAGTCGTTTGGTTTCTTTTCTGAAAATGATCACTTGTTTTGCAAATAAAGGGAGAATTAAAATTGTCTTTTATTTTCTTTAATATGTATAAATCAAATCTCCTTCAAGCATTGACAGAGAAATACTTTGTTGCATTTCTGATTTTAAACTGTAGCATATTATTTTTTTTTAATTTTTAATTTTAGTTGAAGGTCCACAACTTGCATTTCACTCTGCAACAGTTGTTTCAGTAGTTCGCTAAATCCTTGAATTGGTCTAACTGTGTTATAACATAAAACGAGTAGTCGTGATGGGTACATAAATCGACCGGTCAAAAATCTTGGTTCATGCTAAAAAACAGTCATATGCGATACAAATAACTGTTATAATAATTATTATAATAACTGATAATTTTCTTAACCATGCTCTCTCTCTCCCTCTCTCTCTCTCTCTCTCTCTCTCTCTCTTCTTCTTCTTCTTCTTGACTGTGTTGGGAGGCTGCTTTTTCTGAATGTGGCGATTCCTGATATTCATATTTCACCTTTTTATAAATAGTTGTATTGATTCTATGTTCCTACGTACATTGTAGGCTTTCATTGTTTGTAATACTTAGATACTGGTATAACGACGGATGTTTGTTCCCCGATATGATCACAGCATGGATGCCATTAGACAAGTGTACCAAGAAAAACAGCTGTAAGCAAGTATGTTTATAACACAGTTTTCCAATTGTTTTAGCAAAGCAGAACTTCTGATTAATAATTCTTGTTATAGTTTGTGCGTAAGGTTTAGAAAAGAAATTCAATTAGATGATTTATTTAGATCAAATGGAAATTGGATGGTTCCAGACTTATTCAACCAAGCAGTCATTGCACCTAATCTGCATAAATGAATGCATAATTAGTATTAAAAAATATTGAACTGTTTATGATCAATAGAAAAGTATCTGCAACCAGAAAAGAGAGGAATGGAAATGACTGCAAGACAAACATGTGTATTTTCAATAAACAATTCTTATAAAAGCTCATGCAAACAGAAAAATTGTAAAAAAATGATCAACCCAAAAATAGGCTTGTTTTTTGCATGTTTTTATTTTGCATGTTTACTAAGATAATGTACATGCTTCTGCATTTCGTGTTCAATAATTTACATATGCTTATCTCTGCCTGATGGTCGCAGAAGTTTTTTTTTCAATATTTCTTCATATAATGTTCTTTCATTGCCGTCATTGAACTGGTTAAAATTGTTTCTGATTTGTTTTGAAATGATATTTCCTCTACTGTGAGGGAAATTATGGATGTCAAATGTTACAACTTGCATTATAATTAATACCCGCTGACAATCTGAAGACAATATATGAAGAAAATATCTTGATGAGTTTGTTACTATTTCCAACCAAATAAAATCTTATGTAAGTTATACCGAAAAAAAAAAAGATAATACTATGTGCAAAATTAGCTGAATGTCTTAGTTTTTCTTTCTTCAGGTTTTAAGATCGTCACACAAGATGGGTCGTATAAATCACAGCCGAGTAGAAAGTGGTCAGATGGGTGCCGACGTGTCAAGAGTAGAGTTAATCAAGGCCAAATGTGATCATATTTATCTTGAGATGGAACCAGGTGAAATTGAGCTTTACTTTTTCAAGTACAACGAAAACTGTCATCATCAATCGGGCATATGCATCCTCGGTCTTATTACATACATTTAAAAAAATCATTATTTGGTCCGTAACTAGTAAATTCTCGAAAAATTAACTTGATACAATAAATGAAAAGGGAACTTTGAAAGCCATCAAACACGACAAATATGAAAATATTGCAGGCTCGGTCTGATTGAGCGTGTTCATGGACAGGAATGGAAATGCATATTACAGCCCACGCCGAAAAGCCCCGGGTTGAGTGCAGTTCAATATTTACACCAATAATCAGGACAACTTTGACCATCCCAAACGATGGTGTGCATATGGCGGTGGAAATGGAACCTTCAATGCGGTATTTTCAGATTAATACCATTCCATGTTCAGCGGCGTATGGTCCCCAGATAAAAGAATGACAAAATATTTTCTATAGATGAAAATATTAGTTTGAAAACCGCTCAAGAAGATAAAAATGTAATAATAGGAGTCCGGTTTGATTAAGCTTGTGCACAGACCGTAATAGAAATGCATTTTATTGCCCAGGAAGCCTATAGTAAATTCGAATTTTGTACCATAAGATTTAAGTGTTGTACAGAAGGACCGATGTTTGGAAAGACGGTCATATTCAACTGACTATGACTCTCATTTCGTACTGGCTTACAATTTAAACTTTTAATCAAATCTGGTCTGTTCCTTTAATATTATCAAAAGATTTATTTAGATCCTTAATTTTTTTTTCTATGAAAATAGTGATTGCTTCTCTTGAACTCTTGTTCGTCATTTAGTGTACTTTTCTTTCATTGATTAAGACGATCTTCAAGTAGAACGAGCTATGCACTTAATGCTGTTCCACAGAGTATACAGGAAATTTCTGTTCGATGAATCGTTCCGATATGCAGCCAGACTTCACTACTGAATATTTGAAGACGTCTTGGTATACATGGTAACATTTTATAATTGCCAATCCCCGATCGATGTAAATGCTGGTCTCAAGATATTCGAGTTATTTAAATTTCTTCTATTGTAGGTGATGCATTTTTCCACAATGGCAATTTATTACATCGCAGTGATGCCAACACGAGCGATGTGGGACGCTGTTCATTTATGTCATGTTACAATGCTACCCATAATTCCCCAGTGCATGATACGCCGTATCCTTCATACAACAAACTAGACAAGGTAATTGAGGATTTCATCCACAGTAACTTGTTATTATACCTATCTTGCCTGGAAATTCGAGTATCAGTAGTTTATAACTGTAATGAAACGTCTCAAGTCTGTCCTTTTAAATTCGTTACTTTCACGACTAAGACCATTAGCTCGAGTGTACTAGCAATTAAATAAAATTTATCATGAACTTGTACGAGTTTTGTAATATGTATTATCATAACATGTTTATACTTTTCTGTTGTAGAGATACAATGGGTTTTACTAAAACAATAATAATTAACAAAATTTTCAACTACAAGTAATTAAAAAGTTAGCACTTTGTTACTTTCTTGTTTATGCATATGTTTTTAATCCTCCATTTAGGTTGCAGACGCAGCAATCAAAGAGTGCACGAATTACACAGACTTTAGCGGAAAGGGATTTCGGGAACGCAGTGTTAACAACATGAAAAGAAAACACTTAAACTAAAATTGTTAACTGACATTAAATGGTATATAATGGCACACTGTAAACTATAACTGTAAAACTTAATAACGTCGTATTTTATTCCAGTGTTCCATGTACTTGTTTAAAATATTTAGATAAACATCTGATGTGTGGTTAAAATGTTTGAAATGAATTTAAGATGATTGTTCATTGGATGCTTTTTTATTCAGCCATCATAAAAATATGACTTTGTATGCTACATAATCTTGACAAATAATTGTACTTGTTTGTTCATATGTGAACCTGATTGGGACAAGTGTGAGGTTGGTGCAACCAAGAAACTGATTTAAACCCCAGTGGAAAAATGTTTTGTGACTGACCTTTCCAAAGCGGTTACCCCATATGATCTCTTTTTCCATAATTGTCTGTGATGTTTTATTTGAAGAAGACTTTCTTATTAACCCACGTTCACTTTTACTATCTATTTTTGGCTACTTGGGGAGGCTGTGTTTCCTGGGTGTGTAAGTTCCTGATAGGCATATTTCACTTTTTGATATTTAGTCTTTCACCATTTTATTTAGAAATATAAGTCATTTGAGTAATATAAATCATAAATTCATCAATTGGTTGTTGTGAAATAATTTTTAGATTAAGAAATCACAATGAAGATGCCATGATTCTTGATGTCATTCTCACCAGCTTTTGATATTGACCATAATTACCGCTGTTTACTTCAATATTCACTTCTGGGCTAGGGGACATATACATTTTTTTCTTGTATTAAACGTAGTATCTACCAACTTTATTTGTCTGGATTCATTACAGAATCGTTGTATCATCTTTCTTCAAAGTATAACGTCATATCACTCAGAACACCCTGATGTAATTACTTTGAATGCTCACTGGAGAATGCACCGCACCGAAAGCCATCATGAAAATGAACGCCTTTCCAATTCCCAGACGGGGTAATAAATATCGATATAACTGTTCCGTTTGCTTTAGATATCATAACAATGTTTAGCAAAAGCTACAACATTTATTTCCTGTTTTATTGAAAATATACTATTGTTCAAGCCCAGCGTTTGTGTTGTTAACATATTCGTCAATTTAAGCCAACATCACACGAACAGAAAAAGAAATCATTTTATTGGGATACTAAATTTGCCTCATTGAGAAAACAGGGTATATTTGATGAATATTCACTACATACAGTAGGCACGTAATATTTTTTCACACAATCACAATGAATCCTGAATCATTACCATCTGTGGGATTCAGTTTTCCCGACAATACAGTATTTCCTTTAAATTTTGAAAAAAACACATCAGATATGCTTGTCAACATTAAGTTGTGTTATAGTACAATGACGACCAACTGCAAAGTCACTGGTCTAATTCATAATACTGGCAGTATGTTTACGTCTACTTTAACCAGTTCTTGCAATTTTTGTAGCTTTCTCGAAATTTGTACAAAGAATTTGTTTAAACATTGTATTGTAGCATTCAATAAATGTATAACTAGTTCATGAAAGTGAGTGAAATTCGTTTACAAACTTGTGTCAACTTGTAATGTTACGAACACAGGTGATACTTCAGAAAATTTAAGTTAAAGTTTGATTAAATTTGAATGGTAGAGAAGAAATAGCGAAGAACAGCACATTACTATTTAGCCCATGTCGAAACCTATTACAGTCCTTAAAACACATATAAAGAGAGTAACTGCCAATATTTGCTAGTAATGAGCTTACAAAAGAAATGTTTGGAAGTCAAAATCTTGCCACGAGCACAGACCTACTTACCTTTGCCAAGGACCTGATGGCAAAAAGTAATAAAATAAGTAAAATAAAAAGATTAAGCTCTCTATTCAAGACCTGAAGTCTTACGCCCATTCCAACGTCATGCAACCGAAGAGGTAAGCAAAGCGATCGATTCCGAATGAAGAACGCTGTAGAATATAAAAAAAGTTATTCAATACAAATTGATGGATGGTTATGTTGTTAAAGTTATTAACTTAAAGATTAAACAAATATCTTGGGGAACGTTAACTGGATAAACCAGACTATGCATACACAAATATTGTATAGTTGCTTTTAAGTTCTATTCAGTTAAACAGTAATATTTTCCCTTTACATCGCTCTTCATTTCGCTTCATTTTGCATTCTGCATTGCTGCATTAGGCTAATTGTATGTCTCCAGGCGATGCGATATGAATTATTCAAAGAAAAACGTGTTGTAACTTCATAAAACTGTAGCCGTTGGGTTGTTTTAGGTGCCATGATAATGATACTGATCTGCAGAACAAGACTACAAAATACAGATATGATGCTTAATAAACAATTAACAGGAATGAGAAATAAAACAAGTTAGATTAGAAGTTGTATTTACAAATCCATTTAATTACAAGGATGTGTACTTTTCATTTAACTGTTTTACTGACTTAAAACATAACACTTCTTCTATAATTCTTCATATAAAGATTAATGCTTTTTCTTGTAAACATTATAATCTCATTCAAGCATCATTTGCATAAAAATGAACACAGGTGACAATTTAAGCTGTTTTGATTGTGCTTTATTTTGAGGGAAACCAAAAGTGTAATATAAATTACATATGTGATTTATGTAACAAAATCTTTAAAAATATGTAAGAATTTACATTATCAACTAATGCAACTTTTTATTACAAATGTAATTATTTGAAATCAAAGTTTTGGGTGACACAAAAAAGCTGGGAAAGTTTTTAAGTTTAAAGATGACCAGCTTGTGTTTCAGCAGCAAAAATACTTCAGGAATGGGGGAATAGACGACAGCTTTTGAGTAGACGGCATATACCATTTCAGTTTTTGAACATAAGAAAATTAACATCCCACCGTTGTCTATCGTTATTTTCCTTTCAAATATATCTTACTACAAGAATGATGATATATTCATTGCTGAGCTAGTCAATATCCTAATATCCTTATATCATGCACGCAAACATCTCCTAAGAAATCGAAGTTATACTGTCAGACGTATAGTGCAGATTTTGTATGCTACATTACCTTGTTGTTACATATGAGTTTTAGCTATATTACATATGTCATCCCAAAGTGTTCATACATATACCACCATTTTTCTTACGAATATCACCAGAAATTGATATTTCTTATGCTAATAAACTTCTAGAACAATCGTTGTTACATCTAATGGAAATTGCTACATATGTACCAAAGTTCTTTTGGCATACGTCACGTTACAAATGTCAACTTCATTATATTTATGGTTATACAAAAACTTAATTTGGCTTTAAAGGCCGTTCAGTACGATATTTTTATTTGTGAAATATTTAGTTGGACTCAACCGAGGGCTAGGCGGCGTGGACAGTAATATGCACTTTCATTACTTCGAATGAACAGGCTTTATCTAACCGAGTCTGTGCCCAAGGATGTAAAACTGAGCATGTAAACCAGTCTCAAATCTCAAGCATCTGATTGGCTGAAATGGCGACCAGTCACCATTTCAGCCAATCAGATGCTTGAGATTTGAGACTGGTTTACAATCTCAGTTTTATAACCTTCAGCCCTGCAATACGATGTATTTGAATATTTGCCATTTTCGTTGGATTTCAAATTTTCTTTTTTCATCTATCTTTGAATTTATGTAATATTGCTGATAAAACACTAAAAAATGACATTTTATATCTATATTTTATGAACAACTTTATTTACTAAATCTGAAGTTGGTTTTTATCAATAATCACAGTTATGTTAAGCAGACCAATCGACATTGTGTCTACAACAATATCCTGCATAGCAAAGGATGTGACGGCAATTTCAAAAACGTTAAAACGTTTTTAGTTCGGTAAATGAGACGTGAATAAAAACAACTGACTATGTTAGATGTTGTTTCTTTCTTATGACAAGTAATACCTTGTTTACATAGCAATCACACTTCACCAAGTTATACAAATTTTCTGGACCTTCATCGTGTTCAAAGTACTATCATAGTACAGCAATTATTAATTACGTTGCCTACAACTTCAATACTTATAAGTATCTTGTGGAATGTTAACATTATAAACTAAACAATGCATACTTGTAGTCAAAATATATATGTTAATTATTTATTCTTTCCACATAAAATATGCGAAAAAAAGAGAGAAAAGCACATAAATAGGTACTGCCGTGTTTTGAGAATATTTGTTATCGTAAAGTCCTTATAGGTCCTATTTGCTCCGATGGGTAAACAACGCAAAGTATAAAGAATCTCATTTGGCTCATTGGGGATAAAACACGCATAGTCCTCAGAGGTCAACTTGGCTTTAACTATAAACAATGCAATGACCATAGACAGCCACTTGTTTTGAAAGGTAAATAGCCAGCTCAGCAATCAGTGCCCAAGATCATAAAACTAAATCTGGAGATCAGTCTCAAATCTCAAGCATCTGATTGGCTGAAATGGCGACCAGTCGCCATTTCAGCCAATCAGATCCTTGAGATTTGAGACTGATCTCAAAACTAAGTTTTATGATCTTGGACCCAGATTGCAGTCAAGTGTTATTGAGAATCCGTGAGATTCCACAAATGATAGAAAGCAGACAGTAATCTTCAGACGACAAGTCAGTTGTTGAATATACTCGCAGAGAGACGCTTGTTGTGCAGTCAGACAGAAGAGAAATAGAAACACGAGTAATGACCCAATAGGTAATATTGTACCTAACATCCAATTGTGTCAACATAAATTTCTTTTATGAGCCATTCACATATTTAACTGTCATATGGGTCTGTCAACTCGCTGATATAAATTTTTGAATTCCACTACTATTACCTGCATTTACTGATCAGCATGTTCGATGAAATAAGATAAATACTATTGCCCTACATGGATGACATTGGAAAATGTAAATCCTTGAAAATCAGTGTTGGCCTTGGTTAACAATACTTTTCCTGACTGAAAAAAAAATAGAAACGACACTGTACTTATGAAATATTTGTATTATTCCCCTTCGTGTCGTGTTTGCTGGCTTTCTTAGTTCCCTTTTCATCTATTTGGATTTATGTATGTATATAAATAGATAAAAGAGAGAACTTTGAAAGCCACCGAACACGACAAATGTAAAAATATTGCAGGCTCGGTTTCATTGAGCCTGTTCATGTGCGGTAATGGAAATGTATACTACTGCCAAGACCGTCTAGCCCCGGGTTCAGCGCATCTCAATATTTACACCAATAAACAGTATAATTGAGATCCATCCCAAACGATGATATGCATATGGTGGTGAACATGGAACTTTTAATGCGGTATTTACAGATTAATACCATTTCATGTTCGGTGGCGCAAGGTCCCCAGATAAAATAATGGGTATGCCGTAAACGAGAAGACAAGGGGCGGAACTAAACAAAATTGAATTTTGACACGGGATCTGAGAATATAAATCTTGCATATCACAGACAAAGCCAAAGGCAAAATAAAGAAAAACTGGAAGTATATCGTTGGGGTAGTTGAATAATATCCGAATCTATATTATGTGGGATATTGAAACCACCCATCAATTAACTGGCCAAAATGTTTTAACAAAAGTAATTTAGTGCTACTATTAACATTGTAGATATGTATCGTTCTCAGCGACCTTTAAAGGGCGTAACTGATAACAGCACTGATTGAATGTATGGGGAGACTTTTTATAGCCGCCTCAATGAGTAAAATGGATGTGATAGCGTTACAAACAAATATATATTTTTTTTACCGAAGATGTTCCTACTTATTTTGTAGTCTAACGCTTTACGCAATTAGGATGGACACGATGTCACTCACCATTCCAATGCGGTAACCGCGTAGGTGCTCATTTGTGCTTTTTCCTCACTTTAAAGTTGCGAGTGAGTGTTTTTTTAATGTGACTATTCCTCATATACATTTGTCACTTTTTTCATTAATTATTTACAACATTTTCTGTGCAAAACACCAATATGAACAATGAACAGATTGTCTCAGATTGACAGCAATGTGGCTATATATCATGAATTTAATTCAAGTTATCTGATGTTGATCATTAACACGATAGCATGCTAATAAAAGGAGTCAGCCACCGCAACTTTTGAATATTTAATGTTTAACACTGATGCACATCTAGACCGTAACATCAATGCACATATCAATTACCTTTATTTGTGCAATCTCATAAATAGTGGAAACCTAGAAGGAGAATTGCCGAATTAGATATTTAAAACTGGCCACTCTTAAATCAATTTTTAGTAACATAAACACATTTGTGTTATGCTGAACGACCTTCAAAGCGGAAATAAGTGAAACATGGCTGGATGTATGTGTAGACATTTACGGTGACAATCCAAACATTCAACATTTGGCAATAAATACATTATCAATAATTTACGATGTATCTCAAGCAGGAAGACTAGATGTTGCGATAACGTGTAATCAAGCTTTAAGATAACCATATAAAACGTAGTTTAGTGCACTTGTGTGAAAACCAGTGATCGGTAGAGACAATTCTTTGACATAAAATCCAGTTGTTTTTTTGAATTAAATGTTTCTTTCAATTTTCAAGTTTATGCATATCCTTTTTTCCCCAAAACTATACTTTCTTTGCATTTATTAATAACACTCCTCCAAACATCTTTAAAAAATGAAATATGCATATGAGAAATTCTCACAACCAGAAAAAACCGCCTTCCCACGTATCAAAAAAGTAGTCAGGAAGAAGAGCACGAGTTTAAAAGAGAACCAATTTAAAATTTAAAGAAGGAAAAAACAAACTTGACATCCGGTGAAAATTTTTTCAATTGATAGAAAGCAGACAGGGGTAAAATAAAAGTCAATGTTAATTTCTCCACGTTGTTCGTCAAAACCTTCTGTAAATTAAAAAAGAAATGATACCAACATGATAATCTACAACACTGTGCATACGCGATGATTAAACAATCAACAAGTCAATCGTTATGCTTACCTCTATTTTGAAAGTTAAAAAGGAAATCGTGAAAATGAACCTAAAAGCTCGAACTGTTTCTTTTATCTCGGTTATCGTGTTCTTCCTGATTTGACTACAGGGGCTCTGGTCACGGTAAGGTCATTTACCTTGGCCCAAGATCATAAAACTATGTTTTGAGATCAGTCTCAAATCTCAAGCATCTGATTGGCTGAAATGGCGACGACTGGTCGCCATTTCAGCCAATCAGATGCTTGAGATTTGAGACTGATCTCCAGATCAGCTCTTTTTCTTGACAATGCTGTTAACATCGTATGTTCTACATGTTTGTGTGATATTGCATGTAACATTGTCGACTTTGTGGGTACTTGATTGTTCTTATGAGAACCTGTGTGGGGTTGGTGCACCCTCGAACCTGGTTAAAACCTCCAGAGGTAAATTGTTTTGCCACTGACCGTTCCAAGGCGGTTATCCCTCGGGTTTTCTTATTCTTTAATTGTTTGTGAAGTTTATTGTGAAATTGATCATTATTTAACCATGCTCTCTTTTTCTATACTTTTTGGCAGTGAGTGGAAGCTGTGTCTGCTGGATGTGGCCATTAGTAAAATGCATATTTTACTTTTGCTTGCATATATAATATTTTAAAAGCTTAAATTGGGAGGAAGGTCAAAAATTAATTTCACTATATATCATTACCTTTAACCAATGTACAGCTTTTCTCGTTCGTTAGAATTTGGCATACATTGCAATTATAAGCTACACAATTTCAAATATTCTGCCGCTAAAGACGTTAATACCTATCTCAATAGTATCATGCCATTATCTATTAGGATGAAAAAGACTTGCAATGTACGAGAAGGCATAAATTAATCTCTTATTGGAAGAGAGTTCAATTTAAGACACCCAAACTAAGACTTTTGATGATAGTTTTAAAGGATCAATTGTTCAGCTAAGCGAACCTATCTGATTATGAATATTTTACGAATCCCGCAATTTATATAATAATTGCCACATGGAAATCGGGCTGATGAGCAGCTTAATGATTTTTACACGGTGATTTTAAAATAATAAACAATGATAAATTAGAAACAGAAAATATGGTTCTTATTTAGTTGATTTTTTCATAGACCATTAATATTTTTGTGAATGAAATCAAAAAGCTGTTTAACATAAAGCAACAGTGACAATGACTGTGTAATAACGTGCATTCGGACAGTTGGAATTTTCCTGTTTGACGTATAATCACTGGATTTGGTAATAGGTAGGTCAGACTGGACGATAATGGTGTTATTCACATGTAACGTTTCTTATTTAATTTCAAGTTAATTTCTGAACTTTCACAAGAACCAGATAGTTATTAGTTTACGCTATAGGCAACTACAGTTAGGAAGGTCAAGATGATTTCTAAGTCCTTTTTAAGTGTTGTTATATATTAACACTAGTACGTTAATATTTAAGGCAAGTACCACTTATTAACATTGAAGAGAAAATGACTTAATACTCATTCAATATTCATGTAGGTTTGATCTTTGCCATAGGAAACTCTTTAGGCACCCCTTTTCATTAATTGTTCGTAGTATCTTTAACAAAACTAGTAGTGTTGAAAGTTTTTTTTCTCGCTGTCGTTCTTATTACTTAATGTTTTCATTTTACTGAAATGAAAAATATTGCAGGCTCGGTTTGATTGTGCAACCAAAGAGTGATCAAAACCTTCACATGTAGACGGTTTAAGCAAATCGCTCTAGACTGTTAAGTTGTTTGTATTTTCTTTTTGAAATGTATCATTATAGTATAAATATAATCATATAAACCCTTACTTGTTTACCTCTCTGCCTTTCGACTGTGTGGAAACGCTGTTTTTTCTGGATGTTGCAATTCCTGTTATTTATGTTTGACTATGTTATTGATCTGGCAAGATTGATAGAGTCCCTCTTTGTCTTACTGGATATTATTTATGTTAAATTTGCTAACTTTATTTATAAACAATTTATAGGCCCTAAAGGGTAAAAAGTGTGCACCTCTTGTTTCTTTTTGCATACTTGATTAACAACCCATCTGCATTCGATCATCTTTTTTACTGCACTGTCTGTTTGGTTTTGTTAATGGTTTAACAGAACCTTCCCATTTCACATGACAATTCTACAAGCTTATATACTGAGCAAACATAAAAACTTACCTTTTAAAAAATCAAAAAGTTTGTTCATTTATCATATATTTTATTCTTTAATTTAATTTTTGGTATTTGCATATATCTGGAAATTAGATAAATCGGGAACATGTTGTTTTTAGCAAAGATAAAATTATCTCCATTATCCTTAATAATGTTGAGAGCAAAATTTATTTACATTAAAGTAACAGATTATCTAGGAGTCTAGTTCATTAGTTTATGTCATGTACGGAGGGGATAACACAATAGTCAAAGTCCAATGATGCAAAGAAATAGTTTAATTTAAATATAAAGCTACTTAATAACCCGTTTTTGAAATTACCTCCCTTTGATTTAAAATAAGTTCAAAGTCCAACTCTTCATTTGCCACAACCTAATTTTTTCTTTTTCTTTTTTTTAAACCGATAGATAAACTTGTAAGTGATCACATTCATCCAGATATTTGCATTCACTGACATCATTAAGGTAAAAGCAGTGCCCCATGTTATTTTGTCAAGTTTTCACTTCGGCTCATTACATTTATATGTTTCTTTGGCTTTGAACGAAACATTATCGAGTTGTTAAGTGGGTAGTGATAACCTACCTAGGCAACTTGTACTTTGAAGGGGCATGTTTGAGTTTGTGATCTATAAGAACGTGGTTTAAATCGTTTTACCACAGAACGTTTCGAGGCTCTCACTTTTGTTAATTATTAATATTGTCGTTTACGTCTGTGAAATTAATAAATTAAGAAAATCCACATTCTTGTCCTCCTGTGTTTTCAGCATGTGCTATTCCTTATATTATGCATACTTCGCTATTCGTTGAACGTATGTTACATGTTTTGTCTTTTTTTTTGTTGTTTTAATTTTTCTTAATAAAATCGTTTATTTTAAACATAGAAACTACAAATTAAACATTACGAAATTCCACAGTTTTCAAATAATACATTAGGTTCTATAAATGAAGAGATTGAGAAAAAAACAACAGAGATTACTCCTGAAAAAAATCTGTTAAAATTGATGTTGGTCGACGTTTAAAACATATGAATAATAGATGTTTCTAACAGAACAAGACTCTCCTTCGATGCTTATTACTTTCAATCCAACAATCAATCAAAACGCCGGTGCCCCTCCAGTTGATTTCAGCAGAATATCCCTGTTAAAGGAATCAAATTCAGACGATAAATTCTAGCGTTTCCTAGTCTGTTTGAATGTAAAGATGTTCTTGCATGTAGATAACATGTATTGGTGATCACTGATCTCTTGTGATTCATGTATTATATGTTGTTTGCATAAAACGTCTTGCATAAATATTTTATAGTTTAAATTCGCTTTTTTGGCAATCAATCATAGATCTTACGCTAGCTGAGCTCTTGTACCGATTTTCCTGTAGTTACATCGCAGAGGAATTAATTCGGAAAACAGTCTAACATATCTGGCGTACGATACTGCTGATCAAGGTTTTACACTGATGTTGCATAACCGTCATTTTTGTGACTTAAAGTAGGAACGATACATGTTTTTGCAACAATATGTTAATGATGTATTTATTATTAATTTAATATGAAGTGTGAACTATAAAGTGTGAACAATTGATGGATTTCAATCTTGAAAACAACAACAACAACAACAACAACAACAACAACAACACAAAAAACAGGGGAATTAGAGGCTTTGAAAAAAGTGAAATTGTAAATGGTTAGATTGAATGATATTTTTGTGGAATCATATGGTTCGTGATTTGTATGTGCTTTACATGTAGTGAATAATATATAAGGAAACACACCGTTCCATGGGATAGTATGAATAATTAAAGCTTTTCATAGTCATTGAGAACAATATGCGAGAGCTTGTCACTAGAATCGCAGAGACCGATGGTAAGTGCATATAATTAATATCCTATATTGTTAACACAAACTGACATAAAAGCTTTCAGGAGTACCTTTTTTTACAAAAGCGGCATAAGTTTTTGTCTTAAGAGTTGTCGAATGTTTGTTTATAGAAACAAATGTATAATTGCTGCATGTTTTATTGCGTTAACTTACTTCTACTATTTTCCTTAAACCTAAATTTAAAAGAACGCATTTCGAACAATCGGATTTTCTATTCTGCTGTACTTGAATAAAAAAATCAGCTATTTAATCTTTCATAGTGAATAGTGAAACGGCTTACTAAAATATTTTAACAATCCCTAAATACAAACATAGTAAAATAAAAAAGTGAAATACCGTTATCAGGAATGGCCACATCCAGAAGACACAGCCAGCCAAAAAAGCCAAAAGGTAGGAAAAAAAGAGAACATGTGTTATAAAATGATCAATTAAAAAATATACACAACAAACAATTAACGAAAATAAGAACCCGCTTGGTTACCTCCCTTAGTTTGGTCAGCGGAGAAACAATTCGCCACTGGGGTTTTAATCCAGGTTCTAGGGTGCACTTATCTGACACTTTCCCCAACAGGTTCTCATATAAACAAATACAAGTTGTCTTGGTGAAATAACTCCAAAACACCTATCAACACGACAATGTTACAACAACATTGTGCAAAAGCGCACAAACATATGAAATGTAAAAAAAGTTACAGAATTGTCATGCGAACAGGTCTAAATTTTGTTAAAACTGCAGTTGTTAAATAAATTATCCATGTTTTTTCTAGTTCAACCTCAATAAAAAAATACACAAATTAAATCTCTAGGAGTTAAACTATAAACATACTTTTAAAGAAATAACAGTATTGTTGAAGACAAGCTTAGTGGTAGAAATTTTACAACTACATTTTACTATTTCAGATAACTTGAGTTTCTTATTAAGAAAAAAAGTGTTCAGAGTCGTTGCACAACGATTCAAATGTCGAAACACAGATATGGAAAATATATGCAAAATAAGTGAACTATGCGTATCAGATATTGCCTGAAGACCCAGCCCTCTCTCACGGCTAAACAGTAGAAAAGAGAGCATGATAGTGTAAGACAATGATCAATTACAAAATATACACCAAAACAATTAACGAAGATGAGAACCCGAGAGTTACCGCCCTGTTGAAATCGTAGTTCTTTGTTGCTATTGTTGTATAATTAATCCGGACAGCTTATCCCCTACAGCAGTTTGGTTCTGTTCATAACAATCGATACGATAGAAATGAATTATGAGAGATTGTGACAGCATGCTGAAACTTCTTATGCTTTTGGCAAAACAAGACGATATTTTTATCTATACTATGAGACATCCTAAAATTTTCAGATAATAGTGGCTTTTACAGTCTAAATGATGTTACTACACAGGAAGATTACAGAATTATTGCTTTTGGTATTAATTGCTCTCACGAACGTTTTCGAAGTTTTCAGCGAGGAACTAAGTAGGTAAGACTGTTTCTCTCCATGTTTTCGAAATTTTGAAGTCACGGGCCCAAGATCATTGAACTGACGTTGCCAACCGTCTCAATTTTCAAGTATCTGATTGGATGACATGAAGACAAGTCTAAATTTAGGTCAATCAGATGCTTGAGATTTGTGGCTGGTAAATTCAGTTTTATGATCTTGGACAACGGTGCGGAAAAACGAGTACATTCTATTATATATTGAAATATTATGACATATTTGTTATTATGTTTTTGATCAATTAACTGCTAGTTAAACTGTTCAAAGAGTAAATGGATTTAAATATTATAGAAATTTAAGTTTATTGGCCCAAGATCATAAAACTTAACTAGAGACCAGTCTAAAATGAAATATGAAGCATCTTATTGACTGAAATAAAGACTAGTCAGATGTATGAGATTTAACACAAATCGCCATCTAAGTTTTTGATCTTGTGACATTGTTAATATACTAATAATCACTTTATGCATTAAAACTTTGCCTAAATATTCGTTTCGGCTGAAGAAAACTCTGCATAAATCATATTGGTAAACAAATTATAGCACTGTGAGTCAAACAATATATAAATTTTAAACATCATATATAGCTTCACACACTGATTATTCCTTTTTTTAATTAGGCGGGCAATCACGGCATACCTTTTGAATTCTACGAGATATGATCCAAACATTGTTCCAGATTTCGACCAAGGTAATATCTAAAAATATATTGGTAAAAATGTTTTCCATAATAATGCACTTTTGGTATGATTGTCTCCATCTGTGATCTGCAATTTATTAGTTGTATTACCGCTGAGTTCACCGCTGAGCACAAGTAGACATTGTACTCTAATCTAATAAATATGAAGTGTAGGACTTCAAACCCTTTACCGTGTGCGTTCACTCAAAAATCTGTACTGTTACTTTTGCGCTTCTTACGGACTCTGAAAAATAACTTCGTGAGCTCCTCCTAATACACTAATCTCTCCAGCCTTCTCTGATATCTGCAATGCTTTCTTTAGCAGTACTAACGACAGATCTCCGTCAAATGATTAAATTTAAATACTAATTAGAAAGACCGCCCGACCTCCAAAGGGAAATAATTCTCATTAGCTGGAGTAAGCACTTACCGGTGGGACAAATTGGATTTTTATTGGTTCATTGGTTTTAAATTAAATTAGAAAAAGACTGGTAATTCTGTTTTGGAGACAAGAATCCTACTAGTTCATATGAAAATTGTGTAAGCTATCAATATAGTTAGGTCAGGCTGATCAATATAGTTAGGTCAGGCTGTTCCTTTATTAGATAAAAGGAATATATAATTGGTATACCTAATTTACGATACTGAATGAGAGAACAACACTAGAGTTGTTTATTTTGAAAATTGGAATCGGAAAACAGTAAATGTACCTGTCAATTTTTTTTTTAAAAATTACTTGCGACCAATCCTTTTAAATAATTTACACTTTTTACACTTTTTTAATAAACATTAATGTAAAAAAAACATCTTAATGTAAATCAGAAACAGATACTAATACAATTTTATTTTTTCAGAATACCCAACAGATGTCACCATTCAAATTACCATACATGATATGCATTCGGTCAGCGAGGCTACAATGGTAACACTTTGCTTTATATTGACTCTACAGGGCTTCCGTTTCCGTTATGTGAGATAAAAGTATTACCAAATTCGTTCCCTCTATGTAAGATAAAAACAATCACCAAATAAGCTTCGGTATTTTTTTTTTCAAAAGTGAAATAAATATCTAATAACAACAGTTTTAGTGTTTAGTTTATGCTTACATTGCAATTATGGCAGAAAGATCGCCAGAAAAGGCGCCAAAATGTTTTAGGACTTAAAGCTATGATGCCAGATACTAAAATATTAAAACTTTTGTCACGATGTTCCATTAGGGAATGTTATGCACAGATAGATAATGACGTATAGTGTTGCAATAAAACTGATTACAGCCTGTTGCAAAACAGAGTAATTCACAAGAGAGAGTGGATACTGTATAATGTTCCTTCTAAATTCTGTTAAATCACAAATATAAAATCCGTTGCGGAACAGAAGATTAAGGTAAACTACAAATTGGTTAGAAAGATGACCGATACTGTTGCGCCTGTATTTCAACCCATCCAGAGTGCAATTTAAACGTCAGACAAAAGGATTTCACTTTATAAAAGGTGTACTGAAGTTAAGGTTTAGGATATACATGTAGAACCGGTAGATGCTCAATGCACGCATAAGAATTTGCATGTTTAACACCATTGTATGAGTCCTTGAGCGTGTTATGAACTTACGCTCTGTTGTTCTTCAACATTTAGTTATGATCTGGCAATCTCATTTATGCATATTTTACTTCAAATATTTGATTTCCATTAAGTTTGTTTTGATTTATATTAGATAATCGGCTGTCCAAACAACATAAAATCGGTGAATTCTGAGATAGTATAATGCACAGTGTGAGGGAACAACACGACCGACAATGACAAATTTGCCAGGAATAACTCTCATAACAATAAGTTTGTAGTGTTTTATGTTGATGTTATATGAATATAAACTGTGTTTTTTGACAAATTGATGAGATTCGTTATGATATATATGTTTGGTGCTAAATTAGGTCGATCAAGAATAAGCCTGAGGTATTTTTTCTTATCAAGCAACATATCTGGATTCCGTTCTTAATATTGCGGTATTGATTGAACTGTCTTCATAGGACTTAACTGATGAATAACAAAGTATCTAGCTGTAAGACTGTAAACAATGCTATCCTAAAGGCACGAAGAATATTTTTATATGCTTTTCTCTTTGGAGATTATTGATTATGAAATGTTAATGAAGGATTACGTCTGAACTGTTTGCAACATGATGCACCGTGCTATCTGTCAAAGCATGACATTTATTTTGACAATTCTTCGTCAATATTCACGTTAGCTTGATACTGACGTGCCTCTTGTGTGTAATTATGAATGAGCTTAACGATTGCGTGATAATTCACAGATATATTAATTGGAGCACATGGTAGAGATGATTGACGTTTTCTACCATTATTTATTCAGAATCCTGTGCATATTCATAACAAATTAGAGACAAATAATTTATTTTAGTTGAAAAACTGAGCCTGTTCATAAGCAAAAAGGGAAATGCATATTACTACCCAAGCTGCTTAGCAATTAGTTGAGCTCAACTCCTCGATATTAACACCAATAAGAAGTAACATTTTAATTTTGCACTGCCAAGCAGTTTATGTTCTGGTCAATTTCAAAAATAAGATAACAACTTAAAAAGGTAACCAGCCTAATTACCGACTTCGAATAATAAGTAGCAAAACACATTCGACTCTGGAATTAAAACTTGAGTCTCGAGCACTATGCTGCGCACAAGATTTCCTATAAACAAGCATGTACAAGCACGTACATCTTGACCCACCATATACTCGCCAAAACTGCATGCGAAACATGTACACGAAACAAGCAAATGGGAAGGTGTTGAATTATTGTTGAATTATTGTTGAACCAGTCGCCATTTCAGCCAATCAGATACTTGAGATTTGACACTGGTTTCCAATCACAGTTTTATAACTTCAACCTTTATGAATTTATGAATGTTTAAACACCCCTTTCGTTCCACTGAAATGGTAAATTTAGTAATGAGATCGGTCTTAGAGGGCGTAATAAACAACAATCAGAGTGCTGTTGAATATCTTTTCCGTAACCTTTCCTATTCAAATTTACCGCATGCTGCCAAATCAATAAGCGGTTGAAGAAATCTCTTGGTATGAAACTTATATATTTTTAACCCGGGTTGGCTATGTTTTATTTTCGAAACAAAGAAAAAGGTGCATTGCCTTACCAGTCCGTGGCAAGTTGTAAGCTACAACTTTAAAACTCACGGCTAAAGGACAGGCTTAATCAAGCCTGTAATATTTTGATTATTTGTCGTGTCCGGTGGCTTCCAGAGTTACTTTTCATAAGGATGTTGCCAGTCACACGTTTAGAGCTTTAACTGTCTTGTATAAAACTAATGGTATAGAAATAGATTTTATTAAGACATAAACTAATAGCAAATAGGAAACACATCAATCGAGGTGTATAAAAAGTGCAATTTAAGTGCATATAAAAATAAAAAAATCAAGACTAATTGATTTGACTCTATCATTCCAAATCAACAAAAAAGTGATGATTTGTTTAACAAGTAAGACACGAAGTAACAGTACGGGGTTCTTAAATGATATTATTCAGATCATTTTCAGTCGTGTCTCGACCTTTTCCTACATCAACCTTATCGTCTGAACAGAATCGATTGCTGCCATTGCTGCCAAATCAAAAGGAGAAATTTGACATAAGTATCTAAGCAAATCAATTTTTGAGAAAACCCTACCGCATAAGTGCATTTCCCAATTCAATATGAAGATGTTTGTTTTTGAGAATCGAAGGCGGCAAGCCACCCTTGTACCCTGATAACTTCAACCTTCGTTTGTAGTAAAGTGTTATCTACATTTTAGCAATGCAAGCATACGCGAATTGCACAATAAACGACGTGTGCATTTACATCGAAGTGTGCAGTGTCAGACAAACAGACTAAGATTTTATTGCCTTTATGGTTTCTTCTTGTCAGCATGTCCCTGTTACTGTTTTCAGGAATATTCGGTCGACTTATATCTGCGAATGTGGTGGAGAGATGAAAGATTAGACTACAGTAAACGGAGCAATATATCAAAGCTAGAACTAGATTCTAAAAACACGGACAATGTATGGCAACCTGATATTTTCTTCGAGAACGAGAAAAGAGCGACAGTTCATACTGTGTTAAGGACAAATAAACTGATGCATATCCTAACCAATGGGACGGTCGTTTATAGCATTAGGTATTTTCAAGCTTCTGTGTTCCGAAAGGACTATATTTCCAATTCTGTCTTAATATTTAACTTGTTGAACCATCACGTTGAGAATATTCCCAATCGATAAGATTGGATGAGCTCCAGATCCGTGTCGGGTTTATACATATTGAAATATATTATACAAAATTCTCATTTCATGTCCCGAAGACCGAACAAGTGGCAACTTAAATGACTAGAGACTGGTGTTATCTGTAATCTATGAATATGTTTTGTAATTTCTTTTACATTAAAATATAAAGAATTGATCGGCAGATGCCTCGTTAATTAGATCCCACAGTATAACAATCTTTTTTTCTCATTGTTAATATTTAACAACAGAATTTGTTTTATACTTTTGATTATTTACCATACATTGTTTTTATTGCAATAAGTATAGTATATTTTTAAAAATAGAATATCGATGGCATTGCGCTGTACCATGGTCCTTCAGTATTTCCCGTTCGACAGCCAGCATTGTCCATTACATATCCAAAGCTGTAAGTCTTTCAGATACCCAGTTCTGTAAATATTTATTATTGCATTTAATTAAGTTCAGAACACTTGCATAGCCAGATAAAAACATTCAAAGTTTTCAGATTTTTATCCCTATATTATTCAGTCGTTTATAATTTTTATGTGCGAACTATTCATTTAACACCACTTAGAAACCCGAATAACTGATTCTATATTTCGCTTATTTCTTTGTTAAACAAAATCAATTTTGGTGGTCTGGTAATCTTACACGTATAAATTTAAAATGATAACCATAGCTTTTTCATAAGGTGTCTCTTACATAGCGAGTTTAAAATGAAATAAATAAAAAAAATTCTTAAATTCTTTTTTCATTGTTATTTAATTCAGAAAATTTCATCTTGAAAACAAATTAGTGGTTAAATAACATATTTTTGCAAAAACTAATAAATTATCAATATTTTCGAATGTCAGTTCTTAGCTTATCCCATAACCTGCTTTCAAATTTCTTTCTGATTTGAGGTGTGTTGCGCTTATGGTGCTTTTCAGAAACTTTCTCCATTAAAAATTGTACAATGCCAAACCATTAGACAAGATAAAACATATAGTTATTTAATGAGTTACTCATTGTTTTGCAATAAAGACCATATTAATATTTTGTATAATGTCGCTTAAATGTTATATTCTAAAACGTTTTGATCATTTGTTTCAGTTGGCTACACCAATGAAAACATTAACCTTAGATGGCATCAGTTAAAACCAATTATTGTGAGTGAATTTGAAATGCCACAGTTTGAGTTGATTCATAGTGCAATAAAGACATATTCAAAGACAGAGACGAAATATTCAGACAGAAAGTGCTGTATATTTTAGCATGTTAAACTAAAACAAAGTACAATTTGATGCAAATGCAATGCCTTTAAAGTTTCGATGCTCATTACTGTGATTACAAATAAAAAAGAGCTTTATTGGTCACTGTGGCATAGTCGGGCGAAACAGACGCCGACCATGTGGCATTAGTTTTATGCTGATGAATACACAGTGCTACACAGTCAAATAAATTCGAGTAAACACAGGTACGAGAAAAGGTTATAAAAAAATTAAAGGCTTATTTACTCAAATTGCTGTTTAAAATATTCTGGCAGGTACGTCGCGTACTGCACTTGTTGTTAAGGCCACGATTGAAAGTCTTACTTTGAAGATTTATATCAATTAAGTAGACACTGCTCGATAAAACCGATTCTCCAGTATTTTAATATTTGTCGTGTTCCTTTGTAATATATTAGTAAACGCAGTAGCGCTGTGTGTGTGTCGGCCGTAAAACATGCCCCCTTTGATTCAATCAGTTCTTTTGTCAGTTGCGCCCTTTGGGGGATGTTGGGCACGATATTTTTATTAGTGCACATACTGATTTACGCTCAGCCAGGGGGTGTGCTGCGTAAACAGTAGAGTGCGTTTCCATTATTATTCATTAACAAGTTTCAAGCTTTTCTTCAGCTCTCGGCAAAACTATGCCCTTGGCTTGTAAAATAATGCAAAATACAGCAATAGCACAACAATCACAAAATAGCAGTAGGAACAACATGCATACATACAATATACAAACATTTTAGCATTATAATATCGTGCAAAACAATACAAGAAACAGTTTCACAATTTCAAGGATGCAAGAACGTGTTTTTGAAGCCTTTGTTAAGAATTTACATAAGTTCAGAATAGTACATTAACGGGCTCAATCAAACCAGAAGTTCCAAGGCGATCACCAATTTGTTTCAATTGTTTATGGTGTATATATAAAATAGGTCAAGGTTATGTTCTTTTTCCTCTCTTTTTAAAAAAAAATCTGTGTTATGAGACTGTGTGTACTGACTATAACTGATAAATAAATTTTTGTGTATTTCTTGTTACATGTATTTAAAAGAAGTATAATATTATGGTTTGGTATGCGTTAATGATTTCTATTTACAACAGTTATATATTTAAAAGAAATGAACTTGAGAAGCCAAAAGCTGATTTGTATTGTGAAATACACTAAAAATCAGTGAAAAACAATCAAGTTTTTCCCCCCCTACGTTTCTTGTAAACATAACTTAAATATATTTACTATCTTTCAGCCGAAAAATTCTCCACGCTCATGGCAGAATTTCTTCTAGAACGAAAGATTGGCTTCTACTTTCTGCAAGTGTTCGTACCTAGTGTTTTACTGGTAGCCCTTTCGTGGGTATCGTTTTGGGTGGATCCTAATGCAGTTCCAGCTCGTGTATCACTCGGGGTCACATGTGTTCTTACCATGACAACACAAAGTTCCGGTATACGTCAGTCATTACCCCCGGTATCTTACGTGAAAGCCATAGACGTTTGGATGTTTACCTGCCTTTGGTTTGTGTTCGCAGCACTTCTAGAATTTGCCTATGTTAATGTTTTACTCCGGCAAAAAGTAGTCCAGTTAGGAGAAAAAGAATCAAACATAACAAAAAAGGTGAGTTAAAATAATTTTACTTGTTTCTTTTGTGGTAACATTGTTTTAAAGTTATGAGTATTTCACTTTTTTCATAAAAAGAACAAAAAGAACAATATATTTACGAATTGATATATTTGTGAGTTGAAAGGGCATGTATACTTGTTGCCATGGTAAATCAATGCCGAACTGCCACAGTTTCGCCATAGCAAAAAAAAGAATAGGCAGCAAAGGCACATTCAGTGTAAAACGACAGAGAAGTGAAGATATTTCTAGTTCCTACTGGTTACTTTCTAGTTCCTTTGATACTGATTGTTAATATCAACACCAGAAACACAAAGGGCATGGTAGTGGTTATCCCACTCGCCCTTCACGGGGAGGCCCCGGCTTCAATACTCGGGAGGGACATTTTTTTTTAAATTTAGTTTACATAAACGTTTGTAGATTTCGCACTTGTAACAAGTTGTTATTACTTTTATTCATTTTATTTCAAGGACATTAAATTTTATACATCTTGAGTTCTAACTCTACAAGAGGTATTTTATCGGTACTGAAAAAATGTAGATCAAGACTTAATGTAAGACATTGCTTCTTTAATCGACGTATTCTCGCTAGCTGCAACAGCTTCAACATTTTTTTTGGACAGACACTTTCAGTGAATTTATGGGATTTCCATGACTTTTTTAAAAGATATTTCTTGTTTCATTTTAGAACGAAGATATCAACGAAAAGGAAATTTGCTTACAAGACAAAACTCAACAAAATGCTGCATTATACAAATATCTAGTTGTAAGTTTTATAGAATATCCAAATCAAACAATTAAAGTATGTTGCATTATGATTTATGAGTCATTATTATACAAATAAGATCTTATACAAAGGAATCATATTGGAAAAATAAACATCCATATATTCAAAGACATTAATTCTGTATATAAATCATGAAGCAGGTAAAATATTCATTTGACGATATTTTTGCGGACACAACTTTTAAAAGCTGATTACATTTTATTTCAGAGACCTTTTATTATGCCGACACCAGATGGAAAATCCAAGGCAGTTCGAGTTGACAAAATTTCTCGAGTGCTTTTCCCAGGGTTCTTTCTGCTGTTCCTTATCGTATTTTTCCTTGTGTGTAGTCTTGCACCATGAAGAATGTGTCAGTGCTCTCAAACAAGATATAATGCATAGGGATACTATTCAACAGGGAGATTATTCAACAAGGATACTATTCATGTGAAACTGAAGGAGACTATACATTTGTAACGTACATGTGGAATGTTCTCTGATATATTTATGTCAAGTTTGCTCAATAGAATCACAACAGCGCGCGCTTAGTAACACTTCCATTCATGTTTCTTGCTCATCTTATTTTTTTCTCCGTGAGAAGTAAATATACCATTTAAGCAATTTTTGCATACTAGCGTTTACTTCCTGTAACCGACCAAAACCGTACTGTTATGCACATTTTTGTATAAAGATGACTTGAATTTTGTTGATTATAATAAGTTTTAAACTGATTTTACAACTATATTTGTTAACATAAATCATCCACAGATTCCACTGTATAAAACTATGTGGTTATTCGTATTGTCCAACAATATTGACCTGGCACCTCATTAAATTTCGTAAAGGTCATAGGAAAAACACTGGTAAATACATGTAACCAGAGAACAAATTGATATAATTGTTCACTCCGAACGTCAGTGAGTTGTGGTGTATTGGTATACATGCCAGACTACAGATCTGATGGTCTCCCGTTCGAATCCTTACAAACATTATTTTATAAAATACACATTTTTTTCTTTTACTTGTAAAAAATCATTTGAAATCGTTTTACTACTCGTACATCTGGCTTTAGAATACCCTTTGAATAGTTTTTTTTCTACAATTATATTTGTGACATTATGCAACCGTATAGGCTATACATGTAAATGCATTTTACTTTAGCCCTACACGCTAAATATTTAGTTATAAAATACTTCACACTACACCGGTAGTTTACACAGAAAAATAACAGTCTATACGAGTTTTAAAAGAATAGAAATTTGAAAATTAAAATAAAACAAACAAAAGTATGTCCGTGAAGTACGCGGGGTAACGGGCTAGCGGTGTGGCGGGCTGGCAGTGTGAACTGGGCGGGCTAGCAGTCTAGCGGGCTAACAGTGTGAACTGAGCGAGCTAACAGTCTAGCGGACTAACAGTGTGAACTGAGCGGGCTAGCAGGCTAACGGGCTAGCAGTATGAAGTGGGCGGGCTAACAGTGTAGCGGGCTAGCGGAGTGAACTGGGCGGGCTGGCGGGCCAGCGGGCTAAACTTAAACACTTCATTGAATCAACATGAAAACGTTATGAAACATTTCCCAGCAGTGTGAAGTGAGCGGGCTAACAGTGTAGCGGGCTAGCAGAGTGAACTGGGCGGGCTGGCGGGCCAGCGGGCTAAACTTAAACACTTCATTGAATCAACATGAAAACGTTATGAAACATTTCCCAGCAGTGTGAAGTGGGCGGGCTAACAGTGTAGCGGGCTAGCAGAGTGAACTGGGCGGGCTGGCGGGCCAGCGGGCTAAACTTAAACACTTCATTGAATCAACATGAAAACGTTATGAAACATTTCCCAGCAGTGTGAAGTGGGCGGGCTAACAGTGTAGCGGGCTAGCAGAGTGAACTGGGCGGGCTGGCGGGCCAGCGGGCTAAACTTAAACACTTCATTGAATCAACATGAAAACGTTATGAAACAGTTCCCAGCAGTGTGAAGTGGGCGGGCTAACAGTGTAGCGGGCTAGCAGAGTGAACTGGGCGGGCTGGCGGGCCAGCGGGCTAAACTTAAACACTTCATTGAATCAACATGAAAACGTTATGAAACATTTCCCAGCAGTGTGAAGTGGGCGGGCTAACAGTGTAGCGGGCTAGCAGAGTGAACTGGGCGGGCTGGCGGGCCAGCGGGCTAAACTTAAACACTTCATTGAATCAACATGAAAACGTTATGAAACATTTCCCAGCAGTGTGAAGTGGGCGGGCTAACAGTGTAGCGGGCTAGCAGAGTGAACTGGGCGGGCTGGCGGGCCAGCGGGCTAAACTTAAACACTTCATTGAATCAACATGAAAACGTTATGAAACATTTCCCAGCAGTGTGAAGTGGGCGGGCTAACAGTGTAGCGGGCTAGCGGAGTGAACTGGGCGGGCTGGCGGGCCAGCGGGCTAAACTTAAACACTTCATTGAATCAACATGAAAACGTTATGAAACATTTCCCAGCAGTGTGAAGTGAGCGGGCTAACAGTGTAGCGGGCTAGCAGAGTGAACTGGGCGGGCTGGCGGGCCAGCGGGCTAAACTTAAACACTTCATTGAATCAACATGAAAACGTTATGAAACATTTCCCAGCAGTGAGAAGCCGGCGGGCTAACAGTGTAGCGGGCTAGCGGAGTGAACTGGGCGTGCTGGCGGGCCAGCGAGCTAAACTTAAACACTTCATTGAATCAACATGAAAACGTTATGAAACATTTCCCAGCAGTGTGAAGTGGGCGGGCTAACAGTGTAGCGGGCTAGCGGAGTGAACTGGGCGGGCTAGCGGGCCAGCGGGCTAAACTTAAACACTTCATTGAATCAACATGGAAACGTTATGAAACATTTCCCAGCAGTGTGAAGTGGGCGGACTAACAGTGTAGCGGGTTAGCGGAGTGAACTGGGCGGTCTGGCGGGGCAGCGGGCTAAACTTTAACACTTCATTGAATCAACAAGAAAACGTCATGAGACATTTCCTAGCAGTGTGAAGTTAGCGGGCTAACAGTGTAGCGGGCTAGCGGTGTGAACTGGGCGGTCTGGCGGGCCAGCGGACTAAACTTTAACGCTTCATTGAATCAACATGAAAACGTTATGAAACATTTCCCAGCCGTGTGAAGTGGACGGGCTAACAGTGTAGCGGGCTAGCGGAGTGAACTGGGCGGGCTGGCGGGCTAGCGGGCTAGCGGACTAAACTTTAACACTTCATTGAAACAATATGAAAACGTTATGAAACATTTCCCAGCAGTGTGAAGTCGACGGGCTAACAGTGTAGCGGGCTAGCGGAGTGAACTAGGCGGGCTGGCGGGCTAGCGGACTAAACTTTAACACTTCATTGAATCAACATGAAAACGTTATGAAACATTTCCCAGCAGTGTGAAGTGGACGGGCTAACAGTTTAGCGGGCTAGCGGAGTGAACTGGGCTAAACTTTAACACTTCATTCAATCAACATGAAAACGTTATGAAACATTTCCCAGCAGTGTGAAGTGGACGGGCTAACAGTGTAGCGGGCTAGCGGTGTGAACTGGGCGGGCTGGCGGGCCAGCGGACTAAACTTTAACACTTCATTGAATCAACATGAAAACGTTATCAAAAATTTCCTAGCAGTGTAATGTGGGCGGGCTAACAGTGTAGCAGGCTCGCAGTGTGAACTGCGCGGGCTAGCGGGCCAGCGGGCTAAACTTTAACACTTCATTGAATCAACATGAAAACGTTATGAAAGGTTTCCTAGCAGTGTGAATTGGGCGGGCTAACAGTGTAGCGGGCTAGCGGAGTGAACTGGGCGGGCTGGCGGGCCAGCGGGCTAAACTTTAATACTTCAATGAATCAACATGAAAACGTTATGAACATCTACGAATTTTCATGAAACTTGTTGCTAATAGATGGCAGATACCGGGTATATCAATGTTCGCGTAAAATTATGTACACTGAAATCTTAAAATAACACTATAAAACAGGTGAAAATGTCATAATGCGGGGGTCTTATGGTCTGCTTAGCTCCGAATATACGCAGACAGTACCGGTTGAGTGTCTGTCGAGTTCTAACAATATCTGATTCGTTGCACTTAAAGCCAACATTTCACCGTTGCATAGACCCTTTAAAACAACTAAATTTTGTAGCAGACATTTTAGCTTTCAAATAACATTTCCCTTGTATTAGTGGAAAAACGGTGGAGACAAGGGCGGCATCTTCTCGCCTCATACAAGGCACTTTTTTACGGTAATGTTACTGAAAACAGCAACGGCGTTTTATCGAAGGCATTTTCTGTTTCTTGTACACAGAAATGTGGAACGTCCACCTCAACTTCTCTTCGACACCAATGGTGCATTCCAACAATATATATAATATGCCCTGCACTATTACATTCTTCATCCTAAAACCAACATTTTTAACATTAGCTAAGTAACTAACAAAATACCTATTATAAATTAGCACAATATATGTAAATATGTTTCCGTTTTTGTAACATGAACATTTTATATTTAGTAGCTATCATATCATGCGACTTTGGTGGCTAAATTAATATTGCAACGGTAAGCCGTAGGTCCGAGGTTCGAACCCTGTTCGAAGTTCCACTTTCTTATAATTTCAAATCCATGTTGTAGGAAGCTCTTAATAGCAGTTCATTAAATAATGATTATGAGTCGGACAGTCCGACTTAAGATCAAATGTACTAAATTCATCGTCCGACTCAATAACATGTTAACTGGTCTACATTAAACATCCAAAGATGTGTTTTTACATTGTAAACATTTTAAAAAAGTTTAAAAACACGTAAAAACACTTACTAATATCACCACAAACAAAATCTAAGAGCATTTACCTGCAATGAAATGTGGTTTCTTAAGCTCTTTCAGAACTGTCGAAGTTTTTGTTGAACAAAATATTTTGAAATTTTCCGCGGATAACGACAGATTGTGAGTATAATGATAAATAGCCAGCTCGGAGAAAACCGCATGAAGAGGTTAGTTCTTGTATGAATTTCATGTTACTGTGATCTACTACTTATCATTTGCGATATATCTGATAACAATCATGCAATGTCCTACCCTTCCTCTGATACCCATACATTTGCAAAAGGCCATCAGATAAAGAGGAAAACAGGAAAATGACTATGCAAGATCCCAGATTTCTACAAAAAACCGACATATTATTCCCATTAAAAGTATATTTAAACGTTTTTTGTACACGACACTGCTGTTATCAACGTCCAAACTTCGACAATCAATGTGCCACCCCGCTTGAGCCAGTAGCACGAGTATTTTCCTTTACATACACCGTTTTGAGGCACTAGAAGCAAATTGGAAAACGGGAATTCGCTCGGTTGTTAATTGGAAATTCAAATATTTATGAAATGTATAATAGTGGAGTTTTTGTCTTGCTCTTCATTTTAATGTTCATATACCTTTTAAAAATAATTCTTGTATACAGTCCTTTTTTGATATCTACTATAATCATTATAAAACATCTGTATCTTTTTATTATATTTTCGACCTTTTGGTCGTAGCTTTAATAAAATTAAAACATTACCATGACAAATAATATTGGACGTTGTTCCGTTCAGGCCATCGTTGTTTAGCCCTGTCGACATCTTCCGCGAGAACACGAAACAACGATGCGAGATCGCGAAAACACGATGCAAGGTCGCGAAAGTACGATGCGAGAACGCGATATTAAATTCGGGTCTTAGCAGCTCACTTTCGCGACTTAGCATTGATGCTTCGCGTTCTCGCCTCCTGTTTTCACGTTTTCGATGTCAAGCCCTTAGGCCAGCAAGACCACGAAAACACGATATTATATTATTATCGCGCCCTCGAATCGTACCTCAGCGGCCTCGCATCGTGCTTTCGCGAACTCACATCGCCAAAGCGATCGAGCATTTTTGTTTCGCGATACTTTAACAGCACTTTAAATATGTATTGTCTTCTAAAACAATTTTCAAATTTCCAAGTCTCATTTATACAGAATACTTACTTTTGCATGTTGTATATACATTTGTTTATCGCAGAATTTGTCTAAAAGATAATATGAAGGAGCCGTGTTACGTATCACAGAACAGAACAGAACAGAACAGAATTTTTATTTCCATTAACCTGAACATTCATAGTTCATCGGTATAAATATATATATATGATGATGTATAAGAAATACGCAATACATGCAATAGCGAGAGTGATTAACGAGAAACATAACGCAAACAATGGTGTTACAATATGAAAGAAATATAATAAAAACTGTAGAAGACTTGTAAACAAAGAATAAAATAAGTACTGTTCTAACACAAGCAATGCATGAGTAAATTTACATTTAAATCAAAAGTTGTTAAGCTTTACTCACGCAATAAATTTCTATCACACCAGATCATGATATGTACTTATTAGACTTAAATTTCTGCAAAATTTGATCTTTTTCAGCCAATTATAAATTTTGCATATTGGCACAATTAATATAAACCACAACTAAACCATGCAACTTAACTGATACAGTTTTTTTAAAAACAATAACTACTCAATTTGCAAAGGACACCACTCTCAAAATTGTTCTTATGTATAAGGTTTAGCTCCAATTACGTAAATACGTATCTTAGACCATAATAGTTGTAGTAATTAATGCAAGTTCCTAACAGCATAACAGATATGAACAAACGGACGACAAATGACAAAAAGGTGTTACACTGTCGTGGATCCAGTATTTCAGTTAGAGGGGGCGTAAACGGGGGCGAAAACTCAAAATTATGAAGAAATGATTATCTAAAGCACGAAAATAGCCCAAAGTCAGTAATATTGAACGAAATTATTAGTATTATTAACAGTGTTAAATGGACTAAAAATCGCTTCTTGCTCGAGGGGTAGGGGGCGTACTCCGCTTCCGCTTCAAGTTTACCAAGTTTATTTCTACACTCAGTTCATAAATACATGTAAACATGAGGCAAAAACATACATCATACATTTATACGAGGCTCATAGTTCTGAAAAAATTAATAGAAGTATTATGACATACAATGACCCAACTATATCGCCATTGTTATATACAAGGAGAGAGGGCAAAAAAAAAGTGCCGAATCTTGAGACACTGGTGAGAGACTAAACCTGTGCTCGCAACTCAAAATGTGCAGATGTGAAATACACGTTCGTACTAAAAACTTATTTAAAAAAAAACAAACTTTTTTTCACAAGATGTTAACTTGTGAAAAATGCGTTTCCATGTTCGTACGAAATTTGTATCCGAACGTAATTTTCACACGATTTGTGAAATACTCGCACGCATTCTTCACACGTGTCAATAGATATATTGAATTATCTTATTTTATTTCTAAAACTGCATTTAGCAATAGCTAACGTTTGCTGATTTGTTCCAATATTCATCATGGATCCGCTAAAAACTTTAATATAGCCCGTTCATTGTAATTTAAGCAGTTCGTGTCTTTTCAATGTGATTACTGGAATGTGTTTCAAATTTTCATAATTTTTTTTAGAACATAACAACAAACAGTTTTATGCTCAGAAAGACCAGACAACCAGTGCATCACTCTCAACACCATTAGGTCAATGTAGTACATCCCATCCACCTAGCAATGTTTCCCAGACGGACATCAACATGCATACAAACACCACTTAATCAAAGACAGAAACACACAACCACACTCATACCAAAAAGTACTCCGTCACAATCCAATAGACAGATCACGAATAAGAAAGAGGCAATGGCATTATCAATTCGATACCGCCAACGGTGTTTCGGTCCTTTAACTCATAGACATCCAGATGTTCATGGCGGGCATGCAGCTATTGTTTACTAGCCAAGTTTCAATGCCTTCGAAAAAAACAAAGAAAACTGACAAACCGCCCAAAGGCAACACACATAAACGAACCACAAAACACCAGAGACATACAAGCATGGGGACAAACGAGCAAAACATGATGTCTGTCGCTGTTTTACCAAATCATACTCTGATTGCATTGATCTTGCTCAAACTATGTGTTTAGTGATAGGGGATAGTTGTTGAGTACATTGCCGTTTCTGCTTTGGAAAGTTTCTTGCCTGCACTCTTCGTCTTGTAATATTAGTTTGGCTTTTTTTTCTTCTTATTTAAAGTGCGAAAAGGTTTACAGTGTTAGATAAAATAAATCAGGGTTTTAGTCTTTTGTTTTACCTTATGTTGGTTCGGAATCGATGTGAAAATGGAGTTTGTGTTTGTATCGACCGAAGGCATGCTTAGTTTACACTTCTTAGCCAGGGCTTGCGCCTATTGTTTTGCGTGTTTCTAAATGCAGTTTTAGAAATAAAATAAGATAATTCAATATATCTATTGACACAAGATACAAGATACAAGAAACTTTATTTAAAGTCGGTTTGATATACAATAAGGAACATTAGCATAGAAGCTATTATCCGACTAAAACAAAGTACCACTAACTATCAACGATAACAGCTGAAAGAGAAGGACAAGCATTATTAAAATTACAGTTAAAAAGTAATCTAAGCTATAGCATATAATAAAACACTCATAAGAGTAGTAAGCAATGAATAAGAGCACATTAGGGTTAAGACAAATAATTTACTAGAAAATAAAATAAGAATAAAAGGTTTTAGTATTGGCATTTAAACAAACGTAATATATGGCTGGCAGCACATCTTAAAACCACTATTAGTAAATATATATATACATATATAGAACCATAAGCACATAATCACGCATAAGGAAAAAGTATCACAATGAGAGCATACATTGTTTAAGAAACAAAATGACAATGCAGTACAAAGAACAAAAGCTTACACCAAGGTACATTCTATGGCAAATATTTACACAAAAGCATAAGACATGTTGTAGCAGCATAAAAACTTTCTGGATTTCGAACATAAAGTGGCTTGAGCATGCAAAAAATAAACTAAAGCAAGAAAAAGACATTTAGGTACACATTGAACACTTACAGGTTGTGCCAGTCCAGGTCCGAACCAGCCTGCGAAACTCCTTATAGTTTTCAACTTGTCTTAGTTCATTGGGCAGGCTGTTCCATACCTGGGCGGCCTCGAACCTGAACGATTTCTTACCGTAAGTAGTAGTTTTTACAGATGGTACCTCAACACTATTTACATACCTGAAAGAGTAATTGTTTGTTTTGAAATTTACAAGGTCATGCAAATATGGGGGTGATATTTTGTACAGACTTTTGAAAGTTTCTAAAGCAATATCACGAGTTCTGCTTAGGTGTAAAGTAGGCATATTGGCTCTGGTCAAAAGGTCAGCATAAGATGAATTGAAGTCATTGAAAGTGATTCGAAGAGCCCTGTGTTGCAGTTTCTCGAGACTTTCAGTGTTAGATTTAGAGCAAAAGTGCCAGACTAAAGGGCAGTAGTTAAAATTTGATTTGATAAAAGACTTATAAATTAAGATTTTGTTATTTGGGTCTAAAAATTTACTCAGACGTAAGAGAATGTTCAGTTGCATTGCTGCTTTTTTACAGACTTTTGATAGTTGCTCATTAAAATTTAACATGAAGTCAAGGTCGATTCCTAAAAGTTTAACAGTTTCATCACAAGTGATATCAACATTTCCATCTTTAAAAACAGGTGTTAAGTCATGTGTTTGTTTGCCAACAGCTATGGCTTGAAACTTGTCTGGGTTAGCCTGCATATGGTTAAAATTGACACGTGTGAAGAATGCGTGCGAGTATTTCACAAATCGTGTGAAAATTACGTTCGGATACAAATTTCGTACGAACATGGAAACGCATTTTTCACAAGTTAAAATCTTCTGAAAAAAAGTTGTTGTTTTTTTTTAAATAAGTTTTTAGTACGGACGTGTATTTCACATCTGCACATTTTGAGTTGCGAGCACAGGTTTACTCTCTCACCAGTGTCTCAAGATTCGGCACTTTTTTTTGCCCTCTCTCCTTGTATATAACAATGGCGATATAGTTGGGTCATTGTATGTCATAATACTTCTATTAATTTTTTCAGAACTATGAGCCTCGTATAAATGTATGATGTATGTTTTTGCCTCATGTTTACATGTATTTATGAACTGAGTGTAGAAATGAACTTGGTAAACTTGAAGCGGAAGCGGAGTACGCCCCCTACCCCTCGAGCAAGAAGCGATTTTAAGTCCATTTAACACTGTTAATAATACTAATAATTTCGTTCAATATTACTGACTTTGGGCTATTTTCGTGCTTTAGATAATCATTTCTTCATAATTTTGAGTTTTCGCCCCCGTTTACGCCCCCTCTAACTGAAATACTGGATCCACGACAGTGTAACACCTTTTTGTCATTTGTCGTCCGTTTGTTCATATCTGTTATGCTGTTAGGAACTTGCATTAATTACTACAACTATTATGGTCTAAGATACGTATTTACGTAATTGGAGCTAAACCTTATACATAAGAACAATTTTGAGAGTGGTGTCCTTTGCAAATTGAGTAGTTATTGTTTTTAAAAAAACTGTATCAATTAAGTTGCATGGTTTAGTTGTGGTTTATATTAATTGTGCCAATATGCAAAATTTATAATTGGCTGAAAAAGATCGAATTTTGCAGAAATTTAAGTCTAATAAGTACATATCATGATCTGGTGTGATAGAAATTTATTGCGTGAGTAACGCTTAACAACTTTGATTTAAATGTAAATTTACTCAAGCATTGCTTGTGTTAGAACAGTACTTATTTTATTCTTTGTTTACAAGTCTTCTACAGTTTTTATTATATTTCTTTCATATTGTAACACCATTGTTTGCGTTATGTTTCTCGTTAATCACTCTCGCTATTGCATGTATTGCGTATTTCTTATACATCATCATATATATATATTTATACATGTACCGATGAACTATGAATTTTCAGGTTAATGGAAATAAAAATTATGTTCTGTTCTGTTCTGTTCTGTGATACGTAACACGGCTCCTTCATATTATCTTTTAGACAAATTCTGCGATAAACAAATGTATATACAACATGCAAAAGTAAGTATTCTGCATAAATGAGACTTGGAAATTTAAAAATTGTTCTAGAAGACAATACATATTTAAAGTGCTGTTAAAGTATCGCGAAACAAAAATGCTCGATCGCTTTGGCGATGTGAGTTCGCGAAAGCACGATGCGAGGCCGCTGAGGTACGATTCGAGGGCGCGATAATAATATAATATCGTGTTTTCGTGGTCTTGCTGGCCTAAGGGCTTGACATCGAATACGTGAAAACAGGAGGCGAGAACGCGAAGCATCAAGCGTTCTCGCATCGTACTTTCGCGACCTTGCATCGTGTTTTCGCGATCTCGCATCGTTGTTTCGTGTTTTCGCGGAAGATGTCGACAGGGATAAACAACGATGGCCTGAACGGAACAACGTCCAATATTATTTGTCATGGTAATGTTTTAATTTTATTAAAGCTACGACCAAAAGGTCGAAAATATAATAAAAAGATACAGATGTTTTATAATGATTATAGTAGATATCAAAAAAGGACTGTATACAAGAATTATTTTTAAAAGGTATATGAACATTAAAATGAAGAGCAAGACAAAAACTCCACTATTATACATTTCATAAATATTTGAATTTCCAATTAACAACCGAGCGAATTCCCGTTTTCCAATTTGCTTCTAGTGCCTCAAAACGATGTATGTAAAGGAAAATACTCGTGCTACTGGCTCAAGCGGGGTGGCACATTGATTGTCGAAGTTTGGACGTTGATAACAGCAGTGTCGTGTACAAAAAACGTTTAAATATACTTTTAATGGGAATAATATGTCGGTTTTTTGTAGAAATCTGGGATCTTGCATAGTCATTTTCCTGTTTTCCTCTTTATCTGATGGCCTTTTGCAAATGTATGGGTATCAGAGGAAGGGTAGGACATTGCATGATTGTTATCAGATATATCGCAAATGATAAGTAGTAGATCACAGTAACATGAAATTCATACAAGAACTAACCTCTTCATGCGGTTTTCTCCGAGCTGGCTATTTATCATTATACTCACAATCTGTCGTTATCCGCGGAAAATTTTGTTCAACAAAAACTTCGACAGTTCTGAAAGAGCTTAAGAAACCACATTTCATTGCAGGTAAATGCTCTTAGATTTTGTTTGATGTGATATAAGTAAGAGTTTTTACGTGTTTTTAAATTTTTTTAAAATGTTTACAATGTAAAAACACATCTTTGGATGTTTAATGTATACTAGTTAACATGTTATTGAGTCGGACGATGAATTTAGTACATTTGATCTTAAGTCGGACTGTCCGACTCATAATCATTATTTAATGAACTGCTATTAAGAGCTTCCTACAACATGGATTTGAAATTATAAGAAAGTGGAACTTCGAACAGGGTTCGAACCTCGGACCTACGGCTTACCGTTGCAATATTAATTTAGCCACCAAAGTCGCATGATATGATAGCTACTAAATATAAAATGTTCATGTTACAAAAACGGAAACATATTTACATATATTGTGCTAATTTATAATAGGTATTTTGTTAGTTACTTAGCTAATGTTAAAAATGTTGGTTTTAGGATGAAGAATGTAATAGTGCAGGGCATATTATATATATTGTTGGAATGCACCATTGGTGTCGAAGAAAAGTTGAGGTGGACGTTCCACATTTCTGTGTACAAGAAACAGAAAATGCCTTCGATAAAACGCCGTTGCTGTTTTCAGTAACATTACCGTAAAAAAGTGCCTTGTATGAGGCGAGAAGATGCCGCCCTTGTCTCCACCGTTTTTCCACTAATACAAGGGAAATGTTATTTGAAAGCTACAATGTCTGCTACAAAATTTAGTTGTTTTAAAGGGTCTATGCAACGGTGAAATGTTGGCTTTAAGTGCAACGAATCAGATATTGTTAGAACTCGACAGTCACTCAACCGGTACTGTCTGCGTATATTCGGAGCTAAGCAGACCATAAGACCCCCGCATTATGACATTTTCACTTGTTTTATAGTGTTATTTTAAGATTTCAGTGTACATAATTTTACGCGAACATTGATATACCCGGTATCTGCCATCTATTAGCAACAAGTTTCATGAAAATTCGTAGATGTTCATAACGTTTTCATGTTGATTCATTGAAGTATTAAAGTTTAGCCCGCTGGCCCGCCAGCCCGCCCAGTTCACTCCGCTAGCCACACTGTTAGCCCGCCCAATTCACACTGCTAGGAAACCTTTCATAACGTTTTCATGTTGATTCAATGAAGTGTTAAAGTTTAGCCCGCTGGCCCGCTAGCCCGTGCAGTTCACACTGCGAGCCTGCTACACTGTTAGCCCGCCCTCATTACACTGCTAGGAAATTTTTGATAACGTTTTCATGTTGATTCAATGAAGTGTTAAAGTTTAGTCCGCTGGCCCGCCAGCCCGCCCAGTTCACACCGCTAGCCCGCTACACTGTTAGCCCGTCCACTTCACACTGCTGGGAAATGTTTCATAACGTTTTCATGTTGATTTAATGAAGTGCAAAAGTTTAGCCCAGTTCACTCCGCTAGCCCGCTACACTTTTAGCCCGTCCACTTCACATTGCTGGGAAATGTTTCATAACGTTTTCATGTTGATTCAACGAAGTGTTAAAGTTTAGTCCGCTAGCCCGCCAGCCCACCCAGTTCACTCCGCTAGCTCGCTAAACTGTCAGCCCGTCGAGTTCACACTGCTGGGAAATTTTTCATAACGTTTTCATTTTGTTTCAATGAAGTGTTAAAGTTTAGTCCGCTAGCCCGCTAGCGCGCCAGCCCGCCCAATTCACTCCGCTAGCCCGCTACACTGTTAGCCCGTCCACTTCACACTGCTAGGAAATGTCTCATGACGTTTTTTTTGTTGATTCAATGAAGTGTTAAAGTTTAGCCCGCTGCCCCGCCAGACCGCCCAGTTCACTCCGCTAGCACGCTACACTGTTAGTCCGCCCACTTCACACTGCTGGAAAATGCTTCATAACGCTTTCATGTTGATTCAATGAAGTGTTAAAGTTTAGTCCGCTGGCCCGCCAGCCCGCCCAGTTCACACCGCTAGCCCGCTACACTGTTAGCCCGCTCACTTCACACTGCTAGGAAATGTCTCATGACGTTTTCTTGTTGATTCAATGAAGTGTTAAAGTTTAGCCCGCCAGCCCGCCCAGTTCACTCCGCTAGCCCGCTACACTGTTAGACCGTCCACTTCACACTGCTGGGTAATGTTTCATAACGTTTTCATGTTGATTCAATGAAGTGTTTAAGTTTATCCCGCTGGCCCGCCAGCCCGCCCAGCTCACTCTGCTAGCCCGCTACACTGTTAGCCCGCCCACTTCACACTGCTGGGAAATGTTTCAGTTGGTTAGCTCAGTTGGTTACGTCGCAGGAATTGCATGGCTAGGCGCTGTATCCGTGACGGTGCGGGTTTGCTCCCAGCTAGAGACACTATCATTTGAAATTCACAGTAGCGCTATTTGTGCAGTGTGGCGGCCGTAAAAAGTCTCCCCGTACATTTAGTCAGTACTGTTATCAGAAAACTAACCCGTTACCGATGTCATGCAGTGATTGTTACGTATATCAGGGCTATTCGATCAACGTTTTTTGGCGTTGTCCCGGTTAGCTCAGTTGGTTACGTAGCAGGAATTGCATGGCTAGGCGCTGTCGCCGTGACGGTGCGGGTTCGCTCCCAGCTAGAGACACTATCATTCATAACGTTTTAATGTTGATTCAATGAAGTGTTTAAGTTTAGCCCGCTGGCCCGCCAGCCCGCCCAGTTCACTCCGCTAGCCCGATACACTGTTAGCCCGCCACCTTCACACTGCTGGGAAATGTTTCATAACGTTTCCATGTTGATTCAATGAAGTGTTTAAGTTTAGCCCGCTGGCCCGCCAGCCCGCCCAGTTCACTCTGCTAGCCCGCTACACTGTTAGCCCGCCCACTTCACACTGCTGGGAAATGTTTCATAACGTTTTCATGTTGATTCAATGAAGTGTTTAAGTTTAGCCCGCCCACTTCACACTGTTGGGAAATGTTTCATAACGTTTTCATGTTGATTCAATGAAGTGTTTAAGTTTAGCCCGCTGGCCCGCCAGCCCGCCCAGTTCACTCTGCTAGCCCGCTACACTGTTAGCCCGCCCACTTCACACTGCTGGGAAATGTTTCATAACGTTTTCATGTTGATTCAATGAAGTGTTTAAGTTTAGCCCGCTGGCCCGCCAGCCCGCCCAGTTCACTCCGCTAGCCCGCTACACTGTTAGCCCGCCCACTTCAGACTGCTGGGAAATGTTTCATAACGTTTTCATGTTGATTCAATGAAGTGTTTAAGTTTAGCCCGCTGGCCCGCCAGCCCGCCCAGTTCACTCTGCTAGCCCGCTACACTGTTAGCCCGCCCACTTCACACTGCTGGGAAATGTTTCATAACGTTTTCATGTTGATTCAATGAAGTGTTTAAGTTTAGCCCGCTGGCCCGCCAGCCCGCCCAGTTCACTCTGCTAGCCCGCTACACTGTTAGCCCGCCCACTTCACACTGCTGAGAAATGTTTCATAACGTTTTCATGTTGATTCAATGAAGTGTTTAAGTTTAGCCCGCTGGCCCGCCAGCCCGCCCAGTTCACTCCGCTAGCCCGCTACACTGTTAGCCCGCCCACTTCAGACTGCTGGGAAATGTTTCATAACGTTTTCATGTTGATTCAATGAAGTGTTTAAGTTTAGCCCGCTGGCCCGCCAGCCCGCCCAGTTCACTCTGCTAGCCCGCTACACTGTTAGCCCGCCCACTTCACACTGCTGGGAAATGTTTCATAACGTTTTCATGTTGATTCAATGAAGTGTTTAAGTTTAGCCCGCTGGCCCGCCAGCCCGCCCAGTTCACTCTGCTAGCCCGCTACACTGTTAGCCCGCCCACTTCACACTGCTGAGAAATGTTTCATAACGTTTTCATGTTGATTCAATGAAGTGTTTAAGTTTAGCCCGCTGGCCCGCCAGCCCGCCCAGTTCACTCCGCTAGCCCGCTACACTGTTAGCCCGCCCACTTCACACTGCTGGGAAATGTTTCATAACGTTTTCATGTTGATTCAATGAAGTGTTTAAGTTTAGCCCCCTGGCCCGCCAGCCCGCCCAGTTCACTCCGCTAGCCCGCTACACTGTTAGCCCGCCCACTTCACACTGCTGGGAAATGTTTCATAACGTTTTCATATTGATTCAATGAAGTGCTAAAGTTTAGCCCGCTGGCCCGCCGGCCCGCCCAGTTCACTCCGCTAGCCCGCTACACTGTTAGCCCGCCCACTTCACACTGCTGGGAAATGTTTCATAACGTTTTCATGTTGATTCAATGAAGTGTTTAAGTTTAGCCCGCTGGCCCGCCAGCCCGCCCAGTTCACTCTGCTAGCCCGCTACACTGTTAGCCCGCCCACTTCACACTGCTGGGAAATGTTTCATAACGTTTTCATGTTGATTCAATGAAGTGTTTAAGTTTAGCCCGCTGGCCCGCCAGATCGCCCAGTTCACTCTGCTAGCCCGCTACACTGTTAGCCCGCCCACTTCACACTGCTGGGAAATGTTTCATAACGTTTTCATGTTGATTCAATGAAGTGTTTAAGTTTAGCCCGCTGGCCCGCCAGCCCGCCCAGTTCACTCCGCTAGCCCGCTACACTGTTAGCGCGCCCATTTCACACTGCTGGGAAATGTTTCATAACGTTTTCATGTTGATTCAATGAAGTGTTTAAGTTTAGCCCGCTGGCCAGCCAGCCCGCCCAGTTCACTCTGCTAGCCCGCTACACTGTTAGCCCGCCCACTTCACACTGTTGGGAAATGTTTTATAACGTTTTCATGTTGATTCAATGAAGTGTTTAAGTTTAGCCCGCTGGCCCGCCAGCCCGCCCAGTTCACTCTGCTAGCCCGCTACACTGTTAGCCCGCCCACTTCACACTGCTGGGAAATGTTTCATAACGTTTTCATGTTGATTCAATGAAGTGTTTAAGTTTAGCCCGCAGGCCCGCCAGCCCGCCCAGTTCACTCCGCTAGCCCGCTACACTGTTAGCCCGCCCACTTCAGACTGCTGGGAAATGTTTCATAACGTTTTCATGTTGATTCAATGAAGTGTTTAAGTTTAGCCCGCTGGCCCGCCAGCCCGCCCAGTTCACTCTGCTAGCCCGCTACACTGTTAGCCCGCCCACTTCAAACTGCTGGGAAATGTTTCATAACGTTTTCATGTTGATTCAATGAAGTGTTTAAGTTTATCCCGCTGGTCCGCCAGCCCGCCCAGTTCACTCTGCTAGCCCGCTACACTGTTAGCCCGCCCACTTCACACTGCTGAGAAATGTTTCATAACGTTTTCATGTTGATTCAATGAAGTGTTTAAGTTTAGCCCGCTGGCCCGCCAGCCCGCCCAGTTCACTCCGCTAGCCCGCTACACTGTTAGCCCGCCCACTTCACACTGCTGGGAAATGTTTCATAACGTTTTCATGTTGATTCAATGAAGTGTTTAAGTTTAGCCCGCTGGCCCGCCAGCCCGCCCAGTTCACTCTGCTAGCCCGCTACACTGTTAGCCCGCCCACTTCACACTGCTGGGAAATGTTTCATAACGTTTTCATATTGATTCAATGAAGTGCTAAAGTTTAGCCCGCTGGCCCGCCGGCCCGCCCAGTTCACTCCGCTAGCCCGCTACACTGTTAGCCCGCCCACTTCACACTGCTGGGAAATGTTTCATAATGTTTTCATGTTGATTCAATGAAGTGTTTAAGTTTAGCCCGCTGGCCCGCCAGCCCGCCCAGTTCACACCGCTAGCCCGCTACACTGTTAGCCCGCCCACTTCACACTGTTAGCCCGTTAGCCTGCTAGCCCGCTCAGTTCACACTGTTAGCCCGCTAGACTGTTAGCCCGCTCAGTTCACACTGTTAGCCCGCTAGACTGCTAGCCCGCCCAGTTCACACTGTTAGCCCGCTAGACTGTTAGCCCACTCAGTTCACACTGTTAGCCCGCTAGACTGCTAGCCCGCCCAGTTCACACTGCCAGCCCGCCACACCGCTAGCCCGCTACCCCGCGTACTTCACGGACAAAACAAAAGTGGCTAAAACATTAATTTGAACCCACGAGTTTACGTCTTTATTCTCGATTTTAAACACTTTCACCGACTGCGCTAAGCGGGCTTCTTACATTTTATAGCTTATTAAAATTGGTTATACATAACATATCGATTTAAATTTAGATGGTAAAGTTTACGAAATATACCGACTACAGGGTCAAATTCAAGAGTGCCAGGTCAATGTTGTTGGACAATATTTAATACTATTTCAACTTATTCCTTATGACCTTATGACATAAATATTATATTGAATACTAAAGGTCTAATACATGTTGGGATCGCTAACACAGTTTGTTAAGTTTACATCAACTATAATGGTTAAAAAAGTAAAGCCACACAAATTAAAGTTCCCAATTTTAAAATGGTTTTGTTATGTTTTGCATAATTTATTACTTACCCTCGTATAAAATCACGCTGTATAAATAACTGGATACTGTAAAATATCACTTTTATTTCATTTATATGATGCACGTGCATTTGGTGAACACACTTTGTCAACTAAAATGTTTTACTTCTAAATTGCTTTTGGTTTTGTGGCATATAAGCTTTAAGATGGGATGTAAATTGTACGTTTTCAATAAAAGAACACTTAAAAGTTATCCTGCATGTACATCATTCGTCATTGTTTTAAAATGTAGTTTGATGACATCTATTAAATCTTAATAATTAAAACCTCCAATAAGAAAGAGTTTTTGGCAGTTATACTGGTGGTTTAAAAAACTGTAGGAGACATTGATTTAATTTAGTAAAATATTACTTTTTGAGTCAGGTATGATTTTGCATATTTTATTTCTTACATTCCAATAAAATTGCACGGTATAATAACTTGATATTATTATCCAATGGTATCACAGTCTAATATATCTTAACGAAGCACTTTTATATATTTTATCGCTTTAATATATTTGATTATAACAAATTTTGATAATGGAAACATACTAGCTCTTTAGTGCTGGACAGGTTTATAAGCTTTAAGCAGTTCCGTTATTTGTACGTTTTTGTGTCGCCCTTTCGAAGAAATGGCGATACATAGGGACCGCTTTGTCCGTCCGTCCGTCACGAAAACTTAACGATGGCTATAACTTTGCCATTTCTAAATATTTCTTCATGAAACTTTCAAATTATATTGCTTATATTGCTTATGACAACATGCTTGTGATGATGCCAAATTCTTTAGATCAACATCACATTTGATGGAGTTATGCCCATTTTTGTATTTGCATTTTTATTCCGACATAGCACCAGAGGGCGACACAAGTGTTCAACTGAACACCCATCTAGTTAATAATAGAACACTTATTATAAATTTAATTCCAGATCATGTCTTTTTACAACTAGTTTGAAGACATAGGTTTACATGTATCTATCTAAATAATTAATTAGCAAATTTGGCAATCTGTTATTTATAATTTATTATGGTACATAAACGGAGAAATTATTTGAACCTGAAACACTCAGAAGAAACAAAGCAGATGTTGTCTTCATTTTTAAATTTATGTTTAAATAAATTAGTTCCTTTACATAAAGCGTTTTTATCTACGCACGAAAGCTTTATACTTTTAGTTAAATCAGTCGATAAACTCATTCTGTTACTTGATATAAAACTATAATAATAAATTATAAAATATTTTAGGTCTCTGCTCTCACTTTAACAACAAATTGTGAGGTTGTAATTAGAAAATGTGTCTGTATCGTTTTCCCCACAAGTGCATAAATGTTTGCCCTGATAAATTGTTACCCTATTACATTCATTGATGGATTATTTAATTAATTTTAGCGTAACAAAATAAGTCTTAATATGAATACATAACTGCTAACAAGTTCATAAATTATTAAAATATAATATCGATTTGCAAAATTATTCTTTATATATAAAAGGGCATTATGGTTACAGTATTACTATATGATTTTTATAGGTTTATCTAAGTTTTGAATCTCATATTAGTCGGAACACAGATCCTAACATCTGATTTCTCGAAACATCATTGTCTCAAGAAATGTTGACGTTCAAGGAGAAAGCTAATTAAGTTTTATTAGCGCAGAGGGAAACCCAATTTCGTCGAGTTAAACCTGTCTAAGTCATGTGTCGCAGAGTAGGAGAAACCGATAATAAATTTAGAGGAAGGGAAAACTTCCGCCATAAATCTGGAACAGAGGAATATAAGCGGCACCTTTATTGTCTGAATATTCAATGAAAGTGAGATACAAGCATACTTTAATCGTTAAAATGACAAACTTTTTATGGGATTGCCAATGAGTTAACAATAAAATAACTTTAAAACGTGTTCTTAATACTCTTATGTTTTGTGGATAATGCAACTTTTTGTATATGTGTGGAGTGGACAGTGTGGGTATATAAGTGGGTGGGGTTCCTGATACTTTGATATAATGAACCACCTATTTTAGAAAATGTCAACAAAGTCTGATACGATAGTAAGCAGCTTTTTAGTATCCCAATCAGGAATATCTTTGCCGACACTGATATACCTCATTATTAAGTTTGTCGTACTCTTGAAACCAGTTGTTTTGCACTTTATGCAGGTCGTTGGTTTCCTGTTTGTTATTTCATTTGTTTTTGATGTTTTACACGTTTCCTATTCCGTAACGTACCATAATTTTATTGGTGTTGCCATTTTGAAATTAATTAGGTTAACCTGATGCGACTAAAAAGCTAAAAAGTACCACAATAAAGCAGTGTCAATTCGTAAGTACAAGATTTGGCGAGAATGAACTTGATACATCTCGAACTTAACTGTGAGTATTCTTATTAGACTTAGACTCTTTTTTATAAACTGTGCTAACTTGTTTATGAAATTAAGATAAAATAGTAAATTGCAGTGTTTTCTATGTATCATATAGACTCTACTATTTTTATAACCAAGTAACTTTTTTTGAAACACATGCACACAACTTATTACATCATTAAGTCATCATATGTTGATAGTTAATGACTCATTCTGTGAATGTTTTTATGTGTTAACGATAATGAACCAAACCAAGAAAGCTTTTCGAATTAAATCTTATTGGTTTTTTATAATTGTTATGTTATTAAAACACATCTCCACGTTTTATAGTGGTTTTTATTATTTCAAAAAATTACTGATTATCTCCTATTTCCGAAATTGATTATGTGGGCTAAAGATTATAAAGCTGAGATTGGAAACCAGTCTCAAATCTCAAGCATCTGATTGGGTGAAATGGCGACTTAAGGGCATTATATAAGGGCATTTCATTTATTAAAAAAGTGAAATATGCATATCAGGAATGGTACATACAACAGACACAGCCCTCCCACACAGCCAAAAAGGAAAAGGAGAAGAGAGCATTGTTATACAATAATCAGTTTGAAAATAGACGCTACAAAAACGAAAGTGAGAACCTGAGGGGTTACGGCCTTGGAACGATCAATGGCAAGCTGCGCCAACCCCACACTTGCCCTCACAGGTTCTCAAATTAACAAACACGTTGTCTTGGTGAAATAACTCCAACCCACCCATCAGCTCAACAATTCTGCAGGCAAGAGAACACAAACATAAAAAATTTAAGAAGCTTATAGCATTGCAAAGCCAAACGTGCGATATTCAATGATCTTACCGAGACCAGAGCACCTGTAGTCAAATAAACTAGAACTCGATGACTGGGATAAAAGAAACAAATCGAGCTTCTTGGTTCTTTTACAAGATTTCCTCATCAACCTTCATAAACTCTTAAATCCCTGCCACAAGCAAAGAACATTAATTGCAATACCATATTTTTGTAAAAAAAAATCGTTTGAAATTTCAAAGGAATGGCTTCAAGTTTGTTATTATGCAACGCTCTACTCCTTACAGCTACATTTTACCAGTGTTCTAACTACACCGATCGCATGTTTGTAATTTCTAAGCTTTAATTCAATGAATATTCTACAAACTTGATTCATAATTAGAAACACCATTTTCACTTCTTTTTATAAAAAAAAACATCAATTTTTCATCATGTTTTTGGAACCCGCTGACATTTATTCAAGGTAGGAGTAACAAGAAATATCTTTAAAAAAAGATAAACGGCGTTGATGTAAAAGATTCATAAATGCATGTATATAAGAAAGAAAGAGACACAGTTTAGTTATTTTATTTTACTTGTTATAGCTGTTGACGAACCCTCCCTGCCTTCTTAGTATGACCTAGAGATTAAGCGAGCGAATCATGACAACTCATAAATTCATTGCGTCTTTCAAACAAAATGTTGAAGCTGTTGCAACAATTTCATACGGTGATAATAAGTCGATTAAAGAAGCAATGTCTTACATTAATTAAGTCTTGTTCTACATTTATTCAGTTTCAATAAAATACCTCTTGTAGAGTTAGAACTCAAGATGAATAAATGTTCTTGAAATTCAATAAATATTAATAATAACAGCTTGTTACAAGAGCAAAATCTACCAACTTTTACGTAAATTAACTTAAAAAAAAGTGTCGCTCATGAGTATTGAACCCGGGGGCCTCCGCTTGAGAAGCGAGAGAGTTAACCACTACAATACAGAAGACTTGAATTGTGTGCATGAAATTAACAATTATCAAAGGAACTAAAAGGGAACCAATAAGAACTAGAAATATCTGCACTTCTCTTTCGTTTTACACTGTGTGTTGTACGCAAGTGTTTACCTGACACCCAAGAATATTCCATATAAAATTGTATTTAAGCCATCAATATTGACTTAACTGGTTATTTAAATCGTAAATATGTTTTTCTCCAATACAATTATCGCTTTTAAAAACGATAATGCTCGAACATGCAAGTGCCAGGTAAATACTTATAAAATATATAAATCGTTACGGTAATCGTAAACAACACCCATTATAATCAATCGAAATAATCAATTTGATTTTCCCGCTGCATAATAATAAAAATCCCACTAGATACCTCTCCACCCTGCTAGATGCCTCACTGGTGTAAATAGCTACCAATCAAAATAGTTTATTTCATTTTTCCGCTGCATAAAATTAGAATACGGGTATTATTTACAACATTTCATTGGTCGAAAAACTAGGTCAAAAGTGAGCTTAGACAGCTAACGCCGAAAAACGAAAGACACAAAATCGTCGTTAGCGGGTATATTTTCCGTTAACAAAATATAATGTCTCCTGATTTAAATTGGATTCTTATAAAATTCTGTACAATGCTATGCACTTCTGTAATAATGCGATTGCTCAGCTGTAACATAGAAGACGTTTCAGCAGTTTTTTTCCGGTTTTATATCCTCTTTACAAAATCTATGGTCGATTTTGTGATTTTGTTTTTATCCTCACCTCGATTAAATGCTCTTGGTATAAGAACGCACGAGGGATTTTAATAACAAGTTAATGAAAAGAAGTAAAAATGACCCATTTGTTATGTTTCAAATTTGAAAAGGATACTTCAATGCCATGCGGAGAAACATAAAAATTTTATGATCCGTATAGTAAGAACATTGGTGTGTATGTTTGAAAGGCGTTGCATGGGTTTTAAAAATTAATGTGGATTCTAGGGAATTCTTGAAATAAAGAAATTAGAAGCTTGATCAGTTTCTTTTGTTCCTGCTTTCGTGTTTTTGCTGGTATAACTCCGGGTTCTCTGGTCTCAGGAAGGTCATCAAGTACCTACCTGCTATGTTATATATTGATATGAAGAATTTAATTTTTAATATTCTTGAGCGCTTTTGCATGAAACATGTTCAAGTAGATTGTTGGGTATTGCTCCATAACGACCACTATACTCGTCCGTTAATATGAGAACATGAAGGTGGGGGTGCACTCTAGAACTTTGTTACCCCCGCCCCCTCCAAAGTAAAAATGTTTTCCACTGCTATCCACTTACGGTTTCTTGACGGCAACCCTTCGGGTTTTCATTTTTGTTAGGTGTTTGTGTTGTCTTTTTTGAAATTATCATATAATAAACACACGCTTCCTTTCTGTGATGGAAGGCTTGTTTTCTGAATCGGCTATTTCTGATATGCATATTCCATGGTTTTGAGTTATATTTAATCAAATGATTTATTCCAAGCCCTGGTTCTGTCTAGTTTCTAAGAATCCACTCTCTAATTGGGTGTTGTTAGACCTTGTTTCAAAGCAATGTAATATCACTAGGAGAAGATTCAATCTATAAAAATAAGTATTTATTTCTCGTTCCTGGGAGAATTCGGCAGGTTATAAAATAATGGGTTTATGTTATTCACATAAGAGATCTGATGATCTTTATTCATTCAGATGACATCGTATTCAGAAGTGTTTAAAAGTGGGCGCGCTCGATTGGGCTGTCGGAACTGTGCCAGAATCAAATTCCGACTCTTCTACAGAATCTGCCAAACGAGTGAAATTGGCTGTCGGAACTGAATCATGTTAGGTCTATATAAAAAGTGTCACATAATGGCATGTTAATTATATCTTTTGAAGTCTAAAGAACTCCGAATAGTCTTAATAAGCCATACTTTATAGTTTAACTAAGTTTTATTAGTTTTTAGATCAGTCAACAAGAAAGCAATGTTTATAATTTACTGAAAAATAACACTATTTCAGGCATTTCTGTTGGTGAAATTCTTGGCAGAGTACTGAAATGTAACCATTATCTTATTTTACGGCAACAAAACAGTATCTAAAAAATATTTCAATTTGGTGCAGTATAAAACACTGACCGATTCCATTCACACCACCTATTTCGATGGAACGGGTAGAACGCTGCCAGAACACAGTTCCGACGCACTCGATTGAATTTCTCCCTGTTCTAACAGTCGGAATTTCCAATCGAGCACGCCCAGTATTTTAACAAGACCTATCATTGGAATGCTTCTACATGTGGTGTTGATCCATGTGTTTATCTGTTGTTATATTGAAAGAAATGCGTTTGTTTTTAGTGTTTCTCTCTCCCTGTCATGTACAAGCAGACAAAAGAAGTAAAATATAACAACGAGATTCAATTTTAAACCGAGCCTTCAACATTTTTGTCGTGTTCGTTGGCTTTCAAAGTCCTTTGCCATCCATTTTATTACGATTTAGAATAGTTTTCCACATTTCCCATATGTTTTCACATGTTTCTAAAATTGAAACTGGTAGTTTTATTACTGACAAACAATTAAACACAGGACAATGAATTTGTTAGTGTTCTTTCTTCTGAAAAGTGTAGTTTTCAGTTACAATTACTTTGAATATATAGATCTAGATGAGACATTCCACAATCGAATTGTCTATAAACTTAATCTGGGGAAATCTTTAAATCTTATTACTTTTAAGTTAAATTTCACATTAACCGATTTTAAATTTTCTAGAACATATTAATTACTGTAGAATCACATCACTTTTGCAATTTCTGTGCGTTACTAGACATTTCCATATAAAACCGATATTTGAAAGTAATCAAATAGATGAAAATGGAATTTTGAGGACAAAAATGATATATTGCAGGCTCGGTTTGATTTAGCCTGTTCATAGGCAGTGATAAAAAAAGCATTTTTACTGCCCACGCTATCTAGCCCTTGGTTGAGCATCATTCGAATAAACTCTTCTTTACTAATTTATTCTGACGACCGTTTGTAGATTTTTCGCAAAATATTCATCACATGGTTACTTTATTTTCTTCAATTTTACATATCTTATTGCCAATTTACGGTGAATATTGTTAAAACCATTTTGCCTTGCCACCATGCGATTAATCGCATAAGAAATTTAATTAGAACAATTTGTCATGAAATGGTTAATCTCAAATACTGGCTATATAGTTTCTATCAATCTGTTCTGTTCAATGACTTCATTCTCTAATTGTGTGCTCAAAGCAGTGTTAAAATCACTTAGGAGAAATGTCTTTCATCCCTACAGTATTTACTTCACACGTTCGCGGGAGAAGGTTTTGCAATTTTGATGCGTGTAAATCCCAGACGATACGCGTATCTCGATTTCTTCCATTTAGATTTGATAATTATATTTTTTAGAAACAAATTTAATACTGTTGTTAAAGCAGCAAAAACTAAACTTAATAATGTGTTATGTTTATTGTTATCTTTATAATAACTTTTTTAATAACAAATCAGTGTAAAATTGCAGATAAACAACAAGAAGAACAGCACCGCCCTCAGTAACGATAAAACTCAGGTTTCTGCTTTATTAAGTGACATGGGTAGGGATGGCATAAAGATCCATCAAGGAAATATAAGAAACACAAATTGAAAGTTCCACTGTCGATTTGCCGAATAACGAAATTCTGAAATTGTTTTCATTAATGTATTTTGTCTGTCGTAATTAAGGAGGAGAAATTCTTAAAATCTAATTACTTCTGAATGAAAAAAATCAAGTCGACCGATTCTTAATTGTCAAGAACTTATTAATTACAGAAGAAAACCGTCAGTTTTGTATTTTCTATGTGCTACGTGACATTTCCGTATAAAACTATATTTAAACACAGTCGCATATGTTTAGTTCATCGGTTATTAAACCTTTAATATTAAACACGCCAGTCATAAACGAGAAATAAGCAAAATGAGTTTTAATTTGAATTAATTCTTTTTTTCTTACTTATTCTTGAAACCATTTGTAGATTACAAGTACTCGTAATATAGTATTTTACATTTTGCAATTTTACATGTTAGTTTACCAAGCGATCTACTAAATACTCTAATTCAAACGGGCTTCTTTAAAGTGACTTTACATAACGTATAAAAAAAAAATGTTTATAAAAAGTACGTTTTTGCAAAAATTGTTAGAATTTATAACGCCACAGACAAAACACAAACAATGGTCCAAGAAATTCAGCTCGTTTGCTTATTTTACATGGATATAGATTTTAAGTACGAAAATTTATGCCTTACCGCGAGAGATGCAAATAAGGTTGAAATATTATGCGTAAGCATGCGCTTTCTAACGTATGCAGAACGAAATAATCAACCGATATGCCAGATTACAAACAAATAACCCGTCAAGAAAGAATGACCATGACGAAAGTAACATGCATTTCAACTGAGACAGATATGTTATTCCTCTTTACGCTCTATCGCTTCGCTATGGTGTTTGTTACTTATAATAATTACGTTATCAACTCCATATTAATCAACGTCTTTTCGCTTCCAAGAAATGTCGACCCCAATAATTCGGACGTACATAGAAATAACAGAAATAACATCGAATCACCTGGAGCTTTTGTATTCGCTATGATATGGTTGTCACTAATTAAGTAAAACATTTTGCAAGTATTTTTCGCGGATATCCAGATTAAATTGAAAATTAAATATGATTACAGTTTAAAATCACCACTGCAACAAGGCATTTCTCAACCGGGTATATTTTATTGGATTAATTATACAGTAAAGAAAATAAAAGGGAATTTCTCCGCGTTATTAGTGACAAGAAAAGTATAACACAGAAGTTAGATGTTGGGTGTAAGAGTTCATGCAGATGATGGATTGTTTTTAAACGATCATTTAAACGAAGATAATATATTGCTGTCTTTTATTGGCAAAGGGTATTGAACTTTGAAGGTTGTACGTGTGTATTACATTAAGTTGTGGAACGCGTTGTATACAAGGAGTGCGGTTTAAAATGAAATATACCGGAAATGGTATGGCCTAGCTGGCGTTTATGATGGAATTTGTTTGCTGAACAAATTGATACAACTCATCAGATTAGAAATTCCGTATCGAGCATTGTTCAGCTTTCCGTGTTCTATGTCACACTAGGTTGTCGTAATTTTCCGGCACATAACGAACTCCAAAATAGGAAATTTCCGTCGCAGTTACGGTATTTTTACGCCATTCATAAATTTCCTACGCCATTCTTAAATACTATCGCGTTACTTTTTTATTTCTGCTATTATGTAAACCACGTTTTTGACTAAAATGTTGTTTTTTAGTTTATTTAAAATTTGTTTTGAGCGAGAAGGGTATATAATAAAAGGAACATTATGACAGAATGCATTCTTTAGGTTCGTATTATTTCTCGTTGCGTATGTAACCACATCAAGTCACGCTCGACCTTCGGTCTCGCGCGATATTGTTTACATACCCAACTCGAAAACTACGAACCTACAGAATGCTTAATGTTATAATATTCCATATGTATTGGTATGTTTTCATTTAAGGATACTAAATAATTTCTCACATTTAAGGATTTACTACAATCCTCCTTGCACCTTTATCGATAAAAAAGAAAAGTATCAAAATTTCAATAACGGCAAAATGCTTTTCAATGAAATTTTGCACAAATGAATGTTAGGCTAATTTTCTTTAGTTTGATATTTTTTTCTTTTTAATCGATGGTCGTACAAGGAGGAGTGTAGTGGATCGTTAAGAGCACTCAAAATTTGGAAAATGTAACTCATTTTTCATTATTGTCATCGTAGATTTTCTGAAGTAGATACTCCGATATCAACAGCAGCTGGAGATAACGGTAGACCTTGCATTGTGTGTACAGTTTCACCAAAGTTTAATTTTCATGAAGGAAGTTAAAATTATCTTAGCACTAACCACATTACAATGAATTTTCTCTATAGAATTATAAACTCAACAGTACCTTTCAAAATTGTCCTACCACGTACATGGCAATTTGTTTAGTACTTTCAGGATGAAAATCTAAACTATATCTTTATTCAGACGCGGCATCTTGATCCCGTAAACCAGGGGGGGGGGGGGGGGGGGGGGGGGGGGTAGGGAAGGGGGTTGGGTGTGGGGGGGGGGGGGTGAGTCACACTGCAATACCACCTCAAACCAAATAATTCTGAACAACAGAAAAAGACCTACAAAATGGTTATACAATCATTATTTACTTTATAGACACGAAATCGCCTTTTTCTTGTAAAACAGAAAACCACTAGAACTGTCAATTTCAACATCAGAAACATTTGTAAACAAAGAACCATCATATATAGGTCACATTCACGCTCCAAAATCAAGTCACATGATCGCCAATATTCGTAAACAAAACATAAAATTCAGTAACTGCTAAGAATAACTATCTGAACAATGTCTCTTACTACATGTACACTCTTCTATAACTGTTTATTATTCTGCTGACAACAATAAACTTTCAATTCGCATATATTTGATTAAAAGAAAACACCAACTCATCAATCTATTTATTATTTACTATATATACTCTATATATAGATCTATTTATATTCTCATTTATTTATAGCTTGAGCTCGTACTTAACGTTCTCTAACGCTGAAAAGAAAACACAAAACTCATCGATATCTTTTATAACCCGGCGCACATTCCCGATCAACAGTGATCTTGAAAACGAAACTATTAACAATAACAAAAATAAAAATTCCGCACAATTTACCAAATGCAAACAAATTACTTTGAAATTTTCCCTTATCAAACATAACTTCCGTTATTGAAAGGGATGTTCAAAAAGTTCCTCTACCCCGTCAAAATCACTCAACAATTTCACTTCAAAAACTAAGGTTCTACCCATAAAAACGTTCATAACAATACATTTTATTTCTAAAACAATAATTTTGAATGCATAAGTAACAAAAATCACGTATTTTTCAAAACAACATCTTTTCTGAACTTTTTTGGTAACCCTCTTATCTCTCTTGGGTCAAACTAGATGTACGTATTAAACATCATCTAATAATAGTTAAATAATAAATATAATACATGACCCATAATTCGTCCAGAAAACAACAGTCTAGCTCTAAGTATCATAAGAAAAGTATTACACACACGTGTTATATGTGGACGACATTCATGCGAATGATGTAATGTATCTGAGCCAAGTTGTGGTTGGATCCATGTGATCAAGCAGTTAAAGCATGCATTATATAATCTTGAGCTGGAGGTGGTCAGAAACAGGTGCAGTTTCAGTATCTTTATGATGTATCTTGACTAATCTTGTCTGTATATTTATGTTTACAATATTGTAAAATTAATATGGCTAATTATGTATGTAGGTATTCTTACCAGTAATTAAGTTAATATACTTAAGGACAATAAAAACGCACGATGGGGATAATTGCATTTTGACAAGGAAAATATACATATTATCAACATTTTTCACAGTTTCATAATACCGAATGCATTGCAGTAATTTAGATATCAAAATTATGAAAATTTATTTATAATAAAAAAAGTTATTGCGTAATTAAAACTGTACCCCGAAAATAAAAGAAACACTTTTTAACCAGCGAAGCTGGTTTTACTAATCACAATTCTGAAACCGCTATCAAACCAAAACGAGGCACTGGCAACCGGCGATTTACGCATTTCAGAGTAATCAGAGCAAGCAAAGAAGTCCAAGTTTCCTGTTACGTGTTAAAGTTGGCTCTTGCCACGTTAGTATCGCTAACAGAATACTTGGCTGTTTCACTGCGCTGTCCCTAATTCAGAACACAATCGACAACAGTAAACCAATTTTATCTGGGGGTTGTAGCCGCCAGGGATTCTTTAGCGAGCCACAGATATGTTACCTCTAGGTAGAGATATAAACGATATCCCCGATGTTAGGATATTACAATAGCCAAATATTAATTCTGAAATATTTAATATATCTTTTCTGCTAATTCGAAGCTCAAAAAACAGTGAAAACATTTTCTTTATTTTGTCATTTTAAAGCCATTTCAATATTGGACGTTTGTTCCGCGGCTAAACTGTTTGTTTCACGAAATATTTTTTTTTTAATTTTTATCATTAACAATAATGATAATATATTATTTTAACATATAAGCGTGAAAAGTAAACAGTAAACTATTGAGATGTTTAAAATTTTACATAATAAAACGAGTATACCAGATATTACTCGTACAGAAATAAGGACATGTAAGATTTAGGCAGATCTATGTATTCGAAACATGAGCACTACGAGCAAGCGCGGTACGTGTCCGGCTATCACGTACATGGCAGGAGACACGTCGACAATAAGGCCATTAGTGGTCCAAGGAACGGACTATGATTTTTTTCAGGAATAATGCATAATTTACATTTTTTCCAAAGGTGAAGATGTTTACTAGGTTTACGTTTTCGATTAAGCTAGAGATAACTACTTTTTTTGTTCGGAGTACATGAAATCATAGGCGCAGTAAAAGATTGAATATGCAAAAGTCAGTGACGTCACAATTTCCAGCGTTTTGAAGAAAGCCAAATAACAGTAAAGGTACGTGTGAATATTGAGGACAAACCATGATGATGCCTAAAGTTAAAAACGACACATCTGTCTGTTGAAACTGATGTTATATGAACGGATTGTAAGCTAATGGACATTTATCCAAGCTCCTTAACAACAAAAACTCAATGATTTGTTTACCAATGTCTTAAATCTGGCCCCTTTTTCTAATAATATGCTACATGAAAAAAACCAACGAGTCCGTTATTATATACAACTTAATACGGTGGAAATTTATGGTATAAGCTATAGTAATTCATTTTCCTCTGAAATTGTCTTCAATTTTACATGTGTGTTATCTAGCATTACATTCCAATTCTTTCGGCAATGTTATGACTCTAGGTTGTTTTATCTTAATATGTAGGATTCTCAATTCTATGATTTCCTTTACATGTTATTCACAATGAAGGAAACAATTATATATTTCTTATTTCAAATAAATGCACAATCTTTCCCATCAATGGGGTCTCACTTTTATATCATTTGTCGTGTTCATTCTGTCTTTGGGATGTCAGTACACATATTTCACTATTATAATTTCTTGCTTAAAACCCTTTATTCACATAGGTGACCAGTTCAGGTCCCGATCAGCTGGCACAATAGTGCCAGAAAAAAATGATTCTAAGAGCGAACAGTTTAAATCCTAATCAGATCGCACAGATGTGCCAGCTGACATGGATCTAAACTATTCGCACAAGCTATGAAGGTATATCTATGGAGTAAAGGGTTAACAGAAGCCTTCATCCAGATAATACATGGAAACCCTTATTTCCACTATCATATAGACAAGATGAAGGTCTTTTCTGGTGAACCAAGTTCTTTTGTTTTTTTTTGTAAATGGAAACATGTATGAGAATCATGGCACTAGTTATTCTCAGTAAGCAAAATCGCTTCGCTGGTTTTCTGTACTTTCAGTACTTTAACTGCTAAATGTGACAATGAATTGGTTCAATCTGTTTCCTGTTGTTCATTGTCATTAAGTATATTTTATCAAATGTAGAAATTAAATGTATTGTTTTTGTTGTTGTTGTTGTTGTAATTGTTTTTCAGATGAAAGGCAGGTATTGAAGCTGGGGACGAGAAGGACATTATTATTAATTGATTAGGGCAAATGGTTCCAAATTTATAGAACCATAATTCACAAGTGAAAATCTATATAGGTGAAGCAAAAAAACTATTCTGCCATGCAAAATAAAATGTCTACAGCTAAAAGATTGACTTAATTTTCTATACCTAAAGCGGAATGTAAGAGGCTCTAATAGGGTCTGGATTTCCTTCTGTAGGTCCTTTTCCTCCAACAAAATATCAACTGTATTTGCATGTCCACTTTTTAAATTTTTTTACTTTGTGAATAATAAAATACAGCCGACCACATGCACTTATCCACTTTTTGAACTTATGTTCATTTGTTTTTGGTTTTGGAAAGGATAGAAAGATACATATTTCATGCCATTTTTGTCTGTATACCTCGAGTCACCTTTACAAACACCATAGCAACATTGTTTTGTCTTACTAAACTAAGATTTTGGTTTCAGATCCATGCCTCAACACAAGCTAATTTATAGGTCAGAGGACAGTAAATAGAAAAGCCTGTCGCGGATTGGACAATTTTGTCTAGGGACGATTCGGGCTTAATTTATTTTCAAAGATTCATTGGCCAAAACTATAGAGAATAGAACTAATTCTTTGTTTTCAAAAATGTAAAATGACTTTAATTATATACTTAAAAATAAAAATGATTATTTAAAACACTGTTTGAAAGGTGATTTGTGTCACTTTAAAGAAGTTGGTACTTTCCTTATTTTGGGTTAGAGATTTGTTTACATTCTGGGGGTGGTTACTTTCGGTTTAAAATGCTGAGAGAATGAGTTGGTGAAGGCACCAATTCTTGGTCATTTTTGCATTTCCCAAGAGTGCCACTATGCAAATCTGGGGTAGTTTTGGAACAAGTCGTGTAAATAAAATCACAGGAGGACCAAATCTTATAATGTAAGTCTATGGGAAACTATTTAGTGGTCTCTGACCTAAAGTAAACTGAAGTGAATGCAAGTCATACAAAATTTGTACCGCTAGCAGTGAATCAGTGAATCTATTTTTAGCATATTGGCTACCTGTGAATCCTTCCTTTAGGTTACACTACAGTAATTCAGGTGGCTCGGGAACCAGTCAATTTTGTCTAGGGTTTGTGCGGACCATTAGATAAAGTAATTCTGTGATTGGTTGAAAATGCAAAAGCAGAATAAAAAATATTAAATAGCTATGTGAAAATGCACAGTGTATAGAAGAAGTTGAAACAAAACATGTGCATTTTTATTTTGAGTGTATGAAAATTTTTATCTTTAAAAATGGGTATTATTTTGGACAAAGTGAAACTGAAAGTGGCGCAAAGCTGAGGGTGGTGGTATTCCAGTGCATGTCGCGAAAAAATTTACTGGTTACGCTATATTTTTGTTGTGTTTTTATGATGTCTCTAGTTTAGTTTTATCTGCAAAAGTAAGATTTTAAGGCCTTGACCCAATAGCTAATTCAGAATAGGAGATGAAGCTATACTGGGAGTCTATGGAAAATGAATTACTGTAGTCTAACCTATACAATATTTACATGCAAAGGGAGAGCAATCAAACATAACTTCCGTTATTGAAAGGGATGTTCAAAAAGTTCTTCTACCCCGCCAAAATCACTTAACAATTTCACTTCAAAAACTTAGGTTTCTACCCGTAAAAACGTTCATAACAATACATTTTATTTCTAAAACAATAATTTTGAATGCATAAGTAACAAAAATCACGTATTTACCAAAACAACATCTTTTCTGAACTTTTTTAGTAACCCTCTTATCTCTCTTGGGTCAAACTAGATGTACGTATTAAACATCATCTATTAATAGTTAAATAATAAATATAATACATGACACATAATTCGTCCAGAAAATCATTTGCAAATTCAAATCGAAGGGTACACATATTTTATATTGCCTCACTCTGCATCCTAGAGCTATGCTCTGTTCTGAAAAAGTAGTATTTACCTATTCTGCTATACACGAATATAAAATGCCAAATTTTATATGCGTGTGTGCTTTTGCAAGCAGCATGAACATGTAGATGGGTGGGTATTTCTTTACAACGAACACTCTTCTTGTTTGTACATAATTTTCAGAAATTGCAGGTGGTGCACTCTAGAACTTGTTTAAATCCCCGGTGGAAAAATGTTTTTCACCGATATCCACTGGGTTTTCATTTTGTAATTTGTTGGTGGGGTCTTTTTGAGATATCTTATTATAGAGACACGTTCTCTTCTCTTCGTGACTGTGTGGGAAAGCTGTGTTTTCTGAATCTGGCTATTTCTGATTGACATATTTAATATTTTGAGTAAATTTTAATTAAATGATTTATCCCAATCACTGGTTCTGTCTAGTTTCTTAGAATCCATTCTCTGATGCGTGTTGTATGAGGCTGCTTCAAAGCAATGTAATAATACTTCGGGGAAGATGTTATAAATAATAAGTATTCACTTCACCTGTTGGCGAGAGAATCCGGCAGGTGCGAAAACAAATGTATATAAATCACAGAAGAGATACAATGATCTTTATTCATTTAGACTTTATGATTAGCAAACAATGCAGATACCGTTGTTTAAGCAAAAGCATTTGTTCTTTATAATTTTTATGCATATTATAATCTTTTAAAATACTTCTTCATATAAAAAACAAATGTAAAATTGAGCAAACACACAAAGAGCCACACCCCATAAGCACCCTCTAACCAAACAATCCACGTAGAACAAACGTTTACTTGGCTGTGTTCGAGAATAATTTAGCTTATTTGACGACAAACCAATTGTGCTTGTAAATTCTTGCTTGTGAGTTCTTGATTCGTTGTCAATCGGTAAACTAGTCGTATATACCTTGGCGTTCAGATTACTTTCACAGGCGCTCAATAGTCCTGTAACATAACCTAGTATTCCCCCTACGTCAATCTCCAACTGGATTGGAGTACTATACGGAATCTAAAAACCTAAAGACAAAGCCTTAAAGAAACACACAACCAACATTTAACATGTTTAATTTGTTGGGAGCGACCTTTGATGCCGACTGACAGTAACAGAACATCGTAACAAAATCTATAATGAAAACAAATGGTAATATTCTTGCAACTTAAAACATACATGTATCAACATAAGAACTCCTAAATATACCACACTTTATATGAAATTAAGACCGTTAAAAAACATATTGAACAAGCTTGCGATTATTAGTGTAATCTGGCGCTTTGAAATAAACTTAGTCTTTTATATGAAAATTAAAATTTTCGTCTGTCATTGTCGGCTGTCCAAGCGCTGAATGACCACGCGGTTACAAAAACCCGAAAAGCCCGTGCAAAGAAAGAGCCATCTAGCAATTCATTGGACACCGACAGGGGGAATTCATTTTCTTCTAATTCACTACGTTCAAACGCAGAAAATTATATTTAAATACTTACACATATGAGGTTGTAGTGGCTATTTGATAATGCGTCCGTTTATCTGTTATTATATTGAAAGAAATGTGTTTCTTTGTAGTGTTTCTTTTCTCGTTCAAATGCAAGCAGACAAAAGAAGTAAAAACAGTTTCCTTATCTTTATTATGTAATGAGACTCAAACTCCCCATATGTTTTCGCATGTTTCTGAAATTAAAGCTGGTGTTTATACTACTTACAAACAATAAAACAAAGGAAATAAAATGTGTAAGTGTTCTTTCACAAATTGTAGTTGTCAGTTACACTCGCCTTATATCCAGATGAGATACCCACAATCTAATTGTGAACGTCCTTTATCTGGTGAAAATCTTTAAATCTAATTACTTCACGTAGAAAATATTCACATCGAACGATTTTAATTTTTCTAGAACATATTAGTTACTGTAGAATACCATCACTTTGCAATTAATTTGTTTTACCAGACATTTCCATATAAATCTGATATTGTAAAGCAATCGCGTATATTTTAAATTAGTTAGATCGATTATTGAACACGCCAGCATAAGACTGGATTTGAAAAATTTCTTCTCATTTCTTCTTAAAACCATTTATAGAATGCTCGCCGAATATTCATCACATGGAAACTTTTTTCCTTCTAGTTTACATGTCTAATTACCAATCCACAGTGGAGATTTTTAATACCGTTTTTCCTAGAGCCTTGCGATAAATTGAATAAGTAACTGGAATAGAGCAATTTGTCTTGAAATGGTTTATCTCAACCACTGGTTCTATCTAGTTTCTATCAATCTGTTCTTTTCAATATACACAATAACCATTTTCCAATAATGGTTAATAAGATTTATCCTAAAGAACTACAACTTAATAAAGCGAACACTTCAGAAAAGCAAGCAAACTTTCTCGATCTAAATCTGTCCATTGAAAATGGTAATGTCACAACTAAAATTTATGATAAAAGAGATGATTTTAATTTTAATATAGTAAATTTTCCGTTTTTAGACGGCGATGTTCCCCGTGCAACATCTTATGGGGTTTATATCTCACAGCTTGTTCGCTTTTCAAGAGCTTGCAACGATGTTAATGATTTCAATGAACGTAATCTTTGCATTACAGAAAAACTTTTAAAACAAGGTTTTCGGTATAACAAATTAAGGAAAACCTTTTGCAAGTTTTATCGCCGATACCCAGAATCAATTCATAAATACAGATGCAGTTTAAAATCACTTTTGCAACAAGGTATTTCACAGCCAGTTTTTTTATGGAGATTTAATTTATAAACTTAAAAAGATAAAAGGCAGTGTTAATTTCTCCCGGTTATTCGTAAAAACCATCTGTAAATTTAAAAAGAAAGGTTACTTACATGATATTTTACAGCGCTCTGCAGGCCTGGTGATCAACCCTTCTACAGTTGATCATTATGCTTACCTCTTTGGTTGCACGACGGTGGCAGGGATTTAAGAGTTTATGAAGGTTAATGGGGAAATCTTTTCTTAAAAGGACCTAGAAGCTCGATTTGTTTCTTTTATCCCTGTCATCGTGTTCTTGCTGATTTTACTCCAGGAGACTGGTCTCGGTAATATCATTGAGTACCCGCCCCTTCGGCTTTGCAATGCTCTTAACTTCTTATGTTTCATATGTTTGTGTGCTTTTGCATGCAACATTGTTAAGCCGATAAGTGGGTTGGAGTTTTTTCACCAAGACAACTTGTACTTGTTTTGTGATATGAGAACCTGTTGGGGCAAGTGTGAGGTTGGTGCACCCTAGAACCTGGTTTAAACCCCCAGTGGCAATTTGATTTGCCACTGACCGTTCCAGGCGGAAACCCCTCGGGTTCTCATTTTTGTTTATTGTTAGTGGTGTCTTTTTTGAAACTGATCATTTTATTAACCATGCTCTCTTCCCCTCTCTTCTTCTTGACTGTCTGCGGAGGCTGTTTTTTCTGAATGTGGCGATTCCTGATATGCATATTTCACCTTTTTTTCAATGACTTCATTCTCTAATTGCGTGCTTTATGCATTGTAATACCAGTAAGTTTTTACTTCTCAAGTTCGCGGGAGAATGTTTTGAAAAATTGATGCGTGTAAATCCAAGACGATATGCGTTTCATTATTACTCTTCATTTAGATTTGACAATTATGTTCTTTAGAAACCATGTTAATACTGTTGTTGAAGCAGCAACAACTTTAATAAATCAGTTATTTGTCATGTTTATAATTATCTTTGAATAATTTGTATTGTTTATTGTTATCTATAAAAAGTTTTTTCAAAAAACAAAAAAGTTTAAAACTGCAGAAACACAAGAAAAAGAGCAATGCCTCAATGATGACAAATTCATGTTCTTCAAAGTACAAGAACAAGTTAACGTTTATTTGTTTGAACATGTATTTCGTATGGTAGCATATTTCTGCGGTATGTTAATTAGTAACAAGATTCTCAAATAATTTCGTGTTACCCACATACTTATCTCGATAATAAACTATAAAACATGTTAACGTTCGAATGTGGTGTTACCCGCATACTTATCTCGGTAATAAACTATAAAACAAGTTAACATTCGTATACGTTTCCTAAAAACTATAAATATCTTAACACAAATAATAACCTTTATAGTGCCTAGAAATGTCACCGGTTTACTTCTTCACAAATAAACATGTTAATATACTTACTAGATAAATATATGAAAAAGGAATGCCACCGAATTAAAACAAAATATTAATTAAACCTGTTTATTGACAACATGGCAACACTGGAACTGCATTGAAGTGACTAGACCGCATCGCCTTGATTGTGCGCAACTCAATATCTACACATGTTTACAATACAAGTAAGTATTATCTTCTCTTCACAATTTGATGCGTAGTTTCACGCTTACCTGCTCTTACCATAAGATGCTGTTAAAATTTCCCACTAATCTTATTTAGTTATTTTCAATGCGTCCGCCGCCTCAATCTATGTTGGTCTATGGCAGTGTCATTCAAACTCTATGTATCTGCTGCAGTGTCATTATGTCAGTCTATTTGAACTTTACCGCGAGGTTCTATAATATCTTTACCTTTTCCCTTTTCGCATACATATTTTAGCACAGACAGCGCCTTACCATCATAATGCGATATTGAATGCTGGGAATCACCCTCATTAATCCGACCTCCACGTTCAATATTTTAAAAGGGTTAAGAATGCTAGTATGAATAAATTGTATTTTGCATGTTAATCGCTCAAATTATAAAAAGTCTGTCAAATACTGTCATTAACCTCACATAGGATTTTTATACATGCGGACCCTGCCCATGTCCTCCTAAGTTTTTCTTTTTCCTTTTCATCTATTATATTATGGTTTCTAAATGGGCAATATGATCGTTAAGTGTAACTAAGTGATTTACATCGGCAAGTTGTTTCGTTGGGAAGATCGATTTGTGTTACTTGTTGATGGACCATCTCCAATAACTGTGTTACAACCGCAGTGGCAAAACTTTTTTAATTCTTTCATATTTTATTATTATTATTAATTCATTGTACTTTTTCTTGATCGATCATGTGAATAAGTCACATTCTCTGATCATGGCATTACACGTTAGAAAAAAACCGACAATGTTCAATCAAATAATTATTGACTTAACACCAGACTGTCCACAGAAACCGCATCTCATAAATAATGCGGTTATAAGTGCAACCATTGTCGAAGTTCATATATTCTAGGACCTTGCTTTAAGGATAGAAACTGTATGTAGTTGCATCTCTGCACTACTGGAAATACCAGAACATCACTTTTATTCTTTCATAACACATTGCTGCATAAAAATATTTGAAATAACCGAATCAGTGTGATCGCAAATACACTTACCGTTTTCCCTAATGATAAAACCGAATCAGTGTGATCGCAAATACACTTACCGTTTTCCCTAATGATAAAAGTGTTGGTCGTGTTATAATAGATGTTTTGCTTATAAAGTACTTTTTATTGGGAGTACTTTTGATTGAAGGATCGGTTTCTTGTGAATGCAAAAATAAACTTTGTAAAGAAGTTTAACGGCGATTTTAAAGAGTAAATTTAAAGTTGCCAGGTTACGTATCAGGTAGAAAATAAATATCAATATTTATTTTATACGCATGAATGATTTTAGCATAGTGCATCGTTAATCCGCAAAATTGATACAACTCGTCAGATTAGAAATTCCGTATCAAACAATGTCCAGCTTCCCGTGTTCTATGCGACGTCATATACTACGTCACACTTGGTTGTCGTGATTTTCCGGCATAAAACGAACTCCAAAATAGGAAATTTCCGTCGCAGTTTTACAAACGTTACGGTATTTTTACGCCATTCATAAATTTTCTACGCCATTCATAAATTAACTATCGCGTTACTATTTCTATTTCTGCTATTATGTAAACCACGTTTTTGACTAAAATTTTGTTTTTAAGTTTATTTAAATTTGTTTTGAGCGAAAATGGTGTATAATAAAAGGAAAATTATGACAGTATGCATTCTGTAGGTTCGTAATATTTCTCGTTGCATATGTAACCACATCATGCTCGAGCTTCGGTCTCGCGCGATATTGTGTACATACCCAACTAGAAAAAGACGAACCTACATAATGCATACTGTTCTAATATTACATATTTATCATTGAGAAGACTGTATAAGACAGATGCATTTGGTATACAATGAGACTCAAACACAGCATACTTGTTCTTTTTTCTCAGTTTGAAAGACTTTCATAAAAAAAAACTTAAGTATTTTTTTTAATTTAAAGGTCATTTTGTTTTTTATCGGATAAAATTTGCGAAAACTAAGATTTATTTGAATTATGAAAATCAGAAATAGCCACTGAAATAACACAAATAAAACAAAGCCTACCAACACACCCTTAAGCCAGGATGAAAAGAGCAAAGATTAATAAAAATACCCATTTCAAAAAAGTAACCACTGCCTTGGAGCGTTCAGTGGCAAAACTTCTTTTCAACTGTGGATTTAAATCAGGTCTGAAGGTTATAAAGCTGAGATTAGAAACCAGTCTCAAATCTCAAGCAACTGATTGGCTGAAATGGCGACCAGCCGCCATTTCAGCCAATCAGTTGCTTGAGATTTGAGACTGGTTTCCAATCTCAGCTTTATAACCTTGGGCACAGATTCTAGAGTGAACCAACATCACACTTGCCCAAACAAGTTCTCTAGACTTGTAAAAAAATCAAGTACAAATTGTCTTGGCGAATTATCTCCAATACATCGTTTTAGTCTAATTTTTAACTTGAAATGTTATGTTTTGTTGGTTTGAGAAAAATAGCTTTGAAGTTACATATTAAGTAAAATAACAATTATAAGTGCTGCAAACTTAATGATTTAAAGTATTTATTCTCAGGTAATATACTCAAAATTATAAAAACTGTGTGTTACCCAGAGTTATGCTTTCGCCATGGCCATGAACTGTTATAGTAGTTTGTGAAGAAAACACAAATTAATCGCCTATATGAAAACGATTCTAGAAATCTTTAATTTTATTTACTTAAGTAATTATATATTTGTTTTCTTTTTTGCACATCGATTTCGTATCTATTAATAAGTGATAATTTCATTCTTTAATGGATTTTGCATAAATGTAAAAAAAACAACTAAGCACGATGAAATGAAAGTTATAAAATAGCCATATACAATGACAATTTATTAGGAAAAATGTTTTGTCAATATTAGTTTTATGTTATAATTAAACAAATACTCCAGAGAGACTCCAGAGTGGTTCATCATCAAAGGTTTCATGCAATGAAGGGGTGTGCCTTTTCGATACAAGTCCTATCCACTACGGATAAGTCAACAAGTTGAACATACATTATCATAACATATTAAAGTCTGTTTAATGCCAGCAAAAGTCTTCAACAACATAATTCTAAGATTTTACCAGTTTTCTAATACATCGCTGTTTAAAGAAATCATAACAAACATGAAAAAGTTTCATGACTTTTTTCCCCTCAGAAATTTTGTCCGAAAACATTGTGTCCCAGATGAATTGTTTTGCTAAGTTAATCTACTTTGACACGAGCTTTTTTCATAATTGATAAAAATATATCGTCTATGTTTGGGACAAGAGAGAACACTGTATATAATCAATTGACTGAGATCAATACTACTAATGTTAGTCTATATAAACATGTATTTATAGATTATGTACAGAACAAATGTTCCAACGATATAAACAGTTTCGTTAAATAATAATTAGTTAAATATCTCCAAATGTTACTGATTTTGTACTAAAAAGATGAAATATGCATATGTTGCATGCAAAAGCACACAAACATATAAAACATAAGAAGCTAATAGCATATTGCAATCCAAAGAGGCGAGACGTTGTGAGCGTTACACTCTTTTATTTAAGCAAGAGAGTATCTGCATTCATTTCTCGGCTGTCAGCGCGAGTTTTAAATATTTATTTATTTATTTATTTACTTATTTATTATTTTATTTATTTATTTATTGTAATACCTGAAGAGTTACCCCCTTGGAATTACAGATCTGAAGTGACTTTTAATCTGGGTATCCACGATAAAACTTGTAAACTCTAAGTTGTGAGTGTCAATTATTTTTAATATTTTTTCCAAAAGGAAAACGCATAAGAATAATGAAGTTCTCTTTTGCACCTTTCTAGAAAAAAATAAGTTTAAAGACAGTTTCTTCTGGAATAAAACTTGAGTTCATTTAAAACTTCTGTTTCACTGACTGAACGACTCACAAGAGTAAGTTATTGACGGAAATATATTTCTAAAGGAAAAATATACTATACATGCCAAATGATGGTACTTATGTTTTAATAAATATTAATTAAACGATTGCAGAACAAAATTCTTAAAAAATATAAATTATATAAATCATATGTTTATAGATTTTTAACTACACGTACAGTATTCTCTAATTAAAAAGTTAAGTTGAAGTCGACTTTTATAACTGATTTAATATTTAACTTTTAAACTCGTTGATTTTTATTAGATTTAATGTTATGCTTCCAGATACGTTTTCCGAAGTTGTTAGGTAAAAGAATCGCAGATGCTGTTACCTTATTGGCCGCAGCGATTTCATAGCTTATTTGTTACTGTTACATTTGTAAGAACCTTATTAGTTCTTTTTTTCTTCAGTGGTTAACAGAAATGTTGGACACATTTGTACAAATTGCATGTTTTAGCAGGTGCTCGTTTGGCAATTGCTTCATTTCCAATATATTTAAGTGCTGCCTTTGTCCCACTTGATTTAAATGAAAGGTCAATCTTGTTGATGGGTTTACCGGCAGCTTTAGGAGTACGGAATCAATTTTTTTTCAATTATTTTTAGAGTTTGTGTCGTCCATGAATATGCACTTAACTTTCCAGAGTTACATTATATTCTCATTCTTAACTCGTTTAATTTGCTCCGACACAAATAGTTTATGAATATTTTATGATTATTTGATTAAAATGAAATTTCGTATTTTATATCGAGAGAGTCATCCAATTAAGAATAAACAAATTGAGTTCTACCAGCAATTAAAAAAATGTCATCGGTTTGGTATCCGTTGTTTTTTCAATTAGTTTTTTACATTCATACATGTTATCTAGACAGTTTTTGCTAAACAGAGAACACTGGTAAGAATGTTTGGAACGAGTTCCTCGATTATTGAGCTTGTGTATGGTACTCGGATGTAAGGAAAGGAGTTCTGTACCACACGAAGTCAGATTGAATTTTAAATAGAACGTGCTTTTTTTCAATTTGTTCAGGTTCTCATAAATTATGCTCACACACGTTCTAGTTGTTTTGGTGAATCAGCTTAACCCACCCATCATCTCGTTGCATGCAATAGCAAACAAACATATAAAACAGATGAAACAATTAAATAATGCGCCCACACAGGATTTTCTACACAGCCACAAAGTAGAGAAAAAGAAAGTATGGTTCATAAAACGATAAAATTAAAAAAAAGAAATGGGAACCCAATGGTTTCTGTCAATGAAAGGTAAGGTGCAAGACAATTTTCCAATAGGGCGTTTAACTAGGTTAAAGGATGACCCAGTTTCACAGTTGCCGAAACATGTTCTCATATGAACAAACAAGTACAAGTTGTCTTGGTGAATTAGTTCTTAACCATTCATCATCTCCGTGATGATATAGCCCCTACATGGGAGCGAACCCGCACCGTCACGGCGACAGCGCCTAGCCTTGCAATTACAACGACGCAACCAATTAAGCTAGCCGGGACAACTCGGATAGCCATGATATACGATATCATCATTGCATGCCATCGGTATCGGGTTATTTTACTGATAACAGTACTGAATATATGTTCGCGGAGACATTGTACGGCCACCACACTGCACAATTAGCGCAACTGTGGATTTTAAATGATATTGCCTCTACCTGGGAGCGACCCCGCACCTTCACGGCCAGAGCGCCAAGCCTTGTATTTCCATCAACGCAACCGATTGAGCTAGCCGGGGCAACCCCCATAAAGGTTGATAGCCCTGATTTACGTTATCATCACTGCATGACATCGGTAACGGGTAATTTTACTGATATTAGTACTGCCTATAAATGTATGCAAACCACACAAAATATATAACACTATAACACTATAATATTACATATAAGAAGCTAATTGCATTGTCAAGCAAAACAAGGTTAGAACTCAATAAACTTACTGAGTCCAGAGTCCTTGGAGTCAAATCAGCAAGAACAAGATGACAAGGATGAAATTAACTAAAGGAATTGTCAAGTTCCAGGCAGCTATCTGTGTAAACCAAACCCTGGCATGTTCTACCTTCTTCAAATTGGTGAACCATCCAACATACCTATCACAACATAGATTGCATAAACTGCAGTCTGGGTTTAATTGAGCCTGTTTGTAGGCAGAAAGGGAATTGCATTACTGCACACGCCGCATAGCCCAAGGTTGCGTACAACTCAACATCAACACCAGAAAACAGTACAAAATCAATCCAGCCTAAACTACAATGTGCATATGGCGGTAAACACAGAACCTTCAATGTGGCAATTTCAGATTTATACCATTCCATGTGTAAGACGGCGTATGGCTCATAGATGAAAGAAAGAGTACGCCCAAAACGGGAAAACAGTTTGCGGAATTTTACAGAATAGAATAATTTTTACAGGGGATCTGAGAACACGCACAAAGAAAGCTAACTGCAAAACTTAAAAGCAAGAAGTGTTTCATAAGACATCATAAGGGTAATTGAACAGTATATATACATTTCTATCTGGTTGACATTAAAACCATCCATCTTTTAACTCACTGAAATATGAAAACAACAGTAATTTGAAAATAACTCTAAACATACATAAGTATCGTGCTCAACGACCATCAAAGGACGTAACTGATCACAGCATTGATTGAATTTGCGGAAATATATTTAAAACAAAATTAAGTTAAAGAGTCTGAAGTATTCTCTTTCGATTCTGAGATAATGAATATTTACGAACGGAGCATTCTGACATTTCAATTATGATAAATTAATGACATTTCCGAAACAAACTACGTATTTCGGTCTTTTGGTTGTTAGGCAGATTGCTGACCCTCTGAACTGCATTGACGTATGTCAATATATAATAAATGTAACTTTAAATATTTTCTTGTTTTCTTGTTTAAATTTTTTTATCTTATTTTTTTCGTGTGGAAAACGAACCACTTTTTGACTTTTTTGTGTGAAGCACAAACTTTGAAGTAGTTTTCCTTAGAAAGGAGAGTCATCTTCAAAATATAGTAAGACCATGATATTACAAACAGAATTTTGAATATATTGTGAACAGCACACTGCTCCAAGATAAACACATAAATAATTTTACAGGTAAAGGCATTTGCATTCATTCATAATACTGAAGAGTAAACTAAAGAAATGTAACGTGTGCACAAAAAATATATACCCAATTACAATATATTGTTGAGATAATACTGAACTTTAAACTGAACAGGTTTCAGTGGCAAACCATTTTGCAAAATTTTCAAAACCTGACATTAAAGGTGCCTGGTCAAGTTTCTAGGACGAAAATATTTATTGGTTACAAATATCAGCATTTATAATTCAAACAGCAGAAGACTTGCAAGCATCGTAAATGTGATGTTATATGCTTACACAATCAGCGTACAAGTGTAATTATTTCAAGCCAAATTTTTTATAGCGTTAATATCTTAAAGGTCCTATAAATGTACTAAAAATGTTGCTCTGGTTCATTCATGTATAGACAATTCATAGAAGTAAGATAAATATTAACCACTTTAGAGACATTGAAGTATTCCACCCTGAACTGCGAATAGGCAGCTTAAATATTCACTGCAAGAAGTGGAGAAATATAGTGACCTAAGACCGTTTTAATGTTCGGATGATCATATGAAAGAATGCTTTATTTGCATATCACACATTATCAATGAAATTTTCTACTGTTTTGCATATAACTCTGGAATAGTTGTTTGAAACGTCTGGAAAAACGACACAGATACGTATGGCGTAAACACTTATCTACACTATGTTGCGGTCATATGTCAATATAACGTCACGTTTCTAAATAATACACCAAAATGTTTTGACATTGAAACTGTAATAAGACATAAACTGAGTCTTTCTCAAATTACCTAAAACCCGAGCATTTGAAGAATCGCCACAACATATTATAAATTGGCATAAGTGACAAAGCAAGTATAGGTTTTTAAGTATATATCCCATGAATTTCTGATGCAAAATTTATGTTTTTGTTTATTTTAGATGTTTTTTGGTACAAACTAAACAAACAAAAACACATTGAAGAAAATTTCAATTATTTGCTAAAATCTAGATGACTATTTTCGCTAAAACTCCATTTTTGAAATTTTAGCCAGTTGTCGATATTTTCTAAGTTTGTCGCCCGTAATGTAAGAAAGGATCTAAAAATGGAGAAAATGTGTATCCAGTATTAATTTATTGAATCTCTTACATGTCTTAAAATTAACTGATATGATGTAATTTGTACATGCTTACTTAAAACTGTACTTTCATTTTAACATTGACAGTTGTATACAATTAAATTAAGAGTATTGAAATTAATATTTTAATTTTAATTGCAAAAAAAAAATATTTTTTTTTAATTTTTAAAGAAATGTTTCATTGTTCGTTTGCATTATGATTGTGTGGGAGGCTTAAAATATCTTACCTGCCGTGGTGACACAATATGATGAAAAGTATTCTTTAATTTAATGTGAACGATGAGCGAAGCAGTTTTCTATATTGCATTGGGACAAACCTGTACAGCGTTTCCGTTTAACCTTTGAATAAAGTTTGTAGGCAATTGATTATGTTGCGTAAGAAGTTTGGTTCAGTAGAATTGATATTGACGATTTATTTTGGCAATACATCAGCAAGAGCTAGAAATATCCTGTTCCATTTTGCCGAAGTTTCTTGTCGTTATTTCGTCAGAAATTGATTCTGTGGATTCTGTGGAAAACCCTCTGTTACGGTTTGTGGGAATGATTGGAAATTACTTCATTGCGTTCAGCGTGTTCACGTTTATGATGCATAACATTCTTTTATTTCTGATTCTGAGTAGAAATAATTCATGGTAGTCAGCAAGATGTTTATAATCTGAAGGTAGCTGTGACGCTTGGGATGTAACCAGTGCATAGTGTATAGATATCAATAAGTTTATGTCGTTATGTAGAGACAAAGTGAATCATGGAAATTCTAGTTCTACAAAAGGTTTGATTATTTGAAGGAAATATGTATGAGAACTGATAAGACAAAGTTCATAATGACAAATAATCCATTAGATTATTTAAGGAATACGGTAATAAAGTCATTGTGATTGAGTGAAGTGCATAGCTACTGTCACTCCTACTGGAACTCTCCAGAGAGAGGGTAAGGTCATGCTTACAATTATTATGTGGATTATGTATTAAAACTTTTCTGAATAAATTGATAACAATAGAAATATCTTTTTCGTTTTTCTGTTTTGGACGACAACCAGATTACAACTTTGAGAAATTAAAAGTTAAAGAAATTTTAAAATTGAGACATTTCAGGAGCTGTTTTCTTAGGCAGATGTTTCATGTTGGTGTGATTTTCATAGTTAGATTGCTTTTTACGAACCGGAACCCAGTCCAGACAACCAGAAGTGTATTAAAACTTAAAAGTTATTTAAAGTCCTTGGGTTGTTTTTATCCTAAATAATAAGAACCAGCCAAGCTTAAATTAAAACACTCCAGTAATGATTGCATTATTTCTTTTCCAGCTCAAACCTATTCTATTATTTATATCAGGGAAACATATTTAATCAAAATTTTAATATACATCAATTAATCTTCTGTGGATTTGTTTTAACAAACTACATGATTTCTAAAGAAAAATTGTATTGCTCTCTAAATGTTATAACGTTTAGGAAGTTTGTTAAAAATTATCATTTCACTAAATGAACCAACTGATTGGTCCACGTTCTCTTCTTATAGATTTGAAGAAATCAGGGCACTAGCCATCTATTTATAGATTTATGGTTACCTGTATAAATTTTATAATGATTGTGAGCTTATTTCTCCGAGAACCAGGTAAATTACACATACGAGTAATAGTTACTTATTTGTTGTACTAATCTTTTATATACTGTACATTCTACCTATTTTGTGCGTAAAATACAGTTAGGTAATTTCTTGCAGTGTTCATCCCTAATGGTTACTCCTGAATTGAAAATTATATTTCTACCCTTGGAGAAATGAGCTTTTCTTAGAGAGTTTCGCCATTACAAACAACGGACTGAAAAAGTATGCCCTTGGGCACTGATGAAGTAAAAACAGTGATATACACTCAACAAAAATTCTAATCGGTCATCAATGATATATGTTTACAATGTATGCTAGTTTCGTTTCTTCCCTACGTCAAAAGAGGTTGTGGAAAGAACTGTTTTGTCTTGAAATCAATTCTCTAAAGAATGTCTTCTTAAACTTAATTGATTGTTTTCTTAAATGAATCCAATACCATTTACTTACACCGCAGGGTCAAAATTAGAACAGTCTTTAATTGAAAGGGAGGTAATTTTAAATGTGGTTATTTTGAAGGGGATTTAGTTAAACAAATGTGCTGTTGATTAATAATTGTTTATGTTTTTCCTTCTAATTTGGGGTCCTGTTAAAATAAACAAGAAATTAAGACCAAATTTCTGTGTGCTTGACCTTTTCATCCAAGAAATGCATTTTTAGCAAAATTGGTGATAACTCTCGCCAAACTGTTCCAAAGTCAATTATTTTAAGATTACAGCTTAAGTTGAAGACTGTTGTTGGCATATGATCATAAATAAAGAGTGAACTCAGTGTCTATTTCAAGAAAACCTATATTCCAAGGGTTAACGTCACATATTGAAAATGCGGTACTATTATCTTTGTCGGTGCTTTTTGTGCTAACTTAAAAAATAAATGGGATTCACAACTGATTTAGGAAATAACGCAACAAATTGGATTTAGGCTGATTTTTTTAAAATTCAATTATACGTTTCATACACTGAAAACAATACATATTTCGGACCATTTTATTCACATTTGTAAAATTGAAAAAAGGAATATACATGTACACAGCATTTCGCGCAGTTTCAATTTGTAAGGCGTTAAGCTCTTGTTTGTTGTTCAATAGAGCAATAGTCCCAGATCATATCGTTGTATTCGGGAAGAAATCTAATAAAAATTAATTGAGTTTTCCAGGCATTGCTGTTTGAACACAAATTTTATTTTTCGTTATAATTCTACACGCGTCCATGCTTTAAATGACATTATATTACGGTGTTAATTCCACTTTCCATCTTTTTTGTAAAATAAAGTTACGCCCAAATACGTTAGTTTCTTTACTGACTTAAGCATAATACTGTTTATAATTACCTTGTTGTCTTGGGGTTAATTGCATTTTCTCAAGAAAAATATAATATCAGTTTAATTAGGGTTGAAGTCGCGTTCATTTCCAGACTGCCAAAATGAATCTGGTTGAAGTATTATGAATATCATCATCATCATCGATCACATTGAAATAATGTGTGTCGGAAGCATATAATCTTATGTTGGATAAAGCTCTTAGAGACATCATCTGATGTCTTGCACAATTTTGACGTACTGTTGAATAGGCTAACACGTTTTGACTATAATACAACATCAATTTTAAACGAAAACCCTAGTTCAGATTTGTTGATGAGGTAAAGACTATAATTCGCGAAAGGGATAAATGCCGGATATTTCAATGAGTACAAAATACTTAGAAACAAATCAATGTCTGTCATTAAAGAGTGTAAAAGGGACTTTTATAATATAGCTATTAAGGAAAACAAAAGCCCTAGTTATCTTTGGAAAACAATTAAAAGCATTACCAACAATAATTCTAATAATAACATTTCCATATCCCAGACTTTGACTTACGCTGATAATATATTTACGAATCCTGTTGACATACTCATTAGTTTAAATGAACTTTTTGTAAATATTGCAAAAATTGTAACAAAGACCACTTTTTCTGCTGAAAGTTTTTCTAACTTGAAAAATTTGCTTGACAAGAAACTAAACAAATATGTATTTGAAATAGATTTTATAACTCCGTTTGAAGTTAAAAAACTAATTGACAAATTAGATGTGAATAAGGCGACCGGAATTTACGCTATTGGCCCAAAAATTCTGAAATCTTGCGGTGATAATTTATCAGTAGCAATTGCTGGTATTATAAACAACAGCATTAAATATGGGGTATTACCTGATGTCATAAATGAGGCTTGCATTTATCCAATTCATAAGGGTGGATGCAAACAGAATGCAAATAATTATCGTCCGATATCTATCTTGCCTACTCTTTCTAAAATATTTGAACGCCATATTGCTTAACAATTACAATTGTTTTTCAAAAAAACAAATGAACTTCATGTAAATCAGTCCGGTTTTAGAACTTCTCATTCGTGTCACACAGCTCTTATCAGACTTGTCGATACTTGGTTGAAAGAGGTTGATGATGTTAATTTTGTTGGTGCTGTATTTTTAGATCTAAGAAAGGCATTTGATCTTGTTGATCATGAAATATTGCTACATAAGTTATGCCTTCATCATTTTTCAGAAAAGGCTGTTAAACTCTTTAAATCTTATATTACAAACAGAACACAAATGGCCAAAGTTGGTTCTATTAAATCTAATATCCTACACATTTCTACTGGTGTGCCTCAAGGATCTATTTTAGGCCCCCTTTTGTTTCTGTTATATATTAATGATATAGCATATTTATCTGAGTCAATGAATATTGATCTTTACGCTGATGATTCAACATTGTACAAAGCAGGATCCAATTTACAACATGTTGAAGCAGATCTCCAGAATAATTTAGTTTTGATTGAAAAATGGTGTTCCATCAACAATATGCTTTTACATCCTGATAAAACTAAATGTATGGTTATTGGTACAAGACAAAAACTGAAAAAGTTAGTCCCACTTCATCTCACAGTATCGGGAAAATATATTGAGAATGTTAAAAACCAAAAAGTATTGGGTGTTTACATAGAAAATAATATGTCTTGGAAAACTCAGACATACAGAATGTCTTTGAAACTTAACTCTAAGATTGCTCTTTTGAGAAGAATTTCATATTATCTCACACAAGACACAAAAATTATGTATTATAATGCTTACATTATGTCTACTTTTGATTATTGTTGTACTGTCTGGGGCAAAGGAAACCAGTCTGGGATTAGTAAAATAGTAAATATTCAGAAAATAGCTGCTCGTATCATTTTATGCAAATCTTACCGAACACCGTCATCCTCTCTTTTCAAAGAAGTGAAATGGCTTCCTTTTCAATACAGATGTAAATACCACGCTGCGCTTCTAGTTTTCAAATCCATAAACAATCAAACACCTAGCTATATATCAGATTTATTGAAATTCTCTACAAATGATAAATACAATCTTCGCTCTTCGACGTGGAAACATCTCTCACAATTGACACCTCGAACAAATTACTTAAAAGACACGTTCAGTTACTATAGTAGAGAAGTGTGGAATAATATACCAATAACAATACGTTCAGTTCAGTCACTCAATTCCTGTAAGCATCTTTTGAAACAATATCTATTTAATCTGTCGCAATCTTGATGTAATTAATTAATATACTATTTCTCATATTTTTAATGAGTGTCTGTCTGTTGTGAATGTGAAATGTTTTGTTTTAAATTAACATTAAATGTTGTTGTTTTTATAGAATTGTTTTGTAATTGTTATTTGATTAAGAAGGCCATATTGTAAATAAGATTGACATCCTTTTGTTCAAACTTAATATGTAACCTTCTAAAAATAAAGAATTTATTATTATTATTATTATTATTATTATTATTATTATTATTATTATTATTATTATTATTATTATTATTATTGTATGGAAGCATATTTGTGCCACAACTTAACCACATAAAATAACGTGAAAATAATGGAGGATTTCGCAAAAAAAGTTTTTTTTTCGCGAAAACATCCATATTTTCACGACAAAAAAAAGCTATGTAAACACGAATTTATTTCTGTTAGTGCTCTAAACTGCCACAACATAAAGATAAAGTTTTCATGTAAATAATATGGAAACGCATAGGGTCCCCCCTGGTAATCTAGATCGCGATAATTGTTTTAACGTCAAAAAGTCTCATTTTTTGACAGTTAACAAGATATTTTTTATCGTTTATCTTCAATATTTTATTAGTTAAAAACAGACATTTAACAAGAGTACATGGATATGTATGGCGTAATTTGTGTTTTACGCAATATTTTTCGCGCCAAACTTCTTTCGATATTACGTCATCATGAACATGCTCTCTGAAAGTGGTGAAATGGCGGCTAGCATTATTATGTTGAAGGTTTGGACATCCAGTAGAGAATTAAAAAGCATGGAGAATACCCAAAATCCTCAATTCAGAATACATAGCCTTCCCACAGAGTAGAAAATATAGGAACTAGCATATGTTTACATGCATTATAATCAATTTCAGACAGGACACCACGGAAAATCAGAACCTGGCGTTACACCGCTTTCGTGGTTTAGCCAGGTTTTAGTGTGACCAACCTTATTTTCTCGTGTGAACAAGTAAAAGTTGTCTTAATAAATTAACTCCACCAACATATCAGCTCGACAATGGTGAATTCTAGCCGCCAATTTCAGAGAGCATGTTCATGATAACGTTATATCGAAAGAAGCTTGGCGTGAAAAATATTGCTTAAATTACAAAATAACGCTAAACATATCCATGTACTCTTGTTAAATATCTGTCATTACCAATAAAATATTGAAGACAAACGGTAAAAATATCTCGGAACTGTTTAAAAATAAGACATTTTGACGTTAAAATAATTATCGCGATCTAGATTACCAGGGGGGACCCTATGCGTTTCCATAAAATAATGGAGGATTTCACGAAAACACATAACTTTTCACGAAACCTTAAAAATTTCACGAAAGATATTTTTGCATGAAAATAATGAAAGATTTCGCGAAATCAGATTTCATGAAACGAAAAACAGATAACTTTTCATGAAAGCGTAACAATTTCATGAAAGATGCCAGTTATCTAAAAATTATGGAAGCATATTTGTGCCACAACTTAACCACATATTAAAATAACGTGAAAATAATGGATGTTTTCGCGAAAAAAAGATATCTGTTTTCGAGGAAAAAAATCTGTTTTCGTGAAAACCTCCATTATTTTCATGGATACTATATCTTAATGTTGAGGCAATTTAGAGCATTATCAGGAATAAATTCGTGTTAATTTCTTTCATGTGTAATTTATCTGTTTTCGCGAAAAAAACTTTTTTTGCGAAATCCTCCTTTTTTCACGTTATTTTATATGGTAAAGTTATGGCGCAAATATGCTTCCATAGTTTTGTTATGCCCTGTACACAACTTTAATCCTTGAGCAACCGATAGCACCGCTGTATGGTAAAATACAGATGGCTGTCTTTAATAGAATGCCGACATACATAACACAGTGACTATAAAATTTGAAAAGTAATGCTAAAGTGCAGATCCAAGCAGTGGGATAAATCACACAAATTGCAGTTGTTTTCTGTTTTGTCGTAATTATTGGTACGTGTTATTGACTGCAAAGCCAGGTGCGTGCCAGAAAAAAAAGTGAATTAATGTTGACACCATATGTTGTGTTTTGTTTGTCGAGATTCCTCGTAATGTTACATCTAGAAAACCTGAGACACTGTTTTATGCATCTTTAAATTAATGTTTGTATTTGAGGAAGCCAACTTAATCCTTTTCTAGTTCACTAATCAGTACTGTTATCTGTTACCTCATTTCAAGGTCGTTGAGTTGGTACTTATTAGTACTTCTTTAATCAACGCGTTTGCATATTATATGGATTTCCATTACTTCCCATGAGCAGGTGAGCAGGCTCAATATAACAGACCCATCAATATTTTCATATTTATCAATATAAGTGTATTTCATTGTTCCCTTTTTAATCTTTTTTGGTATGATAAATGTACAAAATTTTACCAGTGTATGATGGAAACAAACACACAGAAAAGTCAGGTTTTTTCTATTTTTTTCTGTAGCAATGCCTGACATGATATTGAAATATACGAAAAGCGAGTTTCAAAAGCACCATAAAATATACCATAAATATACCATATCAATGTATTTAGATCTGTCGATTTAGCCTCTTGATGAGCATCGTATTAAGTATGAAGCTTTCTGCCTGCACAGCCTATCCCCGGTTTAAGTGCAACTCATTTATCTTCTACACAAGCAAAAACAAACCGTAAAATGTTGATCCATCACAGACGAAGTTGTTATGTACGATTTATAGCATTCCATAAATTAAGCTTAAATATAAAGTAATGGAAATGCATATTACTTTCACGCCCCCTCAACCAGAACCAACCGAAGGAAACGTTTCCAACCTATATAACAGTATTCTACATGATTATTGTATTGTATACATGGGCAATAATGGAAAATGCATATTACTCACCCCTCCTCTAACCAGCTAAAGGAAACGCTTTTAACTTAAATTACAGTACAGTATGCTACATGACTATTTTAATTCTAATTCTACTTTTAATCCCCGAAAATATTATACGTTAATTGTTTGTGGCGTCCATTATTGTTATAACATGCTCTCTTTTCTACCTTTTGGCTATGTGTGGAGGCTGAGTCTGCTGAATGTGGCCATTCCTGATATGCATATTTCACTTTTTTATACTTGAAACGACTATCAGAGGCAACTCATTTTGTAGATTGTAAACATCAAATATTTTGTAATAAAAATAATTCACTTTATCACCATCACATTTGGCTAAGTATTGCTTGCTTGAACTTTACAGTTAAAGTAAAGAAGTCACTTATCAAAACATTGACAGCCGCATAATCATTGACTGTTGAAAATAGTGTTTGGTGTTTTTTTTCCATTTGTTAATAAATACTCTACTATACTAAATACACCAAATTTGCTTTTCATTACACGACCTGAGAAAATGTGTCTTCGCAATGTTTACGTCATGAATATCAGATGGAAACATTTTGTCAATTCATTTGTATAATTAAGTCTCAGTAACTGTTGATAACAAAATAACATAAAAGTTATATAAAAAGTATTGATTCATTTCTTAAATAAAACACCGATGACAAATGTCCATAAAGCGGCTCATCAAAATTGTGGAAAACGACAGTGACAGTACCCTGGAGGGTTCTTGTGCTCATGATCTAATCATACTTTCTCCTTTTACAGATAATGGTAGCTTTAACAGAAAAACGGTCATTGAACATGATGTGGCATGAATTGATGCTTTTGGTGTTTATTGCTCTATCCTGCAGCGAAGTTTGCAGTGAAGAATTAAGAGCTAATTCCACTAGGTAAGAGTCCAAGATCATAAAACTAAAACAAGAAACCATTTCAGCCAATCAGATGCTTGATATTTGAGGCTGGTCTCCAATCTCAGTTTTGTGAACTTGGGTAAAGACCGTAATAGACCAAATATTCACATAAATAGTAATTATTTTCAAACGACTTGTTTTCGTTGGCCTTTTATTAAATGTTTACCCGTAGAAAATCTTCTAAAGGCCAAACTTTGTAGGCTTTTTCAAAATATTTAAAATTCGATATCATTTGAAATTCAAGTCATTTTTTAAATTGTTGTACCACATTCACAGTTTTGAATGCATAGAGCACAATTTTGTAATTAAACAGGGTAGATTAATAAATAGCAGGTAACTTATTCAATTTCTTCACACACACCTTATTTCTTTCTTATTGATTAGGAGGCAAATCACAGCATTCCTATTGAACTCAACGAGATATGATCCGAACATTGTACCAGATTTTGACCAAGGTAACTCCTTTAATAAGATGGCTTGAATGATAAAAACAAGTGAATTTTACAGATTAAAGCATTCACATCCATGCACACTACTGAAGATAGCTTTTTTTAGACGTTTCATACAGCAATTTCAAAGTTCTGATGCATTATTGGGCTGGAAATGAGTATTGGTGTCGGTTTTTGAAAAGATACAGTAAATTGTTCTGAACCCGTAAGTCGACATGATGAAAGTCTTTCTCGAATTTCTTGAAGTTGGCTTTTCATTTAAGTATTATCTGAACAACATAATCTAATCGGATATTGATCAGCTTTTGGAAATGTTACTTAGGCTAGTATGATCTCCAGTATTGTGAATGAATGAAAACGCTTTTTCTCTGTAAAATTAATATGTGTTAAGAAAAACTCTTTCAACTTTTGAGACTTACCCTCACCTAATCTGAATGATTGCGACCACTAACTGACTGGATTACGCTATCAGGCCTACCAAGTAGCAATTCTTTCAATGAAAAAGTAATTACTCATCTTGTAGTTCAGTAAACTGAATGCGATAAAAGTATGAAGATAAAGCAGACAAAAAATTAACAGTCTTAAAACTTGTCAATTAACTATATAGGATTTTTCAATATTTCAGATTATCCAACAAATGTAACGATTCAAGTGACCATACATGATATGCATTCTGTCAGCGAGGCCACAATGGTATGATACTTTAGATAATATGCTACTATCTACTTGAATAAATTGTAGTCCCTCTGAGAAATATACCACGCTAGGTCGTGAGAAAACAGTTCAGGCAGGAGAAACTCGAAAAAGAGCACGAGAATAATATGATTCTCCATTGCCTAAGGTTATGAAACTGAGTATGGAAACCAGTCTCAAACCAGTCTCAAATCTCAAGCATCTGATTGGATGAAATGGCGACTGGTCAGATGCTTGAGATTTGAGACTGGTTTCTAATCTCAGTTTTATAACCTTGGCAACAGGTGTGTAACATTGAACGAGAAATATTGATACCATGCTTATGATAATAGGTTGAGAAGACAATGTGAGCTTTGACTAGGCAACCGTTTGCAGCTGATGCAAGTTAGGTCAGTCGATGCTAGGATGAATGATGCAGCGATGCTAAGATTTGCCAACGGCTTGCCTAAACATTCTTTAGCGTTTGGTCGATGGTAATTGTGGAAGTTTAACTGAAAATGTATAATTATTATTTAATTCCACCTTTAATGAATGTCCCTGTTTCCAGGAATATTCGGTTGATGTATATATTCGAATGTGGTGGAGAGATGAAAGACTGGACTACAGTAAATGGAGCAATAAACCCAAGCTTGAATTAGATTCTAAAAACACGGACAATGTGTGGCAACCCGATATTTTCTTTGAGAACGAAAAGAGGGCGGCAGTACATACTGTGTTAAGAACGAATAAACTGATGCATATCCTTACAAACGGCACAGTCGTTTATAGTATCAGGTAAAATTGCATTTTAATAGCAAAAGAAACGTTTTTACTGAAATGTTTGCCTACACGTTATTTGAACGAGAACATTTAGAAAGATATAATGACATTTCAAGTGTGAAAAGTTTTGTATTTACTGTTTACCTTTACGAATTTCTTTGTCGCATAACTGTCTAGTTATCAATTACGAATTTCATATTTTAACCGTAAAAAATTTGTTTTGGGAGGAGAATATGTGGTTTAGACACATTATTTTGAACAGATGTTTGCCTAAACGAGGTCAGGATGCCACAACTTTTTAATAAGCACAACCCTATGTTGATTTTAAATGATTATTTCAAGTTTAAATCAACCGTCTATACCGGTTCAACAATACTTTCAAATTCATCTAAATCAATTGTACATGAAAAAGATGAATAAAACGCAACTTCAAAATAAACTTTCATGTTTAATATAAGTTCAGTTAAAACAAAATCAACAGCAGCCATAACTGATATCCCAAAAAGTTACACTATTTTGAGTTGTACTACTTTTAAACAAAGAAACTGTTGTCTAAACAGCACAGTTTATTAAAAATATTATCCAAAGGTAATTTTACGTACCTTTAACCACTTCAGTAAACCTTCAAGTCAAATAATCTTAGGAAAAAAACTCAGAAATAAATATTCATTATTTTCCATAATTTTTAACAATTGGCCACGTTTCTAAAGAGATATGTCTGAAAGTCAAAACAAAAACAAAATAACAAAACAAACAAAGAATAATTACGCTTCTGATTTAATATTTGATGTACTTGAAAGCGTTAGATTGTAATTCTCTTGGCATCCAATTCTGTTTTTGCAGAATATCTTGATTCAAATAATCTTGCAATTATTTTCAAATACAATTAGGCTCTCAGTTGATTAAAAATCGAATGTGCATGCTTGCAAATTCAGAAAGTCAAGAAACATTGACATAAAAAGGAAAGGTTCTAACGTAAAAACCACAGAAGAAGAAAATAAGAGATTTTAAGGAAAAAAAAACGGATACACCCATTAAGATTTTTATAATTTTAGACAGTTGTTTTTATTCATTAAAATCAATATTTTTGTCAAATTATTTGTTTAAAAGTAAAAGTTAATTTTCGAGCTCAAAATTGTTAAGGTCTGTTTACACACAGATTATGCAATAAAATCATTCTGATTAGAATTACTAAAACATATTACACACCAAGTATGCAATAAAATCATTCTGATTAGAATTACTAAAACATATTATTTCCTGTTCAAGAAAGCTTGACTGCAATGAAAATGGATGTTTAAAAGTGTAAGTTATGGGGGTAACATTACAAAACGTCCGTTGCCTTTTCCAGAAAATATCCACATACCCCACCACCCACTACTCATGCCTTCCTGCTCTCCACAATTAATTCTATGTGAATAAACTCCCTCCTCTCCATAGAACCTGTGCCCAAGGTTATAAAACTGAGCATGGAAACCAGTCTCAGATCTCAAGCATCTGATTGGCTGAAATGGCGACCATTCGCCATTTCAGCCGATCAGATGCTTGAGATCTGCGACTGGTTTCCAATCTCAGCTATATAACCTTCAGCCCTTGATTAAACAAACAATTTCACACATTTTGCCACCGACAGTTCAAGTGCGGTATCCCATTAGGTTCTCATTTCCGTCTATGTTTAATGCGTTTTTGAATACCTTTCTACCCTAGAACCTGGATTAAACACCCAGTGACAAATGTTTTTCCACCGACAGTTGCAGGGCGGTTTCACATCAGGTTCTCATTTTCGTAAATTGTCTGTGGAGATGTTTTTTTAACTCATCATATAAATCAAAGCGCTGAAAGCGTTGAAATACTGGCGCGCTGGTTGAATCGAACATGCCCTGCGCAGATATCATTACTGTAAACATATGAAACTATGTGTGATTTTTTCGTTAAACTTTGTGACAGTTACTATCATCAACATTAGCAAATAATTCTGTATATTCAGGGATTTCAATAGATGCAGGTACTTGTATTTTGATGCAAGGAAATTAGGTTTTCCACTTTTTTTTCACCTGAATCTTAGGCGGGGGTCTTTTTGATGCAGAAGCGTATGATTAGTGGTTAATTTTGCTAGAATAACGATGATCAGGCTCCGCCACATCTGAGTATTGTCAACAATGAAATGCACACGGCTCACGTACCTTAAGAGACTGAAACAGTTACAATCTTAATTTTTACGTCGATCGCAACAATGCATTAACAAAAATATTCGCCAACTTACTGACGGTCTCCCCAGGATTTTTGGAAGGGTTGTTGCTGGATATTTCGTGGATATAAGCTCGCGAAACTTTTTTTACTATCATTTTATACAATTTTAAATTTGTACCAAAGTTTACTGCAAAAACTGTATATAGTACATAGATGTTTTTTTTTTATCTCTTTAGAGCCAAGAAAGGTACAAAGTTAAAAAACATAAATAATGGGAAACAATGTGTAAACAGTATGTCAACATGTGTTTTAATAACATAAACAGATCTGATCTCATCAAGTTACAATGTCAACTATATACTCTGTATAGTTAGTTTTTCACCTTCATTGTCCAAGATATCTCACACATATCAAACTCAGTGTTTCATTACAACTGACAGAATTAGGATTAAACTTTCAGAAGCCTCTTTTTTTCTTGGGCCCAAGCGCTGACTGCCTTATTATTATCAAACTTCAGTACATCAGGACCTTCCATGGATATCATTAACAATGAATTTAATGTTGAATTGTTAAGCCTGCTTCTAAGGTTAGTCTTCACTCTTGATAAGGTGGTAAAACCCCACTCACAATCTGAAATTAAATTAATTTACGATACCAGTTAACATATAGATAGCTTCACATATATAAAAATAATATCATAATAGGTATTCAGTTAACACAAACAGGTATAATATATTATGTAGTGCACCCCAAGAACCTGGTTTAAACCCCTAGTAGCAAATTATTTTGCTACTGACTGTTCCAAGGGGCTAACCCATACGGTTCCCCTTTTTTGTTAAACAATCAACAAACAAATCATTTATTTTCCTCTCTTCTTTTTGCTGCAGGGGAGGCTGTGTTTTATGAGTGTGGCGATTCCTGATATGCATATTTCCCTTTTTATATATAGTAGCATGAAATTGAGTTATTTTATTTATTTAATGCAAGTCACAAGGCTAAGTAAATATATATAAAAAAAACATTGCCAACTTCTTGCAGCCAGAAGTAGACTTTCTTCCACTTAGGATCGACACCTGACTGGATCGAACTGGCTGTTCGAGGTAGCCGGCGTTGATTCAGTGTCTCGGCATGTTGGGGTACCGCGTCCGGCGTAGGAGTCATTTCACGACGTGAAGGGGTACTTGGCGTCGTAAGAGTCGCTCTTGAAGGGCTATCCGGAAATGATCTCGATCTCATTTCTAGATTTTGAAGTTCAGAATGCCCGATGGAGTTGGCATCAGCCTCACAAGGCCGGTTTCTCTTGAAATAAGATAGAATTGACGAGTCGTCGTTCTTTCGCGCATGCATACTTGAAAATGTGTCCGACGAAAATGAACTGATCGTTACGATGATAGCGCAGTAAAATGCCACAGAATGTATTTCTTTTGCAATTTAAGTTCTAAATGCAACTTGCCAATAGATTTGTTTAAAACAAATCCATTATCGCACAATTATTTTCATACATGTATACAGTACAATTTTCGAAGTGTGTCTTCTAATCACAGAACTAAGAATAACCAAATAATTACTCATGATCGCATCTCATTAAAATCATTGAACATTATGTTAAACACAACGGGTTCCGCTATTAATTGAGAATATCAAGAGTCAACAGAGCCAAAATACGATCAAACGACACCGACAGACTTGCGAATTCACCACGTGGAGAGGCGGAGTTATCCAGCTGATAGTAAAGAAATCGATTGTGATTGGTCAAATCGCCCATTGCTTAACCTTGAATGAGGTGTGTATTGAAAAGCGACCTGTGTTTACAATGCAAGAAACAGAAAATTATGACATGTCGATTTTGAATAAACGGATGTCGGCGAATTTAACACTTGTTGGAAATAGATCAAAGCTTGTTAACGGTTGTCTGGGGAGAACACTGGGACCCGGCCCGGTCCTTGTTAGCCGAGCAAAATCTCGATCCGCAACTACTCCAACCTAACCAAAATGGCAACCCACGCTATCTCCCGCTTGTCACGTGACTGATTTGTTTTTAATCGTTCTTTTAATATCCTTTCATAGTTGTTCGAATCACAACATTAAATTGTTTTCTTGTTTTTATTTGTAGAATTATCTTTCAAAGTTCGCATTCCTTCTCGAAATATTTGTATTTTCTTAAAATGCACTACTTTTTATGCCACACAACTACGAAATCTTTCAGGCGTAACTAAACTACTCATTCATATCCAGTTGCTTGTTCACTGCCGTAGCTGGTCATGATTTCACTCTACATTGTTCGATGGAATTTTTGGCATGGATGCTCCAAAATTACACGGAAACTTACTATCAATCGCTCAGAATTCGTGGAATGGTGTGCTGCATTGTGCTTCACACTTGTGCAGAACATTTCGGCCTGCTCTCGCGGTGACCACTTACTTGATACGCTCTCGTGGTCGCAATGATACACCCGAAGTGAAGGACTGCGCGTCGCAGAGTTCACAGCATCGTTAGTTAATACTGGCGCATGCGCGCCAGTATAAAAATCAATGCTCTCTTTTCCATTCTACTTGTTATACATGGAGGGCTGTGTTTTCTTAGTGAGGCTATTTCTGGGGATGTACGGATATCTATGTAGTAGCCATTTATGTTATACTCTTTGTTCGACTGATAAATGTGTTTGCTCAGTGCCGTTTTGAAGCATCGTTTAATTATGCAAGAAATAAAATAGTATACTACATTTTCTATAGATCATTTTTAAATACTCGAAAATACACTCAAAAACAACATTGTAGTTCAAAAGAATTCAAAATATGTTAACATATATTTTGACAGTTATATTATCACGATATGTTGTTGTTGTTTTTTTAATTTAGAATATCAATGGCATTGAGTTGCACTATGGTTCTTCAGTATTTCCCGTTCGACAGTCAGAATTGTCCCATGTACATCCAGAGCTGTGAGTATAAGTGTATAACCATCTCCCAGCATACCTATCAGAAAAATACAAAACACTGAGTTGAACATTCTTACCGTTACATAGTTTGGCTTGATAGATTTAGGCTTCCAGAATAAGTTACATGTAGTATATTTCTTTTGTTTTTGTTTTAAATGCAGTTTTGAAAAAAATATCCTTCCGTATGTATATGTACGAATTTTCGAAAGAAATTTTTGAGTGAAACTCGTACATCTCAAAGGTCTAAACTATGCGAAACAGGAATGGCAACATCCAGATAGCACAGCATCCCCACACAGCCAGAAGTAAAGAGTTACATGAATAAATAGCTGAAATTAAGCATGTATTCTAGATAATCTCGGCTTAACTTATATCAATTGTAAATTATGATTATATGAAGTTTATATTTTTTCATAAAGTAAATTCAAGCTACCATTTACTCCTAGTTAAATAATTTGTTGATTTGAATTTGATCAAAGATGTTTTAGATATTTTGACCAGGTCTTGCGATACCATTACCTAGTGTTGGGAAATCGGTTACTAATTAAATTGACCCTGTTGCAAATCATAATCGATCATCGGTTGGAATCGGTTGCCCTTTCTGATGCGATTTCACGATTATAATCGGTTTCTTAATTTACGCAGTGTTATGTTTACAAATGGTCTTAGATCAGTAGCATACATAATTACTGGATACTAATAATTTTCAACTTTCTGACCAAAAACCAAATCAAAATCATTTCTGCCCAAAAAGGTTTGTGCAACTGAACCGAACCCCTCTAAATCCGCCACGTGAATTCTCAAATGCAAAAATGTTCCGTCTTCCTATGAAATATATACTGATTTTAAGGCTGAAGACACAAGATACTTACTTTAGAGGTCTAGTAAATGCAATACATATTTATTCGAAGAATTTTTACATCGTCATATATCTACGCATCTCAAACGCTCGACCATTTTGCGTATTTGTTTGTTGCCTTTTTGTAATTTTTCCTACAAATTATGCGAAGGCCTTTTGTTAGGTCTAGGTTGTTTTTTTTGTGCGATGGAAGTTCTTCGTTAATCTTGTAAAATCTAAAGTGCTTCCACACGTCTGATTAATTTTCTTGCCTGGGTTCTCGTAAATCTCTCGGGTTGGGTCGCCATTTTAATTTTCAATCTTTCAAAGTGATTTTCCTTTATGGCCGGTGTAAAAGCCGGAACCCGTACCTTTATATTTTGACTTTAACACTGCGCATGTCTCAACTGTTTATCGATTATGAGAGAACGACATCGATCATCGACATCGAGAAGCATTTACACGTCGCTAATCGATGTCTTCCAATCATCGGCACATCACTACCATTACCGTAACATCCCGCGTGTATAAAAGTTACTATGGCTATCATTCATTTATTAATCACAATTATTGAAAGTCATTTGATATGCATAAGTATGTATGTTATTAATAATTGGAAAGCAAAGGGGGCAGGTCACAAGAGAATGTGTCTTAGGTCATACGTTTGTTTTTTATCTTTTATTTTCTACACAATTTTAGGCGATTTTGACAATTTACTGTTAATTTAAGTGAGACATGCATAATAAGAAATGTCGTTGCTCAACCTAATGCATCATTTAAAAGATGGACGTCAACTGTCCAAAGGCACCTTTATCTGTGACGCGTCCCATTAATTATAGCATCGCGTCTTTACCGTACATAACCACACTTTGTTCATTGTCAGTAAAATGCCACTTTTGTTTCAGTTGGCTACACAAAAGAAAATATTAATCTGACATGGCATCCGGTAAAACCAATTATCGTAAGTGAATTTGAAATGCCCCAGTTTGAATTGATTCGGAGTGTAACAGTGACATATGATGACGAGTCACAGTATGAAGACAGTAAGTGATGTATCGCTCTTATATCGTAAAACATGAAATGCAATGTTCTCGGTTCTCTTGCTGTTAATTTTGTATTCTGTACTTTTCGTCTCGCCTCACTCTCTGTGTGTGTTTTGGGAGTGGGTTTTCATGAAATGCTTATGTAGCTCGTTTTTTAAACTCGATGTTGATTTTCATATTAAATCTTATAATTGAATACAAATTATGCAGATGATAGGTCGCAGAAAATGTTCATGTAAATGCTTTTCTACATGCAACAATGATTGAATTAGAACACTGTCAATGGGTTTACTTCTGAAGTAAATACAGCCGCAGAATTTTAAACACCAAGTATTGCGTGCTTTTTAAGTTGAGATTGGTGCACCCTAGATTAAAACCCCAGTGGCACTTTGTTTTGCCATTGACTTTCCAAGGCGGTAACCCAAAGGATTTTCTTTTTCGTTAATTGTCTGTGGAGTCTTATTTGAATTGGCATACTTATAAAAAACATGTTCTCTCTTCCTCTCTTCGTTTTCGCTGCGTAGGGGTGGGGTGTTCTGTGAGTGTGGCGATTCCTGATATGCATACATGTATTTCACTTTTTTCCAATGTCGTGTCAAGTAAACTTAAATAAATTAATTGAGATGGCATTATTTTGATTATGAAACTTGATTAGCGAATGAAATTTCTCGTTTTCAGGTAAATTCTCCACGCTTAAAGCAGAATTTCTTCTGAAACGAAAAGTCGGATTCTATTTTCTTCAAGTGTTCGTGCCCAGTGTCTTACTGGTTGCCCTCTCCTGGGTGTCGTTTTGGGTGGATCCTAATGCAGTGCCAGCACGTGTTCCTCTGGGAGTCACGTGTGTTCTCACTATGACAACACAAAGTTCCGGTATACGTCAGTCATTACCCCCGGTATCTTACGTGAAAGCCATTGACGTTTGGATGTTTACCTGCCTTTGGTTTGTGTTTGCAGCACTGTTGGAATATGCATATGTACATGTTTTAAACCGACAGAAAACCGTCCAAGCTATTGTCAAAGAAGCAAGTGGGTCAAGCAAGGTAAGTTTAATATAATTGTTCACATTTTTCTCTCCTGTTCTTTGAAGCCATGTATTAAATCTTGTCTAAAAAGGTTTAACATCGGCATCAGATAAAGGCACACAGAAAAACATAGCCTTACCACAAACTAGAACCTTGCCTCTACATACAAGGGAAACTAAGCAAACCCCCAAAAATCTAAGAAATCTAGCCTCCCCATACACAAGCAACCTAACCTCCTCACACACAAGCAAGCTAGCCTCCCCCCATACAAGCAACCTAGCCTCCACACACAAGAAACCTAGCCTTCCCACACACAAGCAACCTAGCCTTCCAACACATAAGCAACCTAGCCTCCCCACACACAAGCAAGCTAGCGTCCCCACACACAAGCAACCTAGCCTTCCCACACACACAAGCAACCTAGCCTCCCGACACATAGGCAACCTAGCCTCCCCGCACACAAGCAAACTAGCCTTCCCAACAGACAAGAAACAAAGCCTACCCACACACAAGCAACCTCGCCTCCCCACACACAAGAAACAAAGCCTACCCACACACAAGCAACCTAGCCTCCCCACATTCAAGAAACAAAGCCTCCCCATACACAAGCAACCTAGCCTCTCCAAACACATAAAAACTAGCCTTATCAAGCATATGAAACTTAACCTCCCGAAAAATGGAACATATGCCCCCAAAAAGACAAGAAAAATAGCCTCTCCACACACAAGACACATATAAAAGAGAACCTGACAGACAACCGTATTGAAATGGATTTGAAATTGGTAATTTTAGTTTTGTTCTTTTTTTGTAATGATAAGTTATGAAATAAAATATTGTTCCGTGTTTACTTTTGAAAATATATGCACAATTAAAACCGCACAATTAAAACATACCATTTTGACTTGATTAAGGGCTTGCCACACTCCTCCCAATTCTATTCATCGATAAAATAAAAATCATCAAATCTCAGTAATGGCAAAATGCCGTTCAATGAAACTTTGCACAAATGAATGTTACTAATGTAACTTTATTTTGCATACAGAACGACACGTTAGGAAAGTAAAGAAACAAAGCTAGACCTAAAAATTCCTTGAATTCTATTTGCATAAATTCACAAAAACTAAGGGATGCAGAACATAATTTTAAATTCCCTCGTGAGCTCAATGATACTGACAAGAAAATGTTGTGTACTTTGTAAAAAACTTTCAACTATTAAAAGCGAAATCAGTGATTGTCATCAGTTTACGCGACCAGGAAATTGAAGGTCAAACACACTTTTACTAATATCTCGTAAAGTTTACATATGTAAATCACGAGGGCACAATAAATTGTTGTCAGTATCATATTACTCATGTGGGCATTTAAAATGATGTTTTGTGTTCTTTAGTTTTTGTGAATTTATGTAAATAGAAGTTGAGGGAATTTGTTGATCTCGCTATTGTTCTTTACTTTTCTAACGTGTCTTACCATCTGTAAAATAAAGATACATTAATAACATACATTTGTGCAAAGTTTCAATTAACAGCAGTTTTCCGTTATTGAGATTTTGATAATTTTCTTTTTATCGATTAATAGAATTGGGAGGAGTGTGGCAGGCCCTTAAAATTTACTAAAATAACATAATTGCATTGTCCTACATCCAACACACACAAATAATGTCAACATTGTCTGAAAATTTTGTCCTCAGATATGCACCTGTCAATATTTTGCCCGCCCGGGGGGGCGGCGGGCATACACGGGGCTTTAGACAGAAGACCATTCCTGACAGGCGGGAATTTGATAAACTTATGGAATCCGGGTCCCGGGAAATAGACTTTGGCCGGTTTTAACATCCCGGGACTCGGGAATTTCGACGCCAAAAAAAATAAAAAAGGGGAGTAACCGCGAAAGGTCTAAAGACGACGGCGATATTTTTATTCGTGTTTTCATGTCGGAACCCAGCACGATGGAAAACTTTTCAAATTTTTCTGTTGAGAAGATAGTGGCATGGGGCGAAAAGATTGCACCAGAATTGGGTTTAATATTCAAAGGTATACAGGGATTGTATTCTCCATTTATTTTCACCTGTACCCAGACCTAGTATGCGTGAAGCCTAGCGGTATTCATGTTTGTCATCTGTTTTCGCGAATAGACCCATTTATTTTGCGAGTCTGAGAGGCGTCATCACATGAAACTCGCATATCTCGTATTATGAAATGATACCAAATCAGCACTGTGAAGTTAGCAGTAAGCAGTAACAGCAGTGACAGCAGTGAAATGATATCACTGCCGCAGTGACAGCAGTAGCAGCAGTAAGATCTTTTTTACTGCAGCAGTGACAGCAGTAAGATCGTTTTTACTGCGGCAGTAACAGCAGTAACAGCAGTAAGATCGTTTTTACTGCGGCAGTAACAGCAGTAACAGCAGTAAGATCGTTTTTACTGCGGCAGTAACAGCAGTAACAGCAGTAAGATGATCTTACTGCCGCAGTAAGATCAGTTACAGCAGTGAGATGTTCTTAAACCACAAAAAATCATCTTACTGCCGCAGTAAGATCAGTTACAGCAGTAAGATGATCTTACTGCCGCAGTTACAGCAGTGACAGCAGTAAGATCATCTTACTGCCGCAGTAAGACCAGTTACAGCAGTAAGATCATCTTACTGCCGCAGTAAGATCAGTTACAGCAGTGAGATTTTCTAAAACCACAAAAAAATCATCTTACTGCCGCAGTAAGATCAGTTACAGCAGTAAGATCATCTTACTGCCGCAGTAAGATCAGTTACAGCAGTAAGATCATCTTACTGCCGCAGTAAGATCAGTTACAGCAGTAAGATCATCTTACTGCCGCAGCAAGATCAGTTACAGCAGTAAGATCATCTTACTGCCGCAGTGAGATCAGTAAGAGCAGTAAGATGTTCTTAGATTTAACAAAACAGTATAAAAATTATCTTACTGCCGCAGTGACAGCAGCGACAGCAGTAAGATGATCTTACTGCCGCAGTAAGATCAGTTACAGCAGTGAGATGTTCAAAAACCACAAAAAATCATCTTACTGCCGCAGTAAGATCAGTAACAGCAGTAAGATAATCTTACTGCCGCAGTAAGATCAGTAAGAGCAGTAAGATGTTCTTAGATTTAACAAAACAATATAAAAATTATCTTACTGCCGCAGTGACAGCAGTGAGAGCAGTAAGATGATCTTACTGCCGCAGTAAGATCAGTTACAACAGTAAGATGATCTTACTGCCGCAGTGAGATCAGTTACAGCAGTAAGATGTTCTTAGATTTAACAAAACAATATAAAAATTATCTTACTGCCGCAGTTACAGCAGTGACAGCAGTAAGATCATCTTACTGCCGCAGTAAGATCAGTAAGAGCAGTAAGATGTTCTTAGATTTAACAAAACAATATAAAAATTATCTTACTGCCGCAGTAACAGCAGTGACAGCAGTAAGATGATCTTACTGCCGCAGTAAGATCAGTTACAGCAGTGAGATGTTCAAAAACCACAAAAAATCATCTTACTGCCGCAGTAAGATCAGTAACAGCAGTAAGATCATCTTACTGCCGCAGTAAGATCAGTAAGAGCAGTAAGATGTTCTTAGATTTAACAAAACAATATAAAAATTATCTTACTGCAGCAGTGACAGCAGTGACAGCAGTAAGATGATCTTACTGCCGCAGTAAGATCAGTTACAACAGTAAGATGATCTTACTGCCGCAGTGAGATCAGTTACTGCAGTAAGATGTTCTTAGATTTAACAAAACAATATAAAAATTATCTTACTGCCGCAGTAACAGCAGTGACAGCAGTAAGATGATCTCACTGCCGCAGTAAGATCAGTTACAGCAGTGAGATGTTCAAAAACCACAAAAAAATCATCTTACTGCCGCAGTAAGATCAGTAACAGCAGTAAGATCATCTTACTGCCGCAGTAAGATCAGTTACAGCAGTAAGATGATCTTACCGCGCAGTGAGATCAGTAAGAGCAGTAAGATGTTCTTTGATTTAACAAAACAATATAAAAATTATCTTACTGCCGCAGTAACAGCAGTGACAGCAGTAAGATGATCTTACTGCCGCAGTAAGATCAGTTACAGCAGTGAGATGTTCAAAAAACACAAAAAATCATCTTACTGCCGCAGTAAGATCAGTAACAGCAGTAAGATCATCTTACTGCCGCAGTGAGATCAGTAAGAGCAGTAAGTTGTTCTTAGATTTAACAAAACAATATAAAAATTATCTTACTGCCGCAGTAACAGCAGTGACAGCAGTAAGATGATCTTACTGCCGCAGTAAGATCAGTTACAGCAGTGAGATGTTCAAAAACCACAAAAAATCATCTTACTGCCGCAGTAAGATCAGTAAGAGCAGTAAGATCATCTTACTGCCGCAGTAAGATCAGTAAGAGCAGTAAGATGTTCTTAGATTTAACAAAACAATATAAAAATTATCTTACTGCCGCAGTGACAGCAGTAAGATGATCTCACTGCCGCGGTAAGATCAGTTACAGCAGTGAGATGTTCAAAAACCGCAAAAAAATCATCTTACTGCCGCAGTAAGATCAGTAACAGCAGTAAGATCATCTTACTGCCGCAGTAAGATCAGTTACAGCAGTAAGATCATCTTACTGCCGCAGTGAGATCAGTAAGAGCAGTAAGATGTTCTTAGATTTAACAAAACAATATAAAAATTATCTTACTGCCGCAGTAACAGCAGTGACAGCAGTAAAATGATCTTACTGCCGCAGTAAGATCAGTTACAGCAGTGAGATGTTCAAAAACCACAAAAAATCATCTTACTGCCGCAGTAAGATCAGTAACAGCAGTAAGATCATCTTACTGCCGCAGTAAGATCAGTAAGAGCAGTAAGATGTTCTTAGATTTAACAAAACAATATAAAAATTATCTTACTGCCGCAGTGACAGCAGTGACAGCAGTAAGATGATCTTACTGCCGCAGTAAGATCAGTTACAACAGTAAGATGATCTTACTGCCGCAGTGAGATCAGTTACAGCAGTAAGATGTTCTTAGATGTAACAAAACAATATAAAAATTATCTTACTGCCGCAGTTACAGCAGTGACAGCAGTAAGATCATCTTACTGCCGCAGTGAGATCAGTTACAGCAGTAAGATGTTCTTAGATTTAACAAAACAATATAAAAATTATCTTACTGCCGCAGTAACAGCAGTGACAGCAGTAAGATGATCTCACTGCCGCAGTAGGATCAGTTACAGCAATGAGATGTTCAAAAACCACAAAAAATCATCTTACTGCCGCAGTAAGATCAGTAACAGCAGTAAGATCATCTTACTGCCGCAGTAAGATCAGTTACAGCAGTAAGATGATCTTACTGCCGCAGTGAGATCAGTAAGAGCAGTAAGATGCTCTTAGATTTAACAAAACAATATAAAAATTATCTTACTGCCGCAGTAACAGCAGTGACAGCAGTAAGATGATCTTACTGCCGCAGTAAGATCAGTTACAGCAGTGAGATGTTCAAAAACCACAAAAAATCATCTTACTGCCGCAGTAAGATCAGTAACAGCAGTAAGATCATCTTACTGCCGCAGTGAGATCAGTAAGAGCAGTAAGATGTTCTTAGATTTAAAAAAACAATATAAAAATTATCTTACTGCCGCAGTAACAGCAGTGAGAGCAGTAAGATGATCTTACTGTCGCAGTAAGATCAGTTACAGCAGTGAGATGTTCAAAAACCACAAAAAATCATCTTACTGCCGCAGTTAGATCAGTAACAGCAGTAAGATCATCTTACTGCCGCAGTAAGATCAGTAAGAGCAGTAAGATGTTCTTAGATTTAACAAAACAATATAAAAATTATCTTACTGCCGCAGTTACAGCAGTGACATCAGTAAGATGATCTTACTGCCGCAGTAAGATCAGTTACAGCAGTAAGATCATCTTACTGCCGCAGTAAGATCAGTTACAGCAGTAAGTTGTTCTTAGATATTACAAAACAACACAAAAACCATCTTACTGCCACAGTAACAGCAGTGACAGCAGTAAGATCATCTTTTTTGCAATTAACTTTTATGAGTGACCCGGAACTACCAGAATATTATGTCTTGTTTAATTTAACTTTATTTCTACATTTACTTGCAATTAATTGTATAGTAACTGAATCGTTATTTTATTCTGAATGCTGTTTACTGTCTTTGTGACCATTTGACCGAATATGGTACAATTGTGAAAGTAGAACCATTTTTATTTTAAAAATTCTTGGTTAACTTTTAGTGACCAGAAAGTTTCCGGACTAAATGTTTTGGACTCGGGAAGTAATGTTCAGGCGATAGCCCTGAAGTGATCCGGAATACCCCATGTTGGGGTGATCCGGAACTACCTATTTTTTTTAATTTTTAATGAATGAAACGCAGTTTTTCATATTTACGCACGCGCATTCTTTAGTAACTACTTTCTGACAGCAGTTTGATCGTTTTAACTGGCAGTTACAGCAGTGACAGCAGTAAGATCGTTTTTACTGCGGCAGAAACGGCAGTTAAGCAGTAAGATCAGTACAATGTTTTTAGATCATATAAACTACACCAAAATCATCTTACAGCCGCAGTTACAGCAGTGGCAGCTGTAAGATAGTTTTTACTGCCGAAGTCGCACCAGTTATAGCAGTAAGATCATGTTACTGCCACAGTAACAGCAGTGACAGCAGTAAGATCATCTTTTTGCAATTAACTTTAATGAATGATCCGGAACTGTCAGAATTTTATGTCTTGTTGAATTAAACTTGATTTCTACATTTACTTACAATTAATTGTATAGTAACTGAATCGTAATTTTATTCCGAATGCTGTTTACTGTTTTTTTTACCATTTTAAAGGAATATGGAACCATTTTTATTTCAAAAATTCTTGGTTAACTTTAAGTGACCAGAAATTTTCCGGGATAAGTTTTTTGGACTCGGGAAGTCATGTTCAGGCGATAGCCGGAAATGATCCGGAATATCCCATGTTGGGGTGATCCTGAACTTCCTATTTTTTTTACTTATTAATGAATGAAAGGCAGATCTATATTTACGCACGCGCATTCTTAAGTAACTTTTTTTTCCTTTATTCCGAATAAAAGTGACAGTTTTTAACTATTTTGAGAATCACGGTACAGTTGCTAAAATAGCATCAATTTTACCGTGCAAACTCTTAGATTATAAAAAACAACACCGAAATCATCTTACTGCCGCAGTTACAGCAGTGAAAGCAGTAAAGTCACCTAACTGCCGCAGTTACAGCAGTAAGATCATCTTATTGCCGCAGTTACAGCAGTAAGATGTTCTAAAACCACAAAAATCATCTTACTGCCGCAGTTACAGCAGTGACAGCAGTAAGATCATCGTACTGCCGCAGTAAGATCAGTGACAGCAGTAAGATGTTCTCAGATAAAACAAAACAACACAAAATTAATCTCACTGCCACAGTGACATCAGTGACAGCAGTAAGATCATCTTACTGGCGCAGTAAGATCAGTTACAGCAGTAAGATGTTCTCAGATAAAACAAAACAACATTAATTCAATTCAGGGTCTTCCCCAAGACATTATGACACCGGTATGCCTTAATTTCTTGACAAACTTATATGGGACGATTGATCTGCCGGTATGCCTTTAATCTTTGTCGGGATGGCTTCATACTCAATAAACAGCTCAATGTCCCCCGAGCCATGTGCACTGTTGTGGGAAACACCAACCGTTTACAATCCCAGACAAGCTCTAAATCCGCCGACATTCGTTTATTCAAATTCGTCGTGTCATAAAGTTATTGTGTCTTCAGGTCGCAAATGAATTTACAGATCAAAAACGTTACGGTAAAGCAAATTAGCCAATGACGATCGCATTTTGGCCGAAAAATCTGCCAAGTCGATCAGGAAAAATATTTTACACCTATATATTGGCCTCACTACTCTTTAAACAAGAAAAAAAGGTTAAAATGTGCTACAATTCTCGGTAATTCTTTTGTAATTAATGGTGGCATAACAAGCAGTTTCTTTCTATCTTGGCTAATTCAGTTTCAGAATTTTCAGGCTCAAAATCATACACTATATATATATATTTGTTAAATGAATGAATATTGCATGGTTGAGAATGATAAGAATTGGACATTAAATGGAAACGATACGAACCGGAAGTGTGTAAATGACGTCATCTACGCGCATCGAAAAGGAAACAAACATGGCGACGGTCATAGATGCCCGTCGATTTTGCAAATAACGGGTCTTTGACAGGAGATAACTTTGTCAATATTTAACATAAAATTAAGTTCTATACGTCAAAATGATGCATAAGTAACGCTTAATAACATAGTACTGGTGAAATCCAGCCAAACGTATTCCTTTAAGCACATAATAGCTAACCTTATCCGCTATATTGCAGGTCTGCGTTCGTCGCCGGCGGTGAAAAAATAAGTTGCTGGTCTGTTATTCTAGCCAGACTTTTTATGTTTACTTATAGACCTTTCCCATAACTAGGTTGCCGTTCGTGGTAAATCATTGATTACATCCCTTGATTACTGGTGAATGACTTCCGGGGACGTTCAAAACAAAAAGGACGTTATAGAGATCGATGATGCATGTAAAAATATGACCGACAATCAAACGCTGAAATTATAACAGATATCTGGAAAGCACATTTGAATGATCATTCATTATGTAATGACAACTAATAAAATATAATAAATTGTCATAACTAAGAAAAATACATTTATAACGGCGCTTTCAGTTATTCTAACTAGCGTTCCGTATCTTTCGGCGGGCCGCTTCCAGATATTCCTCGATCAGGCGCGTAGCTGCCTATACGCGTGTACACGACTGAATCCACATGATTCACCTCTGAACGCCCAAAATGCACCAGATTGCACCATTGATAAAAAAAAATTTGGGGTGTGGGGCGGGTCCCCCCCCCCCCCCTCCGGGCAGCCCAATTATGAATCCACATGAAAAGAGGGCTAGCTACGCCCCTGTCGATAAGTATATGACCGAAAAATATCAAAAAAACCTCAAAAGTATTTAGGTGTTTGTATGAATATATTATTGAATTATAAGAAAATATTACAGATTTACGCTAGAATTAGTATATAAATATGGCGCTTTCGGTATGTGACATACAAATATTAAGTATGCATATATACGTTCTTTTTGTTAATTTCAAATTATTTTTTTTTGTATGGACAAAAAACATAAACGTTTTTAGTTTTTATGAATATATTATTAAACGGTAATAATATATTCGAAATTTAAGCTAGATTTAAGATATATAATTATTTTATATGAAATTTATTTTGCGATTTCGATATGTAACATGCAAAGTTATGTGCTACCAATCTGAAATATGGTAGTTAATAAAAGTGATCATCTTCTGTTAATTTTATCAAAGGAAGTGTGTATCGAACTTCTACAGTTTATTGTCAAAATCAGTTGTATGCTTAATTTCATAATTGACTACCTATAATTCTTTGTAAGCCGGCGGTTTGACAATTACCGATAAAATATAGATATCCCTTAGAGTTGTCATGGTAATGATTGCCCGAGGCAGAAAAAATATCAGATTATTATTGATTTTACATGTACATTAAGACATTCAATCTTTTACATGAAGAAACAACTAAATTTGAAGCAAGAGCAAGGGAATACCGCTCGTATTAACGATTACCTTAACTGCATTTTAGAAATAGTGTTTTATAGCTAACATCCGACGGATTTAACCCTGTTATATAAGTACGCATATATACGGTCTTTTGTCCTTTTCAAATACAATCTTTGTATTAAATAATCAATATTTTAACGAACATTTATTTTTTCTTCATTTTGATTTGCAGTAAAATCATAATTATATCCTAATTGTTATCTTGTCTCTTTTGGTGTAAGACCTGTAAATAGATTTCCCTATATAAGCTATAGTAAACATGACATGCTTCAACATGCTGGCAATCATAGCTGGTACCATTTCCCAAGGGGTTAACTTACATGCTTTTAAAGCTAAGTGTTTGTATTATCCATTTCCAGCAAGAAAAGAAGGGGTCATGTATCAATTAACAGAGATTTGCCATCTTGAATCCGGTGGTCTGTTTTTTTCACTACGGTGTGAACTTCAAAACTGTTTTACATATGCCGTCTTAAAACCGGGGCCTTTTTTCATAGATTGCATTTCTAAACATAAATTTGGTTTCAGTGTGTCAGTAAAAGCATGCCATTTACTAAACATGTCCCTTTCAGCCCATACTTGTCAATTAATGCCCCCAAATGCAAAAAAAATGGGACTATTTAGTGTCAGCCATTACTTGACTAGCCCGAGTAGGAACATCCGGTGGACTATTTACAAGTAATTAACCTTTTATTATCGGGGTGTAAGACCTGTAAATAGATTTCCCTATATAAGCTATAGTAAACATGACATGCTTCAACATGCTGGCAATCATAGCTGGTACCATTTCCCAAGGGGTTAACTTACATGCTTTTAAAGCTAAGTGTTTGTATTATCCATTTCCAGCAAGAAAAGTAGGGGTCATGTATCAATTAACAGAGATTTGCCATCTTGAATCCGGTGGTCTGTTTTTTTCACTACGGTGTGAACTTCAAAACTGATTTACATATGCCGTCTTAAAACCGGGGCCTTTTTTCATAGATTGCATTTCTAAACATAAATTTGGTTTCAGTGTGTCAGTAAAAGCATGCCATTTACTAAACATGTCCCTTTCAGCCCATACTTGTCAATTAATGCCCCCAAAATGCAAAAAAAATGGGACTATTTAGTGTCAGCCATTACTTGACTAGCCCGAGTAGGAACATCCGGTGGACTATTTACAAGTAATTAACCTATAAGAAAACTTGTGTTTTTCAATATCTTATATTTTCTGTTTTTATTCAATAATATGATGTTTGCAATATATCTACCAAGTTTCAGCATTCAGTTAGCAAAAATGAACTCAATATGAGGAATTTTCCAACACCACCTATTCTGGTACGCGTTTGCGGCCAAGCGCCTAAACCTATGAATTCATTTCTTTCTAATAAAAATTGAAAACCATCAAATTTCTCAAAAACATGGTTATGAATAATAGTAAAACATCTCAACTAATAAAAGCAACTCACTTTTTGAGCTGACGCATGCAAAATGGGCCACACAGGGTATCAATTGTGGCATTTTTAAGGCAAAAACAGTTAAAAAAAAAGGCCCCAAACCTAATTAAAACCTAATTTTGCCTCCTGTAACACATTTATACTGATTTTTGACTTTCAAGTTTGCTTAAAATTGGTCAGCACACAATTTTAGTGGAAAATAACATTGCAGACATTATAAATATTCAAATTCTGCCCTCCACTTGTACTTCTTATAGGTGTAAGACCTGTAAATAGATTTCCCTATATAAGCTATAGTAAACATGACATGCTTCAACATGCTGGCAATCATAGCTGGTACCATTTCCCAAGGGGTTAACTTACATGCTTTTAAAGCTAAGTGTTTGTATTATCCATTTCCAGCAAGAAAAGTAGGGGTCATGTATCAATTAACAGAGATTTGCCATCTTGAATCCGGTGGTCTGTTTTTTTCACTACGGTGTGAACTTCAAAACTGATTTACATATGCCGTCTTAAAACCGGGGCCTTTTTTCATAGATTGCATTTCTAAACATAAATTTGGTTTCAGTGTGTCAGTAAAAGCATGCCATTTACTAAACATGTCCCTTTCAGCCCATACTTGTCAATTAATGCCCCCAAAATGCAAAAAAAATGGGACTATTTAGTGTCAGCCATTACTTGACTAGCCCGAGTAGGAACATCCGGTGGACTATTTACAAGTAATTAACCTCGGACGTCCCCGGAAGTGGAAAGTGATTTTTCGGTCATGCGCACTTTGTCAAAGGGCAAGTAATGTTCAAGGGAACCTACCTAGTTATGGGAAAGGGCTTTTTGTTAGATATTTCGATTTTTAATGATTTAAGAACATGTACCATTCTTGTTGATAGTAGGCAGCATGAAACGCAATTTGCACAAACATAAGCATTAATTTTACCAATTATGTACAACAATTTCTTCTTAATATCTTTTCTGCTGATAATATATTTAACTGGTGTAAATGTTGCAACTTGCTAAGGCTAGTAATGCGCTATTCTCCGGAAATCGTGATATGTCAACATCAGGTTACATGATCTGTAGACAAAAAATACAATCTGAATTTGTTGATACTTACACATTTGGCTAATAGAATTGTCCTAAAAATTTAAGGCGTTTAACGAATAAATAATTTGAATATTTAAAATGTTACGTATACTTCACGACAAACTATGATTTATTCTGTCTTGAAATAAAACAGGATCGGTAATCTGATTGTTTGTTGTAGAAGTATCATTCGTAGAATAAAATCCAAGGATTTAGATGCCGGCTTCAAAAAAGATGGGAATATTTATATCACAATAAGGTTGCATATCCAATTTAGATTTCTTAGGTTTGACAGATTGTAATTTTGGCATAAAAAGCCCAAAATCTTAATTAAACATATATAAAATGTTTTGACAAGATTTGTTTCTTATTGACGGCTTTTGTTTCTATAACGTGTCGTAATGTTTATTAAGAATCCATTTAAGTGCTAAATCAAATACATTTGCTGGCACATCCAGTAGTTAAAGGACTCCGAAATACTTAAGAATTGGGAGGTGTAGATACCTTGCAAATAGAGATTACACGATCTCTATTGGTCTATGATATCTGCCCCTTTAAGTAATTGACAGATGACCCCATGTGCGAGACAGTTTGACATGTTTATGGCATGTCGCCTTCAAAATCAATCGCCGCCGACATAATCACAACATGATGTCAGTAGATGAATAGACACACTAATCCGGAAACGAGACTCAATTAAGCCGTAAAGAGAACACTGCGACTGTCTGTTAGTTCAAGTCGTTTAGTGTTTAATGCGAGGAATAATGAATTGACACTTTTAGTCAGAAACCTGATTGTTTTATAAATTATTTTCAAAAATATCATGACGCTGATGTATTATTACCATTCCAAAGATAAAATATAAATTTTCAAAAAAGAATTTTATTTAAAAAAGAAAGTTGTAGGTACATATTCCCTATTAAAGCGAGCAATCATTTTTCCTGTAGAGCAGTCACGTGACTGGACAGGGGCGGTAACCAAATAAATTCATCGAACGATTGGAAAAGCGTATAAAAGAAAATAGAAGTCTGCAGACAATAAAGGCAAAGAAGGGCGTTGAGAAACGCAGACAACATAGATAATGAAGAAACTAGAAAACGCAGACAACATACAATAAATACAAAATGTTAATGTTGATTAAATTAATGATATTTATGTTGTAGAAAAAAAAGAGAAAAAGCTTTTATTAATGATATATTGAAGTGATTATGATGATTAATATTTTAATAGCACTTTGATTAGCTAATTATTAACTTAATTGGTAATCATGACAATATTTTGTAGAATGATTAAAGTGTGATAAAATTATGAATTGGTTTGATTGATCTTAGAACAAACAGCTTTTGTTGAAATTTAGCAACTTATTTATAAAAGTGGTAAACAAAAGGGTAAAAATTAATGTAGTAAGGTAATAATTAACTAGTAATAATGTTATGTGACTATTAAAATATTTATCATATAGATAAATAAGTGTTCATATAATTCAATTAAAAGTTGTGTTTTGTTAGAAAAATAAATAAGGTATTACAAATCAGTAATCTTTAATTTAGTTAATTAACAGCACCTTTATATGCATTTATCATGATAATAAATTATTTAAAAAATCATTATTGATTAACTATAATTATAATTGTTCGTTTTTCACAGCAAGTACACATCATCTGAAAACGATTTCTTGAGAGGTGAACGTAATATTTCAGTATCTGGTTTTATTTAACTTTTTTTTGGTTAAAACTATATTCAATAGAATGTTCTGAAACTGCGCATATGTTATGTATTTTGGTTTTGCATGTTCGTTCTACATTTAATTACACCAAAATATTTTATTCTTAAGAAAAGTTAGACTTTATTATCATAGATTAAGAAACTAATTTTTATTAAAACTGATGTGCCGTTCTCATGGCTGAAGTTTTAACAAAAAAGAAGAAGTAAATAAGCATATATGTCTTCTAATAAACTTTCACTTATTGAATAATTCATATAATATCCGTATACTTTTGACTCCTACCGCAATGAATGACAACTCTCCAACTGTCAGATTAAGCTGTCATAGTTTATCCAATGGAGTTAGGTACGATGACATGGGACGCAGGCTGATAAATAAACAGTAGCAGAGCATGCAAGCCCCCTAATTATCATATCACAGAGGATATGCAAGTTTAGATCAAAATCAAAAGATAGCGCAAATCTTGTAGTTTAGGTGTATAATAAAACAGACATTTAAGGAAAAATTTATTTAGCAACAAATTTTTGTCGATGGCATACAAATATAAATCAATCCAAATTAACGAAAATAAGGTAGACTAGTACAATTGATAACACATGATGTAAAATAAATTTTGACTTCCGCCAATGAAACGCCCGTTCTCTTTTATACATATTCTTTCATGTCCATGCAACATTTTTGGCCAGGAATTTTTTAGTCTATAATTATTTTAATAACTGAACCTTTTCCTACACCATTCGGTTCATAGATTTGTGCCATGTTCGTATTAACGTATTTTTCAATATAATGCTATTTATTCTCCAGAAGTTTCTTTCTTATTCCTATACAATTAAGAATATATTCAAACATAGTTTCGTAATATTTTCACGTTTTTCACTTTATTTCATTTTTTATTTCATTAAGTTTATGATTTTGTCCGGAATCTCAGGATTTTAAGTTACTTCTCCGGATCTCCGAATTTATAGTCAAAATATCCGGATTTCTATGAAACTGTCAACAAAAAATAGATTATTTAGACCTAATTTTTAAGTTGTACAATATAAACGTAAGTTTACTGCAGTCGGACATTTCCAGTTTATTACTAAATAACGAGATAACGAGGTAATGGTCAGTTACAATGCAGTTTTAATGCCTCTGGCACAATTATACAATAACCGCGTGTCATAAACTAAACAAGGGGCTCGGTGTTTCTCCTGCCTTTATGTGGCCAATGTTTAGAGAATTGGTAGGGAAAAGTGCAACAGCATTGAAAATATGTCATTTTTAGCAAAACTGTGTTGTAAAACATTCAAGTCGCAGTTTATATGCGATGTATGTAATACAGCAGTAATCGATGAACTATTTCATGTATGTTTGAATGTAGAACCAAAGACTTAAGATATTACGGATAATTTCATGTTCTCAATCAAAGTCAATTTTTCTGTAGAGTTGTATCTCTTCTTTGATTGTGTAGAAAGAGAACGATTACTGCTGTACATGTTAGGTCATGTCGACGATGTCATTCGAACGCTTGTTCCTATTGAAAAATATACTGAATTTATGAATCTGAATGCAACTTTTTTGAGGGCAGTTTATGCTTGTAAAAGCTTTTCGTAGGATTTTAATTTTCGTCTTTTCGTAAAATCTTACTATATGCTGCTTTTAACTGGCTCCAAGGTTGTAATGCTGGGCTTGGGAACCGGTCACGGATCTTGTGGGTCTGATTGGCTAAAATGGAGAATCGTCTCTATTTCAGCCAATCGGATACTTGAGATTTTGGACTGGTTTCAGATCTCGGTTTTGTAATCTTCAGCCCAGATACTGTATTATCTCCCTTTACGCTTGCCTCTCTCGCAGAGACTTGCTAGTGGGGCAGATTGAACCTTATTATATTATGCTTCATTTATATATTATTAATTCCCTATATACAATATACAAGTTACATAATATGAGACAAAGAGTGTCTCATATTATGTAATTTGTATATTTATATGATATTTGTGTTTTAAACTGTTATATACTCTTCAGAAATGGAGAAAATAAAGATGATAATAATAGAAAAAAGTCATTTTAAAACATTTTCATCAACCATTTATAACAAAATCGGCAAAAATCATTTATACCATTTAAGAAGAATATAATTACAAAGAAAACTATCAGAAAATCATCATCATTATCATCATTTTTGTTCAGTCACAGTCATAGTGAACAGCAGAAACAAAACATGAAAACAACAACAACAACATCATCATCATCATCATCATCATTATCATCATCGTCGTCGTCGTCATCATCATTTACATATTCAGACAAAATCTCCGTAATTTAATGAAGAAGTATTGGCAGGCCTTTTTTACAATCAATTTTAATTAATTTATTAAAGTTTATATATGTTTGGGTAAAACTTTCCCAAATGCTATTTTATTTAATTCAGATCAGAGCGCTTTAAGTTGCAAATATCAAATAATGAATGGCTCGGGTCTCAAACAACAGTGTGACAATTAGAATATTTAATCTCAAGTCACTTTCCTAAAACAACACTTTTATCCCCAACAAGCAACGTTTTCGACCTCTTACAAATCTACAACTAAACTTCAAAAGGCCTTTATCACACCTCCAGCTGGTAAAAACCAGTCTTGCTAATTAGATTACGTAACATGATCGTAAAACACCAGGCCCTTTTCTTAATAAGCATTGTTTTTCATGACTTAACGGTGATTGGCTGAATACTTAAGTGAACGTTTATAAATGCTAAAATTTCGATGCCAGCCAATAAAAAAAATTTCATAAAGGATACGTGCAGTTACATAAATAGGTAAAGATGCATTTAGTTATTAACTTTAAAAAAATCACTTAACAAAGATGATGGTTATTCCTTTTATGCCTGTTTCACTTTTTTTTATAATCTGACAATGCATTTTAACTTCCAAAGTACTTTTAAACTTTTTATCTATGCTTTTAACTGCTTTATATTAGCGATTCTAAACCGGAACTACCTGATCAGCAAGGGAAGCCACTCTCAATGGGAGGTAACTCTGGATATCGGTAGGCCCCCATTGTGATAATTGCAAATAACTTACTTGACCTTTGATATGTGGTGAAAAATGAAATGTTGTAAATTATGCTTTAATCACTTTAATCTGTGTATCAAATATGATATGCAGGATCATTTTCATCAAAGGCCAGGTAAACATAAATAAGAAAAAAAAACAACTTTTATAACTTTAGAAGTAGTCAAGATCATTCATTTAAATGGCAATACGAAAATTATAAACGGCCTTTTATCTTCACCAATGGTCTACGGTAGGTGTATGTTATTAGAATAGAGAAAACTTAATATTTCAATAACTCATGAGGTAAAGTAAACAAGAATTTGAAATGCACAAACACAACAATTAACTTTTAATTATATCCGTTAATTTTTGTATTTGATTGTCATAAAATAGTCGATTCATAAACATAAGAGTCATAAACAAACCTTATAACCATTCATGCATCTCTAGTTTTCTTATTTAAATGTTCACTAATCATATTATGTTACACGAATTCCGCCGCCCCAATATCCAAAACTTGCCTAGGCCATCAACGAAGTTGCTGAGGCTATTAAGTAATCACGGCAGTTTTAACTCTCTCGTGATATCAATCGGACAGACCGCTAAATGCATATTACTTACACATTTTACACAACATAAATCAAAGAAATAACGTATATGTTGATCAGAGAAACAAAAACTGTCTATATTCTGTTCCATATTTATCAATATAATTTAACAAACCTAATGTTTTACCTTGTTTATAATGCAATCCGTTAAGCTTCCGTTCATTGTGTGTAACCTATCTTCGTAAAGCAAGGATTCAAGTAGCCAGTAGGCTAATAATAGATTTACTGATAAGAACTGACCTTAGCAACTGTTGCTAGTGGTACAAAATTTGTATGACTTGAATTCAGTTTATTATAGATATGTTTATGTTGAGGTATGCATCTGGAACCAAAATCTTAAAAAATACTTGTGTAAGAAAAAAATATTGCTGTGGAGTCTTTAAAAGTGACTCGAGGTATACATACAAAGATAACATGAAAGATGTATTTTATGCCATTTTCAAAACCGAACAAACATGAACTGAAGTTCCAAAAGTGGGTAAGTGCATGCTGTCGGGAGTATTTTTCTATCGACAAAGTGAAAAAAGTGGACATGCAAACGCTGTTATTAATTTCATATAATATAGGTCTTTGATAACTTGTTGGGAGGCAAAATACCTTCTGGACACAGAAAAGACTAGAATCATAAAAAGCCATGATTTGACAACCGAACAGACCTATTGGTTTGAGTATTATTTAAATATCTAACCAAAAACTCTGCGATTTTCTTACCTTACCCCACAAAATTTCTACATTGACACCGTGTATGCCGGTTAAAAGCGTTGCATCGCGGCGTAGTGCCGTTCGCGAAGCGTACAAGGCTAGCCAGGGCGGGTAAGGGAGTGATTAACCTCAAGATCCTTTCTTGATGGGTTTGGTCAAACTAAATTAAAAACAAGAGGGCCAAATCGAAATGACTCTATCGCTCACCAGATTCTTGGATTCACGAAATGAAAGGTAGAAAAAATTTCAAGAAAATAACAAATAGTAACACAGCTGACTTCGCAACAATTTAAAAAAAACAGGCCTTATAGCATCACACAAAGATATGTTTTCAAATTTCATGAGATGACGATTCTTCTTCATTTGCTGAAGTATTATAGCATTTCACACTGTCAAACTTGAGTTCAATTCAAGAAGCCCCATAGTCTTCAACCCATTACATTTATGCAAAGAATCCGTTTTCGTTCGAGGCAGTAGTTTGGTTGAAATTAATGGAATATACCTTTTCATACAAAAATGCTTAACTCTTTCCTCCATCTATATACCTTATTGCGTGAACAAACAGTGTAGATCCAGATCAGCCGGCACATCCCTATCGTCTGAACAAAATCTTCACTGTATTCTTTTTTATTTGTTCTGTTACTTCTGATTAAAATGCGACAAGATCCTAAACAGACGACACAAATGAGCCAGCTGATCTGGATCTACACTGTTGGCATTGCATAAAAATGTGTATATATGGAGGAAAGGGTTAAAACTGGTTCGGTCAGAAGACCTACAAAAGAAAACCCAGGTCCCTATTCGAGCCACTTCCATACCGCTTTGGTATAGAACATTCAGTCAATCCTTTATAGCCGCAGATATTTGTTTTTGCATGTGTAGCGTAATGCTACCGCATAAAAAAACAACAGTAACACACTTAAAAGGGAATGTCGGCCTTAGAGCCCGCGTCGTCGGCCTCTTCAGCCGACCTACTAGAATGCGCTCACATGCCTACTAGAATGCGCTTACATGCCTACTAGAATACGCGCTGGAATGTTGTTGTTGTCGTTGTTTATTCCCAGTTAAAGGTCACTCCAGCCTCTGATGGAGGACATTATGGTGTGGTCCGACGCGCTGGACTGCTTCGCTAGTCCAGTATATATATCCCAAAAGACCTAGACTGTTTAAAAAAAAATAAAACGCTGAAAACAATCAACAACTGTCACTAGTGTTACTGCCGCAGTAAAAACGATCTTACTGCTGTCACTGCTGTTACTATCGCAGTAAAAACGATCTTACTGCTGTCACTGCTGTCACTGTCGCAGTAAAAACGATCGTACTGCTGTCACTGCTGTTACTGCCGCAGTAAAAACGATCTTACTGCTGTCACTGCTGTTACTGCCGCAGTAAAAACGATCTTACTGCTGTCACTGATGTCACTGCCGCAGTAAAAACGATCTTACTGCTGTCACTGCTGTTACTGCAGCAGTAAAAACGATCTTACTGCTGTCACTGCTGTCACTGCCGCAGTAAAAACGATCTTACTGCTGTCACTGATGTCACTGCCGCAGTAAAAACGATCTTACTGCTGTCACTGCTGTCATTGCCGCAGTAAAAACGATCTTAATGCTGTCACTGCTGTCACTGCCGCAGTAGAAACGATCTTACAGCTGTCACTGCCGCAGTAAAAACGATCTTACTGCTGTCACTGCTGTTACTGCCGCAGTAAAAACGATCTTACTGCTGTCACTGCTGTCACTGCCGCAGTAAAAACGATCTTACTGCTGTCACTGCTGTTACTGCCGCAGTAAAAACGATCTTACTGCTGTCACTGCCGCAGTAAAAACGATCTTTTACTGCTGTCACTGCTGTTACTGCGGCAGTAAAAACGATCTTACTGCTGTTACTGCTGTTACTGCCGCAGTAAAAACGATCTTACTGCTATCACTGCTGTTACTGCGGCAGTAAAAACGATCTTACTGCTGTCACTGCTGTTACTGCGGCAGTAAAAACGATCTTACTGCTGTAACTGCTGTTACTGCGGCAGTAAAAACGATCTTACTGCTGTCACTGCTGTTACTGCGGCAGTAAAAACGATCTTACTGCTGTCACTGCTGTTACTGCCGCAGTAAAAACGATCTTACTGCTGTCACTGCTGTCACTGCAGCAGTAAAAACGATCTTACTGCTGCTACTGTTGTCACTGCGGCAGTTATATCATTTCACTGCTGTCACTGCTATTACTGCTTACTGCTAACTTCACGTTCCCTACTAAATCCACAAAAGAACGTTCACTTTGCCTGTAGAAAATTAACGATTACAGCAGAAAATTACGTATTTAGTGAGATAATCCGGAAGAGTCAACTCGGCACTGGTCATCTCGGCCCACTTTTCTATAACGTATTCACTTTGCTTTGCATGTTGTTAAGTTAAATGAATAATAAGAAATATCTTATTATTATATAATTTTAAATTTTACTTCTGCCGAAATAAAGTATATTTAGAAAAAAAAGTTATTTATTTGTCTTGCAGATTCGATGAAATTAATATAGATCTAATAAAAATGTTTTTCCTTAGATGCATTTTGTTTGTAAAGTAATATTAAAAAAATAACATGAAACAAAAACGTGTTCACTTTAATAATACCATAAGCTTCTGATTAATTGCAGGTGGTCACTAATCAAATGAATGAATGAGTCTGACAATCATAATTATAATCACCTAATTAATCGGTATCCTTAACATACACATTGATAATTATAGCCCATGACAATAGGAGTCCTTTAATGTCTTTTACCAATTTCATTCAGATCTTATTTTTGTAAAAAAAATTTCCTCTCAGTGTATATTTCAATACATTGACACTGAAAGTATAAAAAATTACGGTTAAACCTATCACGAGTCAGAAATACAGTGAGATACGCAATTGGTTATCTTTACTTGCAATTCTACTGATAACAAAAGCCTGTCTGCTGCTTAGTAGTTTGGAAACTGTCAATCCATGTATTATAAATAATTACAATAAATAGTGATAACACAAACCTAAATATTAATAACTGAAAAGTGGGCCAAGTTGACCCGTGCATACATATATACTCATTGGGACTTTACCTACCTTACTTCAAAGGCCCATTAATCTATAGATTCATTATTTTCCTTATTTTCCTTATGATAAGCCTTTTAAATATACTTATATTTTTTTATTGTTTTTCTGATAACAGTTTTATTTATTGATTGATCTCTTAGATATTTACCCTTTCTCTTACCCCGGGACATTTGATGCACCAAGCAGGCTCAAGGGTGGGGATTTAGACAAAAATAGTTGTCTCTAGGGTAGGGATTTAGACTCCAAATATTTTAAGATGTCAAATTCCCCTGGGTCAGCCCGCCGCCCCCCGGGCGGGCAAAATATTGACAGGTGCAATATTCATGACTAAGATAAAACAAGGCGAGGTTCTATGTGTATATACTTACGTGATGCATGCATGCGTGTTTAAATACGAAAACACAGATGTTGACAAATAACAATTTCTTTACTCAACAATAAGTACGGAAGCGTTTTTAGGCCTCGTCTTGTTCATTTCCTTTTAATAGAAAACGTACAAAATATATCAACATTGTATCCGTAAACGCTGAAAATAAGGCTACTTTCCTTTTATCACGTATGAAAAACTGACTTCTAAAACACAAAAGTCAGCATGTTTTGAGCGACTTTATGCGTTTCGTAATCGTGACAGATTTTACATCTGCGTCCAGTCATTGTAATAATGTTGGATTTGTATTGAACCTCTCCAGAATGTCGTTTGATTTATTACGACCAAAAGCGCTAGCCGGATTTAAATTTAAGCAACATGATGTTAGATTGTTATCATGATTGTGCAGCGTATATGTTGTGCGGTGGCAGGGGTTTAAAATAGATGAAAGGGAACTTAAGAGTTTATGAATGTTTTTATGGAAATCTTGTAAAAGAACTTAGAGGCTCGATCTTTTTCTTTTGTCCCTGTCATGTTTTGGCTGTTTAGGGAGGGTGTGTCTACTGTTGCCATTCCTGGCATGTATATTTCACTCTTTTTTTTAATTATATCCCTCATTTTAAACAGAAGTTATATATCACTCTGTTTTAACGGGTGCGGAACACTGGCAACAGTTGTACTGTCACTGGCGATATGATAGATTGTTTGCCTATCTTGTGTCTTGTCTGTTTCTGCATCACGTGCCGGTGCAGTAAAATGCATGCTACTTTTAAAGACCGTAACGCATTTATTCATACGACAGTTCGGTGGGCATAAAACGGACATTGAATTGCTTTCCATGTGTTGTGAAAACATCATATAGGTTAGGCTTAATCACAACCTCTCGGTCGATTTCCGAGGCTCTACGATCAAGACCTATATTCTCCGGCGTAAGTGTTCCTATCGTTTCTGTGCCACTGAAACTATTTTTATCATTTTGAAACAACATAAAAATTTATAAAAACATTATTACAACTATTTCAGAGTTTATATTTCGGCAGTTTTATAAATCACGCCGCATTTTTTTATCTTTAAAAAGTGGTGTAGTGCGGTGGGATGAATAACATGTTTAAATTCGCCGGCTTCCTTGCGAGATCTGATGAGTCTCGAAGATACTAGATTGAACTAAAAGTTTCGATTGGTCTATGTTTTTCCAACAGACCTAAGTATCAACAATTTTTAATTTGTCCGCATAGAATTGGAGTACAGTCTTCAAATTTGAAACATAATAAGATGCAAACAATTATTACTTCTTTTCATAAATTTCCATAGAAATCCCTCCATGCGTTCCTAAACCAATGACATTTAATCGAGGATAAGGCAAAACCAAAAATCACAAAATTGACCGTAGCTTTTGTATAGAGGATATATTGAAACCGGCAAAAAGTGATGAAAAATCGTCTGTGTAACAGCTTAACAATCGCATTATTGCAAAATTGCATAGAATAGTTAAAGATTACTTAAAAATCCATATTTAAACAATGAAATATGAATTTTCGTTAACGGCGAATATACCCACTACCGATATTTTTGCGACTTTTAGTTTTACACCTACCTTGATTGAATGTCAGTGGTTTCTAAACGCGTGAGAGAATTTAATAACTTTTTCCAACTAAGAAGTGAAAATGATGTATCATTTTATATTTCAAGTTTGCATTGTATATCTTAAATACTTGCTGAGAAATTTAAAAAATATGATCGGTAGAGTTAGAACATTGGTTAAGTGTATTCTACCGTACTGCAGTCGACCCAGACCTACGACCTTTCTGTTGTATACTCGGTTCAGCCCAACGGTCATTTAATACACGTTCATCGGAAACTCCACATATATATGCTGTACGATCACGATCACGATTTTACATCATGTTGCTGAAATAAAAAAATCCCAAAATGCTTTTGTTCGTCATAAAATATACGAGTTTAAACATCAATTCAACATATTTACAATGGCTAAACGATAGAGCGACTTCATCCATTTCGCCATTGCGAGTTTCAAAAGCAGAAAGTCGCCACAAACAAGCTGACCTTTGCGTTTAAAATGTCGATTTTATCGTCATTGATAAAAAGAAAGTCAATTTATTTTCAGCGTATACGGATACAAATGTGACTTATTTTGTACGTTCTCTACCAAAAGGAAAACAACAAGACGAGGCCAAAAAACGCTTCCGTAAATAAGAAACCTCCGACAAAGTTAGTTTAATCTTTGATCATGTTAATTCATAACAACGCTGTGTATAATAAAAAAGAAAATGCCGAAGAACAACTGGGCATAACAATGTAACAGTTATGTGTGAGTTTGTGACAATCTATTTTTAGATTACATATGCAAGGTTCATAACTTCGCGAATGTAATTACCTTTCAAATTTCATTTAGAATGAAGATACAAACGAGAAGAAAGTCTTCTTGCAGGTTACAACCGAAGGAAGGGGTGGCTTCTACAAATATCTTGTCGTAAGTTGTTTTTTACATATGATGGCTAATTTCTGCAATTTCGTGTTGGCTCCATAAGGTATTTGCCGGTCAGTTTGGGAGCCAACACACCATACCAATGATGTGTCGTCCTGACGTATTAGCGCCCTGATAATGTAAGAAGACGTAATATTGACATTTGTTCTGGTGCCCCAAAAAATAAGAGCATCGATAAAAAATTCATATGAACCCTGCCAACACGCCAAAACGAGAAAATAAGAGCTACTATACGACAAAAAATAACACCCTGCGAACACAGCAAAACAACCAATACGCGTGCCATTACGACAAATAAGGTAGTTGTCGTTCTTGCGTGGCACCAGAATGACAACTTTGTGTTTGGCGCCTCGGCGTATCGTTGGGGTGTCAACGTGCGAACGAAATACACTATAACTTTTCTAAGTATACATCATTTTCCTCCCGATATTTTTTCAAATTTGTAAGACAAAATTGCGACTGTCATACCTATCATATGGCAGTAAAGTCTTGATCTTTAGTTGTCGACTTTCATACAGCACGTGCATTTTGAAGACTGCAGCAGTTTTAATCCAAGGGAATTTAAATTCTGAGGAATATCAACGTCAAGTCCAAGTTCCGGTTGTCCTTCCACACCTTCAAGTAATCTAAAATATGTGTGTGGTCTGAACTTAGAAGGCGCGTACGAAATGTGCTAGGAATCCCCAAAGAGTCATTTAGAAGTGTATGACCTCGATAAGATGAAGGTGATCATACGCGTTATTGACTGATGTGAATTTGTTTTATGTGAGTGCCAGTATTCTAAATGATTGTGAGCTGTCAGTTGTTTGTCATTTTGAATAATGTTTTACTCATAAATCAGTTAGTATTTATTCCCTGTTTTATTGAAAGTTTTAGAGCAATAGCAATCAAGCCAGTTATGCCCAGTACGAAGGTGTATACTTAGAAAAGTTGTTAAATGTATTCTTGATTTAATGTGTTGGCGCCCGCCAAAACGACAGATCTTATTTATCGTATCGGCATGCTGATTGTAAATCTTGTGTTTTGGCTCCTTTTAAACGCTCCGTAACACTGAAATGGAATGAAAGAAATGTGTACATGATTAACTGAAATAGCATTAACTCTATGCTCCGAAGATTTCCTAGCACGCCATGTGATAAGCACGATTTATCCGCGCGCTGAAAGAGTCGGCCAGCAAGACAAACACTGCTATAACTAACATCCAAGTGTAGAAAACACGTTTTTTGTTCTGCATGCAAACTATTTACTTAAAATATCCTTTTTGCAACTAAACAGAGAAAATGTGCCCATTAACGCTAATCGATCACAGTCGGTTAATGACATTACCC